>JARVGQ010000116.1:20144630-20175118 GCA_031762355.1 Hypsolebias martinsi | reverse complement strand
TGTGTGTGTGTGTGTGTGTGTGTGTGTGTGTGTGTGTGTGTGTGTGTGTGTGTGTGTGTGTGTGTGTGTGTGGTAGGAACAATCATGTCACCATCCTCAAATGATTTAAAACACCAGACGTTGTAATTTGTTCCATGTTCGTCTGAGGAACATCTAAAACGAATAGGGACGACCGGTAACCGTTTTAATTTCTTTTAATATATATATTTTGTGAAGTCGGAGTCGCCAGAACCAATCTGTGAATTTATCTGCAGCAGAAATGATGCTGAGATGTTAAAGAAACCACCTCCGAGTCAGAGACACAGGGCTCCGACAGTGTTAGAGTGAAGTTTAATAACCAATGTTTATTAGGAGTTACTAACTTGTTGGAAATGTTCCAGATTCATGTTTCACATCTGTCAAGTTCAAGTTGTGTTGATGCAGTCAACACAAGGTCAACACAAGGTCAAAAGTACAATGAAATGTTCAGGATGAGAAGAACCGATTTGACTCGCTACAAAAAATCAAAGAACAGACAAACAAGAAATACTAAAGCGTGCAACAAGGGTACAAAATAAAGTATCAGCAAGTGAAAACGTAGTTCTAATATTTACACGGTCCTAAAGAGAGATAGTAAACAACAACATGGTAGAATATAACGGTGCAAGTAGGATCAATTTGTATAAAGAATTATTTCAAGGTAGTAAAATAAGCTTAAATGCACATGATATATATTTCACTATACTACACAGGTTGTGTGACAGCTTATTGCACAGGTTGTGAGTGACATTGAGATGAATTATGATGAATTATGATGGTAGTGACGTACATGATACAGCCACATAATGCAGCAGCAATAAACAAACATATTAACTGTCACAGATGTGGCTTGGTGCAAAGTTATTGTCAGTTGTTCAGTGTTATTTGGGCCCAGACGGGGTAGAGGTGGGACAGCCGACCCAGGACCCGAAAGTCCCAGGCTCGATCCCCAGCCATTCCCACATGTTGTGTTCTGAACAAGACACTCAATCACCTATTGCTCCCCGGGTGCTTACATAGCTGCCCACTGCCCCACCTGAGTGTACCCCATGTGCAATGGGTTCAATGCAGAAAACCAGTTCCACCATTGTATGGGAACATACAATGATGAACACACATAGCACTTTACTTATTTATTGAGAGTTTGGTCATCTGATAATAACTGTCTGAGTCTTTTCGTGCACGATGGCAGACTCCTGTATCGTCTGCCTGAGGGTAGTAAATGAAAGAGTACTGGGTGGGTGGGTGTGGTCCTTCATGATGCTGCGTACTTTACACAGAAAACACCTGTGAATGCCCTGGATGGTGTGGAGACTGCTACCAGGTCACATGGTCATTTAACGCATGTTATTTACATGTGAAGTTTAATTCTGATCAAAGTGAATCACAGCGGTCCCAAAACAGGCCAGTCTCTGAAATATTGTGTGAATGTTCATTCGCTCTATTGTGATCAATTTTTCTTCCGTACATTTTTCACCATCTTTCTCGTTGTACAATTTATTTTTGCATTATTTCAACAAATTACATATCAGAATGTTCAGCTCTTTCAAGACAATCCTGCTATGACTTTATTATTGTGCAACTTTAGCGTTTTTAGAATATTTAGTCTTTTCTGGCATTTTTTCTCTCAGAAAATGAATTGAGCTCATTTTACATCCTTCAACTCGTTTGTGCTCTGTTCAGATTCTTTCTGCTAACTACAACATTTTTTGTGCTTCTTCTGACGTCTTCCTCCTAATTTTGGCTTATGTTCATTTCAGCTCATTCATGCAAGTTTCAGCTTTTACTGCTATTTCACCTAATATTTAGCTGTTTTTTGCTAATTTTAAACTTTTCAGCTAATTCCCCCTTTTTTGCAATATCTAAACTTTTCAACCTAATTCTGCAAAAAAGTGCTCTCTCTACGTAGTTCTAGCAATTTCAGCTTTATTCTACTTATTTTAGCCTTTTTTTTTTGCTTAAGTTCAGCTTTTTTCAGATAATGTCCAGTTTTTTGTGCTAATTTCTGCTTCTTTCAGCCTAATTGGGCAAACACATATTCTGTCTGCTTTCTTCTGCTAATTTAAGCTTGTTCTAACTTTCTCCTTAGCTTTTTTTAGTGCGTTTTTTTTAGCTAATTTCAGCTGTTTTCAGATAAGTTCAAGTTTTATGTTAATTTCTGCCTCTCTACTTTCAGCCTAATTAACTTCTTTATGCTAAATTCAGCTTATTATGATCCTGTCTGCTTTTGCCTGCTAGTTTCAGCTTTTTCAGCTCTTTCAGCTACCATTTAGCTCTTTTGTTGCTAATTTAAAAAATTTTCAACTAATTCCCCCTTTTTTCTCTTTCTTTAGCTCATTTCAGTTCTTTCTGCTTCCTTCTGGTAGCGTGGGCTTCTTTCTGTCTTTTCAGCCACTTTTCAGCCTTTTTTAAATTGCTAATTTCAGCATTTTTACCTAATTTCCTAATTTTTGTGTTAATTTCTGCTTATTCAGATATGCAATTTTTCTGCGTTCTCCTAATTTAGGCTTGTTCTTCAATTTCAGCTACTTTTCTGAATGTTTATTTTAGTTCATTTCAGCTGTTTTTCAGCAAGTTCTTCTGCAATAAGCATTCACACTGCATTTTTGCAGGAAATGCAGTTTCTCTAGTTACAGCTGTTCTACAAAACAATACATCATTTAGTTGTTTGGTCACTGCAGTCATTAAAAGCATTGCCAGCACTTCCTGTCCCACCTGGGGCATTTCCAGCAGAAATATCCAAATAATGTTGTGTGTAATTTTGACAACAGCGTCACAAAACTTTGGAGACTGAAGTTGTTTTAAGGCCTGCTCTGGTCTTTGTATTCGGACTAGCCATTAGCTTGTCGGTCCTGTCAGAATTAAACCTTGTTAACACACAAACCATCTCGGGAAACTATAGATTTTCAGATTTTCCAGAGATTATGAGCTTAAACTTTAATTTATGACGCGAACACTGATTTAGCACTCTTTTAAACTGGAACAAAACAATTTGAAAACATGTAAATACAATCAGGAACAGTACCTAAGCAGTCCCAGTAGGATTGCTCTGTGCCACAGAGGTCAAAGGTCAACTTGCTGCTGATCAAAGAGCCGACCGCAGGCGAGAAGCTGCTGACACAGCTGCCCCGCTCCAACCAAAACAGATTATGTGTAAACACATGAAGGGAAAAACAGGACTGACTCACAGAAAATCATGTTTTTATAAAAGTGAAAGACTGCCTTGGGTTTTCATCCAGACAAACAGAAGTCTTGAGAAAAAGCAGGTCGCAGATTTCACATGGGTCAGTCGATTTTTGTTCAGGCAAACGTGATACGCTGAAGTCCTGCTTCTCTTGAGGATTTGAATACTGAACGTTTGTAGTTTTTGAGATGAGTGTTTATCTGGACTGGAACTGAGCAGGGAAAGGTAAAGAAGCCTGAAATGTTTTTTGTGCAACATGTTCAAGTGGGTAGGAGTAACCCTGTGTTGAAAAACAGAAGTGTGTTTTTGTTTCTTCTTGTCCGAGGCAGCGCAGAACGATGATTCTGGCAACCAGCGGGAGCAATTTTATTTTCCATCAGGTGCACTGGTGGAGCTAGGGGGTGGCCAGTGGTGGCCATAAATTAATCTTAAGCTACTCCAATCATGTAGGAAACTACACTTCTTCAGCCATATAAAAACTAAAAATCATAGTTTCCTCAAATGATTGTGGTGGTCAGTTTATTTATATATAGGGTGGTGGCCATCTTGGATTTTGATGTGGCAACCTAATTTTTAATAATGACCTTTTGTACGGCTAGCTGCATCCACACACCAAAGCGGAAATAGGAAGAAGGAAGTATCTCGCTCATTTTTCAAGTTATCT
Organism: Hypsolebias martinsi; assembly: GCA_031762355.1. Classification (NCBI taxonomy): domain Eukaryota; kingdom Metazoa; phylum Chordata; class Actinopteri; order Cyprinodontiformes; family Rivulidae; genus Hypsolebias; species Hypsolebias martinsi. The sequence continues at coordinate 20,171,252 of JARVGQ010000116.1, read as the reverse complement.
GTCTGAAGATGAACCCGACGACAGACAGACTGAGTGTATTTCCACAGCCCCTCTTCACTCCATGATGGTGGACAAATAAAACCAGTGAACATAAACACTGCGAATCATCCTCAAGGTCTAAGCTCACATTTTTAATCAGAACCAGCTAAAACCTAGGCCTGAACGATTTAGGAAATTATTCTAATTGATTTTTTCAACCTCAGTATTGTGATTCAATATGTGATTATTTTTCAATGTCTTCTCATGTATTTTTCAACAAACACAAACAATAAATCTGTTTCATTTACAACAAACTCCACTGTTTTCATCTCCACAGCAACTCTGTTTCTATATTTGTTGTGTAGCTCCAGGACAGCAACTTGACTAATATGTGTGCACGAGGGCATTCTGTACCGCTCATCCACTGTGGGTCACTATATTAATGGGCATCATGTCTTTCACCATGAACTCAGTTAATGCTCGAGTTATTTCCACGTGCAGTTTTGAATTATGGTCATACAGAGTAATGCCTTCGAAAAGTTTGGTCAGTGATCCCTGTTGGCTGCTACTTTGCTTACTTTAAGTTGACATTTGATATTCTAGCCATGCAACCATCGTAAATGGCTTTGTGGTGTTATTTTTAAGTGTTGATAAAGATTTGTGGTGTTACCTCGAGAGGTAGCAACAGCAGCAAGGCAGGTTCTGCACAATACATGCCATTGTGCAGAGTCTTCTTTTTTATAGCCAAATAATTCCAAACAACGAACGTGCTGCTCCTCTTTGGTACCAAACTTTCAGATGTATCGACTTCTGTCGAGCCTGACGCCATTGTGCAACCTGTTAAAGCACAGTGTTGACTTCTCTCACTCCCTGCTCTGCTTTGCTCTGCTCACTCGGAAGCCACGTAACCAGATCACGTGACCAGTCAAACTGCAGCCTTTGCGATAAGAAAATCTTGTTTAATCATATTGCAATATTATTACAAATGCATTTAATTGTTCAGCCCTAATCTAAACCTCTGGAAATTACAGTTATGTGTCCATTTCTGTTAAAAAGATCCAGTTGCAGGTTTCAGGCTCTTTCCCTGATGGGTTGAGGTCAGTCTCTGGTTTGTGTTTGTGTGCATAATATGTTTGTGTGATTTTGAATTGGGGAGTGGATCAGATACCCTTCTACAGCTTTGATTTTTTTTTCTCCACATTTCGGCTACAAACAAGCTTGATTTACTGTATTGTGCAGTTGCTTCAGCCAGGACTGAAAGAAGACTGATGGAGCGATAAGGGGATAAACTCAGACATAACACAAGCACAAAGGAAGCCTTCATGGCTTTCTGTAGCATGACAGGTCATAGCAATGTTGAATGATGGTCAGGGGTTTTAAACCACTTGTATACATATTAAACATTATTATACAGTGACTCAGTAATCCAGATGATTACAGTCATCCAAGGTATGACAAATCCTTGAAGTAAAAAAAAAAAGAAACCCGACTGGACTTCTTTTATTGTTAAAGACAACTTCTTACTCATCTTGTGCCTTACTCAGCTCTTGAAATTCAGCTAAAAAGGGAGCGTAAACCCAATGGGAGGTGTGTCATTATTCTTGGCACAAAGTCGAGCTTGTTCTTGGTGCAGGTTGGAATCCGCCAGGGTTGTCCTAGTCTCCAATCCTGTTTGTGGTGCTCGGGGACAGAGGTGCTGGAGAGGAGTGTCTGGTTTGGGAGCCTCAGGGTTTCTTCACTGCTTTGTGCAAACTATGTGGTTCTGTTGGCATCTTTGGTCCATGATCTTCAGCATGCACTGGGATGGTCTCACAGCAGTTGGGATGAGAGGCATCTCCTTAAATTCCAAGACCAGGATTTTTAACCGGAAATGGGTGGAATACTAACTATAGCAGACGTGTTCACGAGTTATGGCTGGATGGAGCAGGTAATTCATCAGTGGATTTGAGCCTCGTCCTCAGTAACGGAGCGTTGCTTCAGTTGGTTGGTGGGAAGAGTTGAGTCCAGTGGTGGATTTTGATATTGGCGATACAGGCATCTGCCCAAGGGCGGCAACTTGTCAAGGGCGACAGGAGCGCCCGTTCCCCTCCCCCTCAAAACAGTAAAGCACATTATTTCATATGACCTGTTTAGCCTGTATCCATTTCCCATTGCCCACTTGTGGAGAGTGGACGCCCTCCACAAGGTGCAGGGCGTGTAGCTTCTACTGAGGTCTGACAGGCTTTGAGAGAAGGGGAGGGGAGGAGGATTCTTCAGTCTCCCTTGCTTGGACAGGGATGCATATAATCGCTATATCACACCTCCCAAACAAAGTATATTTCAGTCATAATATTGTGAATATAGCCAATAGTTCACAGCCTATTTGTGTAAAATTGTTAAAAAAATAATATGAAAACAAATTTACACACCAAGGAAGGTGAATTAGTTTAGGCCTGAGTTGTTTTGACTCATGGGGTGAGCAGTGATAACCTGCTCCAATGCCAATTATACACATGAAAGATGGACAAGATCACGTCGAAGTCATCAGGTGTCCAGTTTAGGGAAAAGACAAAAAAAAGAAGAGGATAAATGGGCAAAAGGCAAAGGTTTGCAGCTGTATTATCTCTTGGATCATGAAAGGTATGTTATGTAGGCTATAGGCTTACTATTAACATACTAATTAAAACACTGATAACATAAGATGCTGTTATTTACATTTAGCTGCTTAGGAAGACAAAATTGGTTTTCAGCAGAAAATATCGTTGGTTGCATAACATTTAGCAACATTGTGCAAGTGTTCAGTTGTGCAGTTAATTTGTGTTTCTTGTTTGAAAGGTAATAGAGTAGATTCACTTATTGAAAGAAGGGTAAGGCTTTACATGAGAGATGTGCAGTTTAATTTGTTTTTCTTGAAGTACAGCAGTGTAAATTGTCTTATTCAAAAAAGGTTCAGACCTTCCTTGACAGTTGTGCAGTAAAATTTGTGACTTGATAATAGTGCACTTGCTCACATATTTTCTTAAGCGTTCTTCTGTTGATGCAATTTAGAAATGCCTCATTTTAATTGTGGTTATTTTTTACAGTATTTTTTGTATTTGTGTTGTATAGTTTTAAATTCATGTTGTACAGTATTTATGTTTCTTACTCTGTGTGTTTATAGTTTTATTCTAGTTTCTTCAATTTCAAGTTTTTTGAATGAAACATTCAAAAATATTTTGAGCCAGTCATAACATCACACAGATACCTATGGTACATGATAATCTAAAGGATTTGTCATGGTGTAGCCATGTGTTCGTGTCCCTGACGGTGGAGGGGAGTTGGGTGATGCAGGCTAGGGGATGGGGAGCGTCAGAGGGGTTGCTCGCCCAGAGCACCAAAGAGGCTAGGACCGCCCTTAGATGAGTCGAAAGGTAAAGCTCTTGATTTACTGTCAGTCTACATTTAATCGTCACCTATGATCATGAGGCATGACTCATGAGTGAGATAAATAGGATCCCGGATACAAGCGGCCAAACAGCTTTCTTGAAATGGTCCGGCTCGGCCTTAAAGATGAGTTGAGGATCTCCACCATCTAGAGGCAAGCCTCTGCTCCATCATATCGAAAGGAGTCAGTTGAGATGAATTGGGCATATGAGAAGGATGCCTTCTAGACACCTTTGGAAAATTAGGGCATGCTCAGAATTGGCTGAAAGGATGATACATCCTCACTGACTTGGGAACACCTTGGCATCCTCTAGGAGCTGGAAAGTGTTGAGGGGAGACCGGTGTCTGGATTTCTTCTCTGGACCTTTTGCCTCCACAACCCTACCACTGATAAGTGATAAAAGATGGAGATAGAGAGCCTAAGGCACAGTTCAGTTGCTTTTCCTAAATTCTTAGGTTTGCACCAGTGGCTAGGCAAGACCAAGACAACATGGATCACTGCTGTGTTTCAACAACTTGTTTATTTTTTTAATCCCTTTGAACCCCAAATTTTGCATTACAACATTTTTTCCAGATGAAATGATATAATCTTGGAAGAAGGGTCCCAGGCCGCACCAGATGTGCTACAGCTAGCTAACAGCTAGCTATGATTTTTGCTTGCAATTAACATCAAAATTCCATTAAAAAAATGTTCATTTAGTTTAACTGACAGCAATATAAAGGTTCATAACATAGTGTTTGCATTCGCTGGTGTGAAATCTTTGAGACTGGAGTTGTTTTAAGATGACAGCAATCCATTTTGGTTTTGTTCCTGCACAAACAGCTGTTAGCGCCTCAATCAGGGCAGAGTTCTTAAAACAAGTTTAACAGCTAACATCTATCTGATTCGACAAGTGATTATACTTGAGCATAACCTATAAACTGTCTGGTTTATCAAGACAGACGATATAGTCAAAGCACCGAAATATAAGACTGTGACTGTTTAATTCAAACGTTCCCATGCTTGCTATTGAATAAACAGTGCTGTTTAAAATGGCGCAGCACTTCTTCAGTTTGAATTTTCTGTGATTGCTGGCGCTCTCGATAAACTTACCATTTCTTGTGCCGTATATGTACTGATATATTGGATATACTCACGCTTCCTCCTGCTGTTGTTACCATTGTTGGTGATTTAATGAAGTCAGCCCTCCCAGCCTTGAGTTCCTGAACGGCTTCCTAAATAAATGAATTCAAATGGACTGAGAGGGATGTTTATAAGACATGTTTTTAGTGTTTCCATCCTGTTACCAAACCTCAATCAGGATGTCTCCCTCTTTTTCCCTCCAACTAAAATATAATACAACTTCATGATAAGTTCAAAATTTGAAGAGTTTTACTGCATTTTGTTGCCAGCCTTTTTCAAAATACATATGAACACCTGCTAGAGTGCTCACTATTACCGCAGGCTTTGCTGATGTCCTGTAAGCGTTCGAATGGAAATGCTCCATGGCCTCTTGGCTGGCTTTTCTCTGTTTCCTTCCTATTAGTTGTTGTTGCAATCTGCCAAATAGTATCTCCACACACTCAGAAATACACACACACACACACACACACACACACACACACACACACACACACACACACACACACACACCTGACATTGAGTCAGACCTAGTTTTGGGAATCTTCAATACCACGTGGCAGCTTGTTTTTATTTAACGAAGTGCTTCCAGTCAGTCAGCGACATCTGGATTCAGATATATTCGTCTATAGGAGCTGGATTTTGAATCAAGTGAAGTTTGTGTTATAATAACATGAGCGAAAGGTTGGCATCAACAACAGGGAGGAAAGATACAGCTGCAAAAGAAATAAAACTGGCTAACTAATCTAACAGGCCATAAAATGGATTGCGTTTTAACAACGGTATTATTTTTAGACTGTCCGACCACAACCTAAAATCTGAAATAATCTGTCGTCTGAACATTGTACTCAAACAAGTAGTCTGTTGTCTTTCTGTAGAGGAGACTTCCCATAGATAATTTCATGTTATTGTCACCCTTATGTAAATACCATGACCCATGGCAAACAGAGTAGACATAAAAGTAAATTCTTTGTGATTGTGTTAACATTTTCACAATCACACTGTACAAATGATTTTAAACTACACACTGTATCCTATCTGTCTAATATAGTTAATGCACTCATACTGTACATAATTTGCCAGGAAAATAAAAATTGTTCTATGTTTTGTGGAAAAATAAACTGCTTGAATCACTCTAATGTTTGAAGTCTTCTGCAGAAGAGCAGAAGTCATTGGACTGAAGAAGGTTTTGTATTAGAAGGGTTCAAACAAGAGTTTAAACGCAAGCCATGATGATGTATTTTTTTTTAAATCACACAGTGATATTCTAACACAGGTAGCACGGTGGCACAGTTGGTAGAGCTGCTGCCTCTCAGCGAGCAAGTTGCTGGATCAAATCCCAGCCTGGGTCCTTTCTGGGTGGAGTTTGCATGTTCTCTCCATGCATGTGTGGGTTTTCCTCTGGGTACTCCAGTTTTCTCCCACAGACCAAATACATGTATGTTAGGCTGAATGATAACTGTAAATTGTCTCTAGGTGTGAGTGAGAGAATGAATGGTTGTTTGTTTTGTTTGTTTCTATGTGTCCCTGTGATGGACTGGAGACCTGTCCAGGGTGTCCCCCACCTCTCACACTGCGTTAGCTGGACATGGGCACCAGTAACTCCCCACAACCCAAAAAGGAAGAATTGGGCAAAGATAATAGATGGATTAATGGATGGATGGACATTCTAACACCAAAACCTCTTAGTCATTACCTGTAGTTGTTCAAATGTGTGTTTTGTCATACATGCTTTTTAAAAGTGACACAGGAAATATTTGGTGAACAACAATGACAAGATCAGTAAATGTCAAACTTTCCTCACAACATCATTTGTGATGATGCTTCTCACAAAATAGCAAACAAAACAAACAAACAAAAAACACAAAACAAAACAACCTCCCCACTCCCACCCCCACCATGGTAGTCTTTCGGCCACTTGGGGGCAGTCTCAGAAATATGCGACTACATTTGTGACTACTCTGGTCCAGCAGTTTATTTAAGAAGACAGATGCCATAATGGATGGCAAGCTACTTTGTGGCAATTTAAAACTAATATTAATCTTGGTATTCTGAATGGGTATTGTGATTATACCTAAATCTAAGGAATATACTTCCTTAGACAGAGAACTTTACTAATTGGCTTTGTATGTGAATGTTTCTGTAAAGTGCCCCGAGACAACTTTGTTGTGATTTGGTGCTATATAAATGAACTGAATTGAACTGAGTTTCATATGGAAGTAAATAATCCTACATAACTGGTGTGGACTTACTGCTTTGAAACAAAACCTGCTTAAGAAATTTTGCATTACACCAATTCCTGTATAAAAGCAAAGCATCATTTACTCCAAAACAGGTCAAACCATGAAAATAAACTCAACTAACTTTATTATCAAAATGTAGTTGTCTTATGTCAAAGTATTACATTTGCTTGTGCCTTTACAAATAGTAAATAAAGTGATTTACTAAATCCAGCTGTGCACATTTTTCTTCTTCTACAGAGACACCATTAGACAGTTTGTCCCAACAATTAAACTTTTTGGGATGTCATGCAATTCATTAAAACATAAAGGAAGTTCAAATTTGTGGTTCTGATTTGGCATTCTTGTAGTCCCTCAAGTGTTTCAGTACATCTCTTCATTTGTCATCAGAGAAAATAATTGCTTCTCCAGTGGCCCACCAATAGAGATTAGAGGGTAGGTATCAGTCTTTCCATCGCTTTATCCTGGTACTGATCCCACCCTTCCTCCCTTTGGAGTTACAGCTGGTGCAGCTGGAATCAAATTTACAGTTAGAGAGGAAAAGAATCCCCCCACCCCCCAATGAGTGCATGATATGATGAGAACAGAAAGAAGAAAGATGTATTCCACACCTTTACTTGCCGGGATGACTATTCTGAATGAATATAATAAATGTAGCAAATATAAAATGTTTTGTTGAGAAGGTAGAGGATGAAATGTTCAAAACCTCTTAACATACAAATCAAAAATGCTTTAGATTTTTTAAATTTCAGTCCTCTCATGAAGTCTACTTTATTACAAGCATGCATAGATAATACTGTAGAAAATGCAATCTGTTCTACATGCATTTATACATTCAAAGTTAAGTTTGTTAAATTAATCAACCAAACAGACCAACTGACCAACCAATCAGATCAACCAACCAACGAACTAACCGATCAAGACTGCAAACTAGACACATAATCAACCAACCAACAAACTAGATGGATTGACCCACCAATCAACCACACCAGTGAACTAGACAGCCAACTATCCAACCAACCCTATCAATCATCTAATAAATGAGACCAATTGACCAACCAACTAACCAATGAACTAGATTGATTGATTGACCGACCACATCAACATTCTAGATGACCAACAACTAATCAGCTAATGAACTAGACCAAGTGAAAAACCACACCAAAGATCTAGATGGCCAACAACCTACCAACCCACCAATCAACTAATGAAATAGGCCAACCAACCACACCAAGGATCTAGATTACCAACCAACAAACCAGCCAACCAACTAATCAACCAACTCTCCTGATTACACAAACCAACCATCCAAGCAGTCCAACTGAACAACCATCTCTGACCCAAACAAACCATCCATCCATCATCTTTACCCACTTCTTCCTTTTTGGGTCACATGGGTCACTCATGCCCATGTCCAACCATCACTGTGTGAGAAGTGTAGGACACCCTGGACAGGTCTCCAGTCCATCACAGGGACACATAGAGACAAACGAGACAAACAACCATTCACTCTGTTACTCACACCTAGAGACAATTTAGAGTTACCAGTCAGCCTAACATGCATGTTTTTAGTCTGTGGGAGGAAACCAGAGTATCAGGAGAAAACCCACGCATGCACAGAGAGAACATGCAAACTCCACCCTGAAAGCCCCCTGGCTGCGATTTGAACCGGGGCGACCTGCTTGCTGAGGCAGCAGCTCCACCAGCAGCTCCGCCATGCTGCACATTTACTAAGAATAAAGACGAAATAAACCAAAAGAACAACAAAAACAACAAGAACAACAACAGAAGAACTTGATACGCAGTGATACTCTGTGGTTGATTGGTTGGCAGATTTTTTTGACATTCATTATAGGTGTGTGCTTTGTTATTAAAAATGTCATTTTGCAAAAAGGAGCAATGACATTTCTTAGACATTTTGCATGTTTGAGCTGATGCTGAAAGAATGATAATATTGACTGAAGTTGTTAAAGGGTGAAACAATCCATCAAAGTTCTTCCTTCATGGGTAGAGTTCTACAAACCTGTGGCCAGGACTCTTTGACCATTCTCTTTGACCAAAGTAGTACAGTAAATATTATTGTAGTCAAACAATATTGGTTCCTCAGAACCAATGGCAAGACATTTTCCATGTCTTGCCATGTCTTTTTCCAGAACCTCATTGTACACAACCCAGGTTGCTAATCTTTCAGAACTGTGATACCAAACACTCATGTCTGGTGGGCTTGAAGGGAACCTGGTCTCAACTTTATATGAATTACAGATCCACTGTTAAGAAGCTTTCACTGGTATAATTCAGACCAGCCTGGCTTGTCCCTGGAGTTAAACCACTACAGATGTCTTCTGTTTCTTTTTATAAATTCATCCACATTCTTTTTTTTTTAATTACTTGTGGTTCTTGTTTTTTCCTGCCTCACCATATCCAGCTACACCAAGTGGATGTTCCATGTCTGGTTCAGCTGTGTTGATCGCTATCACCTGCGGTTAATTATTCCTGCTCCACACACTCCCATCTATCAGTGCCAGATGGTTTTAGCCACACAAGTGTTTCTGTCGTGCTACTCTAAGCTGTTGCTGAGTTTCCATTGTTTACATTATCATCATTTGAAACAAACAAAATAACCTTTTGACTAAAAAGATGGAGACAGAAACAGCACAAGTAGATAATGGATGCAAGGTGGAGCAGAGTAGAGGTGGAGGTATAATTGTGAAATCTGGCTAAGATTTGTGAGGAACCGGTAGCCTTGGCCGGACAAATTCACAGATGTTTTAAAAGTGCTAATCTAATCTTTATGCCAGGCCTTACTTCTACTTTTCCTGTCCCTTTTCCTTTCCTCCTCTCACTCTTCTGGAGGGAGGTTGGAATGACTCCCAGCATATGTTAATGCATCTCAGGAGCATCATGTACCACCGCTGCTCAGTGATGGACTCCAGTTATTCATGCGCCTGTTATCATCCCTGCTTTCAGATTCAGACACGTGCGATTGTAATAAAGGGAGTCTGGAACCAAGAGAAAGAAAGTATGAAAAATAATCTTGTACAAAGCTGCCATTGCAGCAGGATAAAAGAAGACTTAAAGAGGCAAGGTAGCAGGTCAGCTTTTTCTTTTGAAGTGTAAAATCAATGATGAAAATGTGTAAATTCAGCAATCGTCCTTTCTGACATCATTGATTGTTCGTTGATCCTTGCCAAAAGTATGTTGCAGGGGCATTATAAAGCTTGATTAAGGATGAAGGATAGGCAGAAATGTTTGGTCCCATTTGAGCTTTCACTTATTTCCTCTTCTTGTCTTTCCCTTCCTGAGTTTCTCCTTTTGCTTTTCCTGCTTTCCTCCCCCATGTTCCCTGATAGGAGGGAGGTTCTGCGTCAAACCGCAACTGGATTAACACACAGACAGCTCCTTTGGATTTAATGGATATTACTGAGTTATTCTCACTCTGCTGTATTTAACAGAAACACGGTCCTGCAACTGAAGCCTCTTCCTGCCGACATCTTGATGGGGGGAGTATAAAAGAAAAAAGCCCCCAGAAAAAAATCCCAAATCACAAAACCTGGAAATGTAGCCAAAGATTAGAGGCACACAATGAAGCGTGAGAAGAAATAGCTATTTTCTAGATTAAATGAGCAATGAATCACCTCTACATTGTTTTGCTTAACTTATTTATTTGACTATTTTTAAAAGTTTTTCAGCGGAATTGAAAGCCACGATTTTGAAATATGCAATTTTCTATGCTTCCCCATGATGCCCTATTCTAAAGCAGAATGCTATTTTAAAAACAAGTAGCTCTTTGAATATGCAAACCAAAAAAAAAATCCCCACAGTGAGTCCAGTTTAAGCCCCAGCCGATCACTTGCTTCCGACACACTCTTTTCTTGGACTTCCTGTTCTTTTCTGTCTCCCTTTTCATCGATGTGCTGCTAAACATCTGGAGAAAAGTGATATCCTCGAAGTAAACAACAGCTGTCAGCAGGTTTCTCTGTTTTCCTCTCTTCGTCTCCATTTTCCAGTCATCGTACTTTATTAAATTTCATACAGATTTCGATCTCCTAATTTACTCATGGCTTTGTTATTTTATTCTTGTCTGTTGACTCATCAACAGGTGAGAATCAGTAATAGATCATTTTGATTGTTTTGTACTTTGCTCGTGATCTGTGGGCCTAAAGGCCACAGAGACAGGAACTGGGTCATGTTTCAGTCAGATAGGATGAAGCTACATGTAGCCCCCCCTCCCACTACTGCAATAAACATAGAAGATTTGTCAGATTTGAAGATGTCATAAATGTGTTTTCTTGTTTTTTCTGATACAAGTCACAGCCACCAAACAAAGGAGTAATGTTCAGGAGAATGGCATCAGCTCAAGTCTGCCTGTGATTTGCAGTCTGGTTGTCTGCTCCTGTTCAGCGGCTGCAAAATCTGCACAAACCTTTAGTGAATTATGGGTTAAGAGTTTTCACTGACAGAAAAAAAAGTATGTCTTGTTTTCAATCTGTCTGTCTGTATGAATTTATTGAATTATTGAAGATAACTTTCCTTGAAGGCATGCATATGGCCCTCTGCCTTTCATAGCAAAGTTTTACACAAAGATCTTGCGTTAACTGTTGACACTTGGAGAATGGAATGGGAGTGATGCTTTTTTTTTTTCAACCACTTCAAATTTTAGCTCAGTATTTGTAAAAAATGGCAGAGTTATAACTCTTGTTTTTACTAATGTTAATTAGCTGGTGTGGCCGTGTTAAATTGGATTAACTTGAAAAAAGTTTTTCAATTGTGGTTGAACATCCAATGATTACCTTGTGAGGCTTTCGTCAAAATACATCCAGTGGTTCACTAGGAGAGATCATAGCTCGCCAGTTTTAGCTTCTCACCATTGAATCCCTGTCAAATTCAGAATTGAATTTAAAAAAATTACTTCTAACCTACAATGCCCTCAACAACCTAGCTCCATCTATTATTTCATATTTTACTAACAGACCACTTTGCTCTCAGACTGCAGGCTTACTTGCGGTTATAGTTTCCAAAAGCAGAATGGGGAGGAAGATCTTTCAGTCATCAGGCTCCTCTCTCGTGGAACCAACTTCCAGTTTCTGTCCATGAGGCTGACACATTGTCCAGTTTGAAGACTGGGCTTAAGATTTTCCTCTTTGATAAATCCTATAGTTATGGGCTAGCTTGTTGTGCTGCTATAGGCTTGGACTACCGGAGGACAAATTGACCTCGTTTCCTTAAATAAATTGTTAAAATTGAATAGTTTTCTTGTTCCTGTGATGGACTAGCGACCCGTTCAGGGTGTACCCCGCCACTCACACAGTGATCGCTGGACATGGGCACCGGTGACCCCCCGTGACCCAAAAATGGAAGAAGCAAGTAAAAGATAATGGATGGATGGACATATTTCTTTTGATACTATTTCTATCTTAACATGTGTTTCTTAACCTGCCATTGTGTATCTGTTCCTACCAAACCCAGCCGGTCGCAGCAGATGGCTGCTTGTCCTGGTCCTGGTTCTGCTAAAGGTTTCTTCCTAGTGAGGGAGTTTTTCCTTTCCACTGTTGCCTTCATACTTGCTCAAGATGAAAGTTCTGCGATGGAGTTAAATTCAAAGCAGTCTGCTCTTCAGAAAAATAATGTTAAATTATTTGAATGTTTCTGTTCAGTGCCCTGAGATGCCGTCAGTTGTGACTTGGCGCTGTTTAAATAAACTGAATTGAATGAGAAGTTTTGCGAACAGATGGAGCTGACTCCAACAGTTAATGCCGATGTTTTCCACTACATATAATAAATATTTTTTTTATATTTTAAGTATACATTGGGAATGGCTCTCAGATAATAGCACGCAAAATCTGAGCGCAGTATTTGTAACCTTGACTGAGTTACGAACATTTTTTGAGTTTGCTAAGGTCACTTCACTCTGATGGCCCTCGTGAATCAAATTGACTCTAAAAGTCACATGCACACATCCAAACACAAACACAGTGAATTACATGCTCACCTGCTTCTAATGGTGGTGTGTTTCTTGATATCAGTGATAAATGTGATTTCTGCATTTGATAATAAACATAGAAACACTGTTATTGTTGATTGTTTCAGGGGGATGTTTGGAGCCAAATGCTGTGGTAAAGAGAAGAAACACCAGATATCCCCGTCCATATCCAGCAATTGAACTGGGATGCATGTCCTCCCTCCTCCCAGCTCTAGTAGTATATTACCCTGAACATACATTCAGTGTCAAAAGTAAATCAGAGGCAGTGAGAAAAGTAGACTGGAAGGAAGGAGTTATTGCACTTCACATTAAAGCTACAACTCCATCTGCACTGCAAGACACCTGTAAAAACATAGTTTTTCACTCTTAAGCTACGACAGAATTCGAGGACAAGTTGGAAACAAGAGGAAGCCTTAAATTAGGAGATGGATGCACAAAAGAAGAAAAGTAAAAAAAACAGTATGATTAGTTATCATACTGTTTAAACTAAAATTCCTTTTGATTAAAGTCGTATCTGGTGCACACATTTTTAGACGGAGAGATCTGCAAAAACAGCTGGTCCTTACGTAACCCCAGCGTTAAACACATGCAGTCAGAGAGTCGGGGCGGCCCTCCCTGACTTCAGGGGTCAGTGTTCTGGCTCGCCAGTTGCCTGTTTCCGGCCGGTCTTCCCGGTGCTGCACCTGCTTCACTCAGTGACCCAGAGGTCTATTTTTTTGCTGGTTTGGTTTCAGCATGTCTGTCTTTGAAGCTCAGAGGCGAAACCCAAAACCCCTCGCTATCTGTTTTATGTGTTCCAGACAGAACCACCAACTCGGCACACAACTGGTAGATCCATTCACATCTGCTGCATCGATTTAGAACACCATCATTTTATTGTGTGACACACTATATGTATCAAACTGCAGTTTAGTGTACTTAAGGGGTTAGCATGATTGAAAACTGGTTCCGATGTACCAAAAAGAGCATTTCACACCTACCAGGGTCTTTGACCTGGTCAAGAGGTGTCTTGGATCTTCTGCTGCTGGAACATCACTATTGTCTAAGTGTTCTTTTTTTTTTTTGGTCTTTAAAATATTATGGTTTACCTTCAGTAAATGTTGGGTGGGCTGTAAAGTTGACTTGGTGGTTGGTTTGATAGTTGTTTGGAGGAGAAGACCAGGAACAATCAAACCGGTTCTGGCTCGATTCATTCTTGTCTGTGGGAATATAAAGAATGACATGCCAGATCAATCCTGTCAACTATGTATAATTGTTGAAAAGTGCAAAGGTGGAATAAGGTAATATCTACACCTTGTCCTACTACAGCCTGCATTTCAGTAAACCAGGAGGCAAATTTGCAGATTAATTATTACTATTAACCGTTATTTAACCAGGCAAATCCCACTGAGATCACAGATCTCTTTGCAAGGGAGGCCTGGGCCTGATGGCAGCCTAACATGCACGTTTGGTCTGGGGGAGGAAACCTGAGTACCCAGAGAAAACCCATGCAAGCACGAGAAGAACATGCAAACTCCACACAGAAAGACCCCAGGTCCAACCAGGGATTGAACCCAGGACATGCTTGCTGTGAGGCAACAGTGCTAACCACTGAGCTGCCGTGCTGCCAATAATAAAACATGTGTTTACATAATTGTTCAATTTCTTTTAAAAAATGTATATTTATTTTATGGGGTTTGTTTGTTTTCGGGTTTATCCATTGTTGTCATTGTGTTTTAATCTTTTGGATTTAAAAAAAAGCTGCTTGTTTGTTTTCTGTTTTTCTAATTGCTGTAGAATCCAGAGAAATGCTTTAAGCATTATCTGCAATAATTTTTCATGTAGTTTTTTTTTTTTTTTTTTTGCTAAAATTTGATTTTAAAAATGCTTTTCTGTTCACTGAAACCGTGTGTTCTAAAACTATGCGGTTTAATAAAATATGTTTGTGTCACTGCATGAAATGTTAGTACGATGAGTGAAATTATGTTTATTTGCATGTGTTTGTATTATTTAAATTACATTTTGCTCTACAAGGCCGCAGCTTCTGCTTGTGGAATCAGAGATACAAAGATGAAATGAAGACCCCCACCCACACACAACACACACATCCTGCTCAAATTCACTATACCAACAAAAGTGCAATGCTACAGCCTATAAAAACACATTATGACCAATATACAGCAGGAAATAACCGCTATTGCCTCAATAAAATCTCTGACTTTCATTGAAGAGCGTAGAGGAAGCTTTGAAGACTTTGAGGATAACATTACCCCCCAGTGGTAAATGTTAGCTACTGCACACTGAGACTCCTCATGAGTGAACGTCATCAGTGGGCTGTACAATCCATCTCCATCTGTAACACTCAGAGGTCCAAAGAGCATCTTTAGAAGAGAGTCTCTTAAACTCTGCATTATTCTTTTTGATGCATGCAAAGTGTCAGCAACATCAGCTGTATCATTTTTATCCATTATTATTTATATTTTTGGGACTGAAATGGAGCAGAGCCAGAGTTTTGACACAGTCAACCAGAAACCAGCACAGTAGCTGAGAGGGCAGAGCAGTAGCCGCATGTTGGCTTTCCACACATAAACACACAAACGCTGAAGGCGACGCAGACGCAGTCGGACTCTCTGCTGCATTCTTTATCTTCTGCGTGTTCTCCAGATGTTGTGTCCTCTTCGTCACCCCGTTCCTCCGCTCCGCTCCGCTCGGTTCCCTGCCTGGAGACTTGTCACAGCCCCTAACCGCATCAGGAGCACTGCTAGATTGGATATACATGATCTGTCCATCCATCAGTGGAGAGGATGGGAGGGAGAGAAATGGCAGTGCGTCTGCGAGGAGTGAGATAGAGACACGAAGAGAAGGAGAAAAATTGGGATGGATCGTCGCTTGAACGCATGAAACACACACAAGCCACAGAATAAAACAAATGAAAAGACAGACACAAATGGAAGCATATTAAAACTCTGTCTCATATATTACATGCACTGAGCTCATATGTTCAAAGCCACATTGGAATAAATAGTACGTTCTATGAAGTGCTACTTGGAGACAAAGTTGTATTAACATTTGTTGTGTTTGGCTGTACAGGTATAGTCAGCAACAAATACAAATTCTATTAAGAAAAGTATACGAAAGTTTCAAAGATCATTTGTGCGGATTGGTCTTTCAGCATCTGTGTCTGGGATGCAGATTCGGTCGGTGATGCTGAATCACCTCTGTGTGCTCTGAATGAGCTGGAGCACGTGTGTTATGGCTCCTGCCGAATGTTTTACACTGTGGGCAGAGACAGTATGGCCCCTGGGAGCTGAGCAAACACTTGTTTATATCTGCAGGTGTTACAGTGATGTCCCCTGTTGCAGACCTGCTAGATCAAGCAACGTAAGCTCCTGCACCTAAAGGTAAGCTGGTCTTCTCAGAGTTCATCATATTTCGTCCAACTTATTCATTTAATTTAGCGTATTATTAGGAATTATAGACCCTTAAGGATGAAGGAAACAAGAGTGTAAATATCCTTATCCTTTTGTTCATAGCATATCTTTGTACATAAATTGGCTGGAAAAACAATGCATACAGTAAAAACAGAGCAGCTTTTGTCTTTTTTTACAGGTTTGATGCTGATTGTGTTCTGAAACTTCAGCTTTGTGCTGCAGTGCTTTTGTTTGATGTTAAATATTCAGTACAAGAAAGGTTCAGACTGAGGTTGCCCCAACACTCCATCGTTCTAAGCCGTGATATCCATCTCATGTCTGCAGCTCTATCTCTTCCATACATTTACAGATGATGTGGTATCACAGCACATCTGTTTATCTCCTCCTTTCACCCCACCTCTGTCTCCATCTCACTTTTCGTATTTTCTCAGTCTCCTTCTCTCTCCTTTTCCTCACACCTTTACCTCTGTCCTCTCCTATCTTGGCTTCCATTTTCATACTGTCACCCCTCCCACCAAACCACTACATATCTCCCTCCGTCGTTTTTTTTTTTCCTCTCCGTCCCCAATCCTCTCGTTTTCTCTCTCTCTTTCTCTCTCCACTGCGTCCTGATGAATTGCCTTCCCCTCCTGGTGAACTCGACCGATAATCCTGGGGAAGCAGTAAAAGACCATCGATCAGCCCTGCAGACAGGTCCACAAGCCACAGCACTGGAACAACACGCTAACAACAAGCCCCTGCACTTGGCTCACAGTTTATGTATATATGTGCATGTATGAGTCCGATTTTGCAAACATGCACATATGTACATACAATAAGTGGAAAATTATATTTTACAAAAGCAGCTCGAGTTTGCAGGTGTACCTTTCATTGCATGTTTTTTTAATATATAATTTTTATAGGGTGTTTCTTCACACGTGTAAGCCACATGTATAGATAAAATCCTCAATCATAGCTGGTTGTGTTTCATGTGCTCTGTGCAGCATGCATGTGTCATCAGCATGCTCAGTGTACACTGAAGAGCTACCTCTGTGCTCATCCTCTGCGCGTCCTCACGTGATCAACCCCCTGCTGTGACTCATCCTTTCGGAATGTCTGCGTGCACGTGCATCTGTGCGCGTGCTGCAGGACGGTTGTGTGTTTGGTACACTGGATATGCATCTGCGTGTTTGCTTCCTAAATGTTCATGTTTGACTGTGCGCACGTGTGTGAGTGTAACATATTAATAAATGTATGCAGCACACGCAGAGACCATAAATCATCTGGTGTTCTCCTGGCCTATCCTGATGAAGAGTAGAGAATGCACATAATCCTTGACAAAGCTTGATGGCTATGAAATTGACCAGTTGATTGATTGAAACCATTAATTTGCATCATGCTTTCTATGGCTGAGAAGCCAAGTGATCATTAGTTGGCAACAAGCAAGTAAAGACAGCCGTATTGTTTTATAATTCCCACTGATGCATATCTGACAAAGGACTAGACTCTGTTTCGGTCTTTGGATAATTTACAAGCAAGGCTCTTACAGTAAGTTATATGGTATAATAGACTGGACTGTGCAAAATCATGTTTGACAACTTTTCATCTGCATTGACCATTTTGCACAAACAAATAAGCCAACCTGAGTGATTCAAACACTCAGCAGCCAGTGGTCATTGTTCTATTCACTTAAATATGATAAATGAATGGCTGCATTTATAGAATCCCATTCTTTACTACTGCACTGTGCTGTCACCAGTATGGAGAAGCTTGACCATAAAAAGCCTGTTCGTTGGAAAATAAATCCCTGTTTTGACATCTGGTGTGCTGCTTTTCATTGAGGAGACTCGCCATTCATGCTTTATCTCACTTTGTATTTTGGAACTGTTTGTGAGTTGTCCTTCAGTGCCTTTCTCTTTGCTGCCTTTGTTCCTAATGTACTGGCAAGACTGACCTCATTAAGTCCTGCATGCAGCAGACACTTTTATGTCCTATTATCTTTTTCTTCATAGTTTTTCCCTTTTTCATTTTGCTGTGAAACACTACAGCACTGCCACCAAAGCGGAAAATAAAGCCACCACCATGCTTGAAGCCATGTCCTCTTCGTGGATGAGGCGACACCACGTGGTTAAAACTGAGAACTGCAGCAAAGATAACACAACCCACACGTCTTCATGCAGCTGGTTCCCACCAGAGAACTAGCCTGCAGTTATCAGACGCTTTTGAACTCGAAGAGAACGAGGCCCGGTGCAGAGCACACACAGGGCACGCACAGACACCTGCAACAGGTATCTGAAGCATTCCCCGAGCGCGAGAAGGCGTTCCTGGCTCTGATTCTTCTAATGCTTGTGAAATGAGTTAATGTGAGGGTGTGCGTGAAGGTGCAAGTGTCCCTGTGTGCTTTCCTGAGAGTGAAACGCCACCACAGGCATTGACGAATCACAGGAGAATGTTCAATTGCAGGTTCTTGCGTCCTGCTGTCATTGGGCCCATCTGTCACAGGGCCAAGGCTAGCTGGGAGGCAGGAGGAGGGAGCGAGGGGCGTCACTCCTCCAGTGGATGATGATCACACCAGAGCTCCTGCCAAGCAGTCTGCTGGCCCTGTCTTGCTCCTGCGATCCCTTTGAATTCTTCTACCTCACAGTCGGCTCAAGAGCAGTGATATTGCAATTTTCATGCTGACAGTTGTGGGGCAGAGGGGGGATTTTCCCACTTGAATACAGCTCTGTGTCCATATCTTTCCATCTTTTTGGCCCTGGCGCAGCGTTGACTGCTCCAAATCTTTGCTAAGATTAATTTGGAAGCTTGGGGGTTGTCTTGGCTTAATGTCAATAAATTTTATTGCTACAAATGCCACACACAGATGCTCTGTTTCTGGGATGAGTCAAAGCAGAGCCCTGCAGCGACATAACTGATCAGACATGCAGGCAGAGAGAGAGAGAGAGAAGGAACTGTAATAACCTTTCAATGCAACCACCAAAACTTCCTCATCTCGTCTCTTTCTCGTGTCAACTTTTCCTGCAGGAAATAAAAAAATCTGGTCGTGCAGGCGTGGGGTTTCACATGTGCACCCTCTACAGTCAAGGCCAGGAAGTGCCCTTGTTGTGACATGGGGAAAAGAAACAAACAAGAAGCCCAATTACAGCCCGACAGTCGTCTATCTGTCAAGCATCTGACAGGAACATAGCAAAGCCAAATATACGACTGCCCCATAAATCACGTCATCTCACTCAAACTATCCTGTCTTGTGTGAGTAATTAGTACTATCATGCAAAAGCATTTTGGCGTCCCAAAATACCATTAGATCATTTTACTTTTGATTTTCCATCACTTTTCTCCAAAACCCACACAGCGAAATAGCCAAATGTTCCTGAATATTATAAGCATAAAACTGATTTAGGAGGCACTCAGCAAATCGATCATGCAACAGAATCGTTTAATGTTTAAGGAAGGGCCTTGTGATTTGTGGATGTTGAAACAGAGTTCATATTCCACATTTGAAGATTAGAAAAAAGGACCTTGTATTTTCACAGTCAGCTCTAACCACCTCGCATCGTACCCCCCTCGCAGCAGTTCCTCCCTGAGAGCTCCATTGCTATTGCAGATGCTTTATGATGGGCAATTTAGCTTCAGCTGCTATCTGAGCCATCTCAGGAATGGGACGCGCTTAGAATCAAGTGCAATAAAGCAGAGAGAGACAACTACAGGGAGGGGGGAGAAAAGGCAGAGAAGAGGGAAAATAAAGAGACGACAAGCTTGTCTGGACAGCCCCTCTGGACAAAAGGTTTGGGGGGGGGCAGGGTGTCCTGTAGGAACACAAACACAAACAGTGGTTTCATGGTTTGACAAGGAGCAGTCGAATCTGGCTGTTTTCACAGGAGCTTCCAAACAAAACCTTGATGGAAATGTTCACGTGATGGCTTTTTCAGAAATGAAACGTTATTCGTGTGTGGCACCGCAGAGGCTGTTAAAGCTTGTGGAAACTCTGCACACGGCCTTTTATAATGAAAGCACTTTCAGAAGATTTTTTTTTAACTAGTTCAACGTCTATGGTTAGATAAGTCAGACTTAAAGTACAGTTAAGAATTAGGCTTGTGTGAGCTAAAAAGATACAGAAAACACAACGTCAAGCGAAAACTTGCAAAGGTTAAAGCCCAAAAGTGATTGTGTGTGTTTGTGTGTAACATTTGGTCCTTCCCACTGGCCAGGCTTTGTTGAGTCTACAGAGCCCCAGGAAACCTCCTGAGACGGGGAGACAGATTTACGCCCCTGCGAGGGCTTTAAAGCCTGAGACCCAGGCAAAGCAAGTAAGGGCCAAGAGCGGCAAGTGAAGAGAAGCACAATGAGACAGAGAGAAGGAGAAGAGGGGGGAAATAAAAGAAGAGTGGATGGATGAAATATGGCAGAGACTGGTATTCTGATATCAATGGAATGCAACATGGCTGCGTCTCTGCTCATCGCCCTTCACCTCTACTCACATTCCCACTCTGTCTTGTACTTCGTGTCTTCTGCTCTCCACTTTTCCCTACTGCTCCCTTGCACACACACACACATGCACAAAAGCCGGCGCCATAAATCTGCCAAAGAGTGCTGCTGGGATAGAGACACCTAAAGACAGGGCCTACGCTGTGTTTGGAGAGAATGCAGATGTACCTGCCTCCAGCGCATCATCGTCTGTCCCCTTTCCCACTCTCCTCCTCCTCCTCCTCCACACTCCTTCATTTTATCCTCTTGATCTCTCCCTGGAGTTCTCCAGTCTCATGCTCTTTCATGCTCTTAACCCCTTTCAACCTTAACTTGTCTCACATCTCCTCCACTGTTGCCTCAAAACCTCCCTTTTCCCTTTGGTCTCGCTCTAAGGTGATGCTCTTCCACTTAGGAGGGACAAAACGTCCCAGCTGAGTCTTATGCCATTGTCGTGCTTTAAAAGACAGCCGGAACAAAAGGACAGATAATACAGGAAAAAAGAAGCAGATGCACGATTCACACCGTCAAGGATGTCTCGTTGGGGGACAATGGTAACTAAGACCTGGTCTGCACAACCTGTGTGCTGCAGGTCTTTTATCCGTCTCTGAGTATACATCATTCAGTGACAAGGTCTAACTACCTGCAGAGTGATATTTAGTAGCAGCTAGATTCACAGCTATACGCCTATACATGATAAGTGTACAGGACACAGACAGGGACACCACAAAAGAAACAGAAGAGGTTTGGAGATGGTTTCATGTTTGCTCATAAAGTGAAATGGTGATGGCAGGTGTAGGTGTTGAGGGGATCTATAAAAGGGAGCGTTGTTACTTAGATGGCATAATAACGAAAGCTAGTGTTTCGTCCCATCTGTACCATAGCAGCCACGACGGCCTCCAGACAAATCAAATGTACAAACAAATGCACAACAAAGCATTCAAACTTATGTCTTGACATTATCACGGTCAGGCCTCACATTGTCTTCCAGCCAAAACAAAAGCCCAGACACAGACGCACAAGAGTAAACACACACCGTCCAAACAGATGTGGCCCGTACGACCTGATTTACAGCGAAGTAAACGATTTAAGCCACACATCTCACTCCAACACCTAAACACCTGACATGGCTCTCATAAATAAGGCTGGCCAGAGACTCCCACATAATTTACACTTTGGTTATCTGCTAAGCTAACATGTAACAGGTCTCCACTCCATATTTCACCACCCACATCTCAGCATGAGCTGGAAAAGATGGAAGTGCAAAAGTACATCCAGAAAGAAGAGGAGGGGAAAGAGGACTTCAAAAGCTTCGGTGCAAAGGATTGCATTTTGGGACATGATGTGG
This sequence comes from Hypsolebias martinsi, assembly GCA_031762355.1. Lineage (NCBI taxonomy): Eukaryota > Metazoa > Chordata > Actinopteri > Cyprinodontiformes > Rivulidae > Hypsolebias > Hypsolebias martinsi. The sequence continues at coordinate 20,149,330 of JARVGQ010000116.1, read as the reverse complement.
ATCTCGGGTTAATGTGTGTGTGGGGAGGAGTTTGCGTGCATTCGTATGTGTGTGAGTGACCCCGGCCCAGGGCGCAGCCTAGACCAGACTGGCCACAGACCATCTTAGATCAAGGCCCACAGCCAGGAGTTCTACTTGGACATTTCTCATAAATCCTCCAGCTTTTGTCTGTTTGCTCTTTCTCTGGCTGAAACTTATCCTCTTCCATTAAGAGTGATGGATCAGCAGCTCTAAGAGCGTGAGAGACCCGGGTCCTATAGCAAACATTGTAGTTTACACTGAAAATGCAACAGAAATACGTGTAAATACAGTAATACTTTTTTAAAAATCTCCATGTAGCTACAGTAGGACTTTCAAGAGATTATAGTTCTGATTTTAATAAAGGGAAAGCAATTGTTTTTAATATTTTAGTTGCAGTCTGGCCAAGCTCCCTTCAATTTGACAGCATCTGTGCGCCCTCTGGTGGATGCTTTCTGCAATAACACACCCAGCCACAGTGTCTTGTACCAACTTAACAAATTTAATTCCTGCATTGAACATTTACGAGATCACGTTTACAGTTAAAATAAAGATAAAAGAGGATAATTGGTGTTTATTCTGTTTTTTTCAAATGGAAGTAAAATTAAGGACAGATGTAAAAAAAATTAAAAAAAGACATCACACACAAATCAAGTTTGTTTGTTTTATTTTTCCACCAGAAGGAACTAGCTGTAGGTATGTGAGTGTTTTCCCCACGAGGATGACAAAAGTTTGGCAAGCAATATTAGAAAATTTCTCCACCTGTCGGAACAACAATCTCACATGAGCAGCTGTGCGATGCATCTCTGGGTGGGTCTTTTCGCTCAAAGACTGTGTAGTAATAACACGTAAAATGTGTTTTCCTGTGCTTGTTGGCTATGTGGAAAGATTAAATGCTAATATATCATTTCACAATTTTGACAAACGTCCAAATCAATCATTTATATTGCACTATTCAGACATCAAAACAAAGCAGACCAGATGAAAACAACTGACGTCTCTTTTGTTGCAGCAAAGCTCCGATAACCTCAAAATTTGAATGTCGTAATCCCCCGATCACAGATTATTTCTATAAACGAGATAATACACATTCCAGCATGTGATACCGTTTAATGGATGGGAGCTGCTGCATCAGGCTGCAGCTGCAGGCCCGCTGAGGATGTTGCCCTCAGGTGGTAAATGTGAAACACAGCAGCAGTGCATGTGAAGTCCATCAGATGGCCTGAAAGATTCACTACTGACGCTTTCATGCGCTCACTTGTTTAGCATCCTGTTTATGTTCAAATGAATTGTCTTTTGTGATTTAGATTGTGTTTGTGTGGACGTGTGTTGAGGGAGTGATGCTCATGCGCAGTCCTCCAGTGAGAGCAGGCCTTTGTTAGGGAATGTTGCTCTCACGCGCTTGCGCATTCCTTTGCTGGACAGAGCAGGCACATAAAGCCTGGTAAATTGCACCAGGGCAATAAAATGGCAATAAAATGACAACAACAGTGCATTAATCCATCACCAGAGAGCGCTGGAGGTACTGTAAAGACCTCCAGCTGGAGTCGAGGATGATTTCTAAGATGCAGCACCCACTCAGTTTGTCAGAGGTCAGAGAGAAGCCTCTTATTCCCTGTGGATGATGCACATATTAATAACTAGCAGCAAGTAAACAGCCATAAAAGGATACCCCGACTTTATATTAAATGGTTAGGTTTATTTTAATTAGAGGATAGAAATAATAAAATGGCACTTGGAAGTAGGGAACTGAGATAGAGCTCCAGCTTTCTACTTTTATATGCAGCAGTGGATGTTTTTTATGCAAGCTCTTCTATGGAGGCAGAGCTTCTCTGTTCTAGTACAGCCCCCTCCAGCATGTTGCCTTCCCTCCTGGCTCCATGCGGCTCCTGCAGAAAGAGAGCTTTATTTAGGAGCACCTGGATTTATGTGCAGGAACCAGAAGCAGCAGGTGATGGAAACTGCTGGCGCTGTAGGTTGGCTGTGGCCAGGGGGTTCTGGCAAGGTTGTAAGTGGACCCACTGGGTCACACAGTCATTTCCTGTTTCCCTACATCCTAGCTCTCTTTTTTTTTTACAGTTGTTCTAGTCCAGTCTGCCTTCATCTACTGCTCCTGCTTTCCTGCCAGCATTACTTCCTCCAATAGGAAACAGATGAGCAGCTCAGAGTCTGAGGTGGCCGTGATTTGCCCTTCCCATCATCAAGGCAACACATCTGACATAGATTTTCACATAGTTGGGTCTAAAAAAAAATCCTTTTAAAGATGTCGTTTTGGAAATGATGCAGCCTTGATTAACACAAGTTGCTTTTATTTTCCCTTTAAAATGTGTTTTTTTTAACAATGTGCAGATGTTCTCATTAGGTTGCAGATTTTGCACTAATTGCGACATATTTGCATCTTTCTATTGACATCATGATGACTTTCTGACAAAACATGCCATCTTTGAGAAGGAGCTAGCAGAGTAAAGTGATTCAGATGAAACTAACAGCTGTCAGCCATTGGACACAAACAGCATTCTAAACTGAGCCAGGTGTGTACATGCCAGAGCGCAAAGGTCAAAAGTGGAAACACATGATCCACTCTTTCTTGTTCTTCCTGCTCGTCTCCCTTTAATGGTTTCGACTTGGTCAAAAGAATAAAAACTTGCTGTCAAAACGGACTAATGAACATTCACATGGTGATTATGCAACGTGCCGTTTGGCACATGGTGAGCAGATTTCAAACCAGCCAACACGAGTGTGGTGAAATTAAAAGGCAGAGAACGGCTGGGGGAAAGAACAGTTACGTAAAAATATTGGACAAACTGTGAGAGCACAGGCAACACAAGAAGCATCTCTGTCTTGGAGAGACGTGTTTGGTCTGCTCAGGTTCCCAGACTCTTACACATCTACTGTACCCCCTCTCCTCCATCACACGGCTGTGTCTGGGTTTACTTCTGGCCAGCGGTTGAAGTGAACGACTTAGTGTTTAGACATGGCTGTTTGGATAAATTGGACCACATGTGTCACAGATCCCTTAAGTTAAAGCGCCCTCAGAAGTGCAACGTCCAAGGCACATTATATTTCACCAAGACTAAGTTTTATTACGATTGTGTTTACTGCTAATCAGTGTAATGGACTTGACTAATAGCGCTTGAATGTGTGTTTAACTTATATATTCTGTGAGCCTTGAGCGATGACAAGGCTCTTACAAGGACTGAATTATTAAACCTATTCAAGAAGCTGCCAGGAGCCCCCTTATCATGTGCGCTGTAACATCTACACCTTCTCAGATGTGTTGGATTTGTTATGCAGTGTGGCTTCATAAAGTATTTATCACAGCTTTATAAGACACCCAAATTCTCCTTTTTTTTTTTTTTTAGAACTGGGTATAAGCCTTGCAGCATTTTAAGTTCTGCCAGGACGGATCAGTTAATATGAGCCTCTCTGCATCTCCTCTTGAAATAAATACAACACAAACCCAGAGGAATTTCATGGCCTCTCCGAACTCTAATCCCCGATAGAAACAGAGACGACTGAAACGTTAGCGTTCGTTTGGCATCTTGCGACTGCAGAGTTCCTCAGCACACAGATGTGATTTTTCACAGCTGGATTTTACTTACTCGGTTATGAGCTTTGCATATACTACCTCGAGCATGCAATACTTCAGGTTGATATACAGTGTAACATTAGAGCGTTTACAGCTCTGCTTTGTGTCAAGGTTGGCTGTGGCTGGGGGCACAAGCAGGAGGTGGGGGGGAATGTGGTGGTCAGCGTTGGGTCAAAAAGACCGTCGCAGCTCCGGGCTGGCAGGAGGCCAGCCTCTGTACGTGTCTGCTCTGAATGGTAATGGATTAACGCTTGCCACACATACAGCCGTGCTGAGGGAAACTCAAGATGACTTTTTACGTGAAAGGCCGCCAATAAGTCGCCATCATAAATTCAGGGACACAAGCTGTCTGTAGCAGCATGGCAGTCGGTTCTGTTTCCTCCAGGCTGAGGGGCTGTGTGATGGGGGAGCAGGTGGGCTGACCTTGCCTCACCCAGCCTCAAAATATGATCAGAGTACGCTGGCTGCAATGGCCTTGCTGAATAAGATATTCAGCAGACATGCAGTTTTCCTTACTAGAAGCTCCCTGGTTATGTTTGTACACAGTGTTTAAACCCAGACCCTGCAGATTTAGCATTCTCTAACACAATAGGTAGCCATTCTCTCACAAAATGTTTCACTTAATAGCTTTAAACAGCCAACTTAGGCTTGTCTAATGCGAGTTTCCACATGGCAACGTGAGCAGTCGGTTTAATACTTAAATGCTGTGCAGTGACAGCCCCAGTTGCTCTGTGTAATTTAACAGCAGGGGGGACAATGAGCTAATCTTTCAGAAGAACTTGCGTTTACCAATTTAAAATCAATAAAGATGCATTATTTTTTTAAGAGCCTCCACTTGAGCCGTGCTGCAAATAAGAGCTTGGTTCAAAGAGCACTTCATTGGTGGGGGTCATTTTAAAGCCATTGATACATTCTACTGCAAAGTTTCACATGCATTTTGACACTAATGTGTCCGTTTTTTCTTAATCATTTTGTTGTTGCACTGCAAGCAATTAGGTATATTTATGTCAGTGGATGATTTCTAGCCATGTATTGATGAAGTGAACCGTAAGAAATCATTAGCTGCGTGGTTTGAAATAGTTGAAAGCAAAAC
>JARVGQ010000116.1:20121802-20137696 GCA_031762355.1 Hypsolebias martinsi | reverse complement strand
TTTGGGGTGGGGGAAAGGAGAGTCCTGCAGATGCATGGATACACAGAATTTGTCCGTGATCTTTTCCTCTAATTAACATACGAAAAACCTACGTCCCCCCCCCCCTCACCATGTCCGTGTAAATAGGGCCAAATTGTTTTGGATAGAAGGTTAATGAATCCACCTGACTTACTTAGTTAGATGATGAAGAATTGTTAATTTACAGATTTCACTTTAGAGATCTTGTTAGTGTTCCTGTTATTAGCTTTACATTTTTCTTTAAAAGTTAAAAAGTAAATTAAAACATATTGCCACCTAACGGTTTTCCTTTTTGCATTACTCCAGAATTTACGTTTTATAAAATATTTACACAATTGTGTTTTTTCCAACTACAACCTCAACAATGGGACTTCAGCCACAAGTAATGATGTACTGAATGTATAAATTTAGATAATATGAAATTGTAGTTTCATGATATAGCTCACTGTTTTAAGACGGGACAGCTATTAGTGCTGCAAATAAGGAATTTGTCAGTAGACAGGACACAGGAAAGTGCAATTTTAAGGAGTCAGGCCATTCCATCTCAAAGGTCAGAAAAACAGATTTTGCTACTTGTATGGTGCAGCAAACTAAAAGTTGCACGCAAATAAAATTTAATACTGTCTCAAACGATCAAAGAGGATGTGCCAACCAGTAAAACGTGTCATTAACTGTTTTCATTTGTCAAGATTAGTTTTTTAAGCTTTGATTTATTTAAAATAAGCTAAAAACTAGTGGTGTTTTATACAGTAAAATATAACAACAACAAAAGCTTACCACTTCATGAGGAACATTAAATCGCCACAGGAGTCTGTTGCTCCAATAATCTTCTCTGGCTCAAGGCCCCTCTCAAAACCACGTGCAACTAGAATTTCATCCTGAAACACACAATACCAAACTTGAAAAAAAGTGAAAAAAAACAGCACATGTGAAGTGGTAATGTAGACTGTGATTTATGTAGGTAAATATTTATTAGTTCACATGTACACCTCAGTTACTTAGATTGCTCATTTATGTTGCTGCTGCAGAGTGAAGGGAGGAAAAAAAAAAAAATCAGCTTTATTTTCCCTCTTCTTCAAAAGTCAGCAACATCCCAGGTTTGCAGAAGAGGAATGCGTATTGTTAGTTAAACCAAATCAAGTCGAGTTTCCAGAACTGAAACAGCAAAACATTAAAACACATCTTACCCATTTCTAGGTCAGTAACTAGTCTACCGTTGGAGCAATACACCTTTTCCATCCTAAAATAATACACTACCTTCTATTCAACAATTTAACCAGGGCTGCAATAAAGCAGACCATTTCATTCAAAGTATCATGCAGTTATGTTCTACTTGATCCCCACAGCTAATTTAAATGAGATAAACATTTATATGAGTTTTATCACGACTGTTAGTCATCATATTAAACATAGTAGTCTCTGATACTACGCAGCCCTTATTTAATCTGCATCTTTGAACCAAAAGATGAGATCACAAGGACAAACAAAACAACAAGCACAACTCCCCAGAGTGACGCATACAAACACACACATGTGATTAGTATCAACTTAAGTTTGAAATATAAACACAGCTGCAAACTACTTTACCTCTTTCTTCTTCTTGGGTTTACTGGCACCTTCCTCCTCGTCCTCATCATCATCTTCTTCTGAAGCCCTCTTTTTTGAGCTGCTGGAGTCTTTGGAGCGTCCAGAGGGGCCTGTGCTTGATTTACCGCCCCCGCTGCTAGGTGTGGCACTCCCACCACTACCCTTTTTGTAAGTCTTCATGAACTCTGAAATAAGCTCAGGGCAGTCCAGGTTCTTCTCCGGCTCCCATGTGTTGTGCTTCCTGGGGAGGGTTACAGAACAAACAGTAGGTCAATCCACCTCTCCCCCAAAAGGATCATAAGTAGATGTATAATTGTAAGATTTGTTTAATACAGTCTCCCTGGCCTACTGGGAGTATACAGATGTTTACTGAGTGTTGCTTTGGACTTACTCAGAGTATCCTTTCCACTTCAAGAAGAACTCAACCCTGCCTTTCACCACCCTCCTGTCCAGCACCTTCTCCACGACGTATTCTTCCTCATCAGATGAGGATTCCTCTTGCTGAGACTTTTTGCCCATTGCAAAGTTAGGTGCTTAAACAAAGAGCTGTTAGGCCGAAGGGACTTCCCTGTTCAAGAGGAAAACACAAAGGCGAATGTTCACAACACTGGTCCTCGAATTCTCACGAATATGCACGAAAGCCATTGTGCACAAACGCATTTCTTTCAAACACATTTAAGTTTGAAGCAGGCACAAATAATTCTGCGTGACTGAAGGTTGACTTTGACAACGTGGTTACACGTATCAGCAAAGGCAATCGCTGCATCGTCCCTGATTTAGCATCCACCAGGCTCGACGTAGCAAAACATAAATAAAAAAGGCTTCATACTCATTTGCTGTTAGCTCTCAACGCGTATAAAATGGCATTCTGTTAAGTTGCTTTAGCACAACGCGCACAAAACGAGAAGCGACATGAGGAAAATGATGCTCTCCTGAGCTAACCCAAACTTGCTAACGCAGCTAGCCGCTAGAAGCTAACGCGTGACTGGAAGTTCCGCCTTTAAATATCAAACTACAGATCTACACGAACAGCAGCATGACTCACAGATGTAGGTGACCTGTAACTTACCCTGTGAACGTGTAAACGGCGGGTTTAAGGCGTTAACCGCTGCGATATGCCTCGTCTATTGTGGACCAGCAGCGAGGCTAGTGCAGAAGCGGCGTTAGCATGTAGCCTGTAACAGATAAAGGGGCTGTGCGCAAAAAGCGCGCGTTAAAAGCACAATGAACGTACCGCCCCTCGACAGCTGATAAAACCACCATGTTTGTTTGGAAAAGATTACCGTGATTGTGTCACTATCTAAGTGTTTGAAGCAAGATTTGTGCAAAAATATTGGCATAATCTGTATGTATGTGAAGCATGGAATAAACATGGGGAAAAAAGCAAAGACATAGACCCTATAGCCCAAAATGCACAAAAATACACAGAAATCGTGCAAATAAGTAATTTTTTCCTGTTTGCATTTTACTCTTATATTTTGTTTAGCTGCATTAACAATTTGTCTCTTGTGGTCCAGCTTTTTTATTCATTATTTTACAATCAAATGTAATCAGGATTTGAGTGGTACATTTGGTCCTTTTTAAATTGGACAGGGCGGACACATTATTTTAAAAAAAAAAAGTAAAACAAGCGTACAAGTGTTATAATGAACTATTTCCTATGCGTATTTTTACAGTGATTCATCCATAGAGTTAGGACCTAAACAACCATCATTCTATGGCAAAATGTAGCTGCATGAACGAGAGCGAACATGCCGCCTGGTGATTGGTTGTTCACAGTGACTGACGGGAGTTTTAGCCAATCAGCATGTAAAAGACACTGACGACAGAGTGCGGCGGGATTTACTGACCAATTGCTGTAAGAAAAAGGCGTACCCTTTCCTACTTATTGAACTGTTTAACGCCACACCGCTCTTGCCTGGCTGACGCAGATTCTCGCTCTGAGGTCGGTGTCAAGGATTCTTCAAGAGTAAGGCGTTAAGATGTCAAAAGACGTAAGTATTGTATTCATAAAGTTTTATACAGCATAGATGTACTATTTTGATTACTTAAATGTTTAAATTGAAGTATATGTAAGTCGTATAATGCTAACCGCGTGTTCCGGTAGCGGTAGCTTTCCAAATTTGCAGCCGCCATTTTAAGGATGTCAACCTTGTGGCCTTTTGTTCATACGATAAGCATTTTACGGCGCTTAAGCGCTTCTCTGCTTGCTTGCTATTAGTTATTGCATACTAAATATATTAACAAATGTGAACGCTTGGTTATTGTATGTAGACGTCGATGAAAATTGCGGGATTTGAGCAAAATCAATCTCGTCCGCAAACGCTAATGGCGGCGACGTCTTCTCACCCCGACTTAATTTTTTTATTTATTCTGTCGTTACACGTCGCATTGCAGCACTAGTTAACCGCGGTTTATTAGTAATAAGGTCTTGAATTGAGGATAATATTACAATAATGTTATAAATGACTATTTCCCACATGCTTATTGTGCAGGTCCCACGTGAGCCGGAACAGCTCCGTAAGCTGTTCATCGGAGGCCTGAGCTTCGAGACGACAGACGAAAGCCTGAGAGCTCATTTTGAACAATGGGGGTCTCTAACAGACTGCGTGGTAAGTGTGATCCTTTGGTAAAAATTCATATAGATGAACTACTTTTATTACGGTTTTGGATTTAGTTTAAAATCCGCATTTCTGACTTCAGGTCATGAGGGATCCGAACAGCAAAAGATCCAGGGGTTTTGGCTTTGTAACTTATTCATCTGTACAAGAAGTTGATGCTGCCATGTTGGCTCGTCCTCATAAGGTGGATGGAAGAGTGGTAGAACCTAAACGAGCAGTTTCCAGAGAGGTAAATTATTTTTGGTTACACAATTCTATTTAATGTTTAGTACACACATTTTGTATTTGACGTACCTGTTATATACTTGTTTCCAATACAGTACATAATATCCATACATTCATTGATTCTTTCAGGACTCAAACCGCCCAGGAGCACACATAACAGTAAAGAAAATTTTTGTTGGAGGCATCAAAGAAGATACAGAAGAATCCCACCTGAGGGATTACTTCCAGCAATTTGGTAAAATTGAGGTCATTGACATCATGACTGACCGTAACACTGGAAAAAAGAGGGGATTTGCGTTTGTCACCTTTGATGACCATGATGCAGTTGATAGGATTGTCAGTAAGTATAAATGTATTTTCCATTGCAGGTTTGTTAACCTAAGTGTTAATGCAGTACTTGACCTTCGTTCTCCCTCCCCCAATTTTGTAGTCCAGAAATACCACACAATCAACTCGCACAACTGTGAAGTGAGAAAGGCCCTCACCAAACAGGAAATGCAAAGTGTAGGAATGGGAATGAGAGGAAGCCGGAGCAGCAGCGGCAGCAGTGGGGGAAGGCCTTATGATTATGACAGAGGCTTCAATCAAGGTAAGACATTATTTAATCATATAAAATATTGGTCAAGAGTGTGCTGAATCCAGTGTTTGAGTTTTGTTTTTCTTTTCATCAGGAGGAGGCGGTGGTGGTGGTGGTGGCAGAGGAGGAGGAGGAGGAAGATATGGAGATGGTCCTTACAATAACAACGGAGGTGATGGTGGTAAGTAAAAATAAATGTATTTTTCTTCATTGGGTGTTCATTTGTAGTTTGTTTTAAGACAGTTTTTATGTTTTAGGTTATGGTGGTGGTCCGGGAGGTCCTGGTGGCTACAACCAAGGTGGCAACCGTGGTTATAACCAGGGTTACAACCAGGGAGGTGGAGGAGGAGGAGGCGGCGGTGGCTATGGAGGAAATAATTATGACAGCAACGGTTACGGTAAATATTCTAGCATTTGACATAGCTTAGCGTTTTATGTTGCTGCCATAAAACATGGATAATGTTTTTTTTTTTTTTTTTTTTCAGGCAACTGTGGTGGTGGTGGCGGCGGTGGCAATAACTACAACAACATGGGCCATTACGACTCCCAGGCCTCCAACTTTGGTCCAATGAAGAGTAACTTCGGTGGTGGTGGTGGCGGCGGCGGTGGTGGCGGCAGGAGCTTTGGTAAGTCTTTAGAAAAAGACGACAGACATTTATGTTTAGTGGTAGTTTCTATGATCAGAGGAGGTTAATTTAATGTCTCCTTCAGGTGGTGGCTATGGAGGAGGCTCAAACAATCCCGGTGGTGGTTACGGCCGTCCAGGACGATTTTAAGTGGTGAGCATCAATTGGTGTCCCTCTGTTCATATTTAGCATTGTAAAACCAGAGATTGTAATTGTAGGGATTCACTGCAGTATGGATAACTTTCAGCAAATTCACTCTGGATGTCAGGTCTTACAAAAGTCAGTGCACAGTTAACAATGTTGTTCCATATTGTTCAACAGGACTGAGTACTTAGGAGAGGAGAGCAAGGAGAGGAGAGCGAAGTGACAGGGCAGCTGCAGGTTTACCTCCTAAATCTGCTCAGCCAAACAGTTGTGACAGGTTACAGCTGCTACAAGAAGAGATGTACAGTAGATAAATCATGGAGGGCCTTCATTTAAAATTTGTGTTGTTTTGTTTTATTTTATTTTTTTTCATCTAATGTGCTACTGGAACGCAAGCATTCCAACGAGGGATTTTATGTTTATCTTTTGAGTCTGGTTTTTATTTGTAACTGCTTCAAATCAATCTGAAATAAAACATCTTTCAGTTTTTTTAAAACCTTGTTAAGACTCAAGTGATTTGGGTAAGGGAGGGTTTATTGTTAGATGCTGATTTAAAAGAAAAACAAAACAAAAAAAAAGGCTAAATAAGGGAAAAGAAGTTAATTTCCCAGAAACTACAGTACTTGGAAGACAGCAAAGTGGTGTGCAAATGCTATCATCGCAAAGAACTCGTCACTTGATTCAGACCCTACAGAGATCACCTGGAGGATGCTAGCTTACATGCAAAGTCTTAAGGCTAGCCATGGAAGCGAGCTGAGGGAGAGAAGTAGCAAAACCATCGCCAGGATCATTGAAGCAGGGGAGAGTGAGAACAGAGGCCTGAGGCTAGCTAACAGCAGCTACCAAAGGGCTAAAATGCTGTGTAGGTAAGACCAGACTTCTCAACTACTGATAGTATATATTTTGTGTTGTAGCTGGTAGTGAAGATGTTAAAGACAGTAATGATATAAATGGACAAAAGTTTGCACTTAATGGTGGTAAAATGGGCCTCTACTTGTGCAAAGAGGTTGAACTTGTGTTGGTTGCATGCATTGATGATGAATTGAAACTATTGATTGGTACGTTTTTAGTTATTGTGCTTCTGCTTTCCAGGTAACTTGACCTCTGGAGTCTGACTTCATTTCTGTGACAATGGATCAGTCAGGTATAAAATTAATATCACATTTCCCCTTGTTTTATTGAATCTAATAATCATTTCCCTCCCTCCTACAGGTTAACAGGACATCTTATATATGCCAATGCATATTTTTTACACAAATGGAGGCTGCAGTGCAGTGATTTTTTTTAACATATTTTTTTAATAAAGTATTTTAAATAAAATGGGTGGTTTCAATCAATTTTAAGAGCATGTTCAAAACCAGATCTGAACAACTTCACGCGGTTGAGTTGTTTCTGGAGTAATTTAAAGTTCAGCACTGATCACTCTTCTCCATTGAACGAGGTACCAGATAAACTCTTCCATCAGGTGTTTGTTGTAGAGAATATTCATCTTTCGAGTAAGGCTGTCCGTCCTCGTCTCGTAAGTGAGAAAATACTTCTTTGTAAAGGTCTGTCAGGCGACATTTGATAAAAGCCGAGCTGCGCTGGAATCCGTGCCGTTCCTGTAAGAGGTGGTCTCGTTGGTCCTGCAGGTGATTCAGTTCTCGTTCAAGGTGGATTATGCTCTCCAGCTTCCTCTTCCTGCAGTTCTGAGCTGCCACCTTGTTCTTACCCCTCCGTCGGATATCTCTAACCAGTGCAAGTTGTTTATCCGTCAAAGTGTACTGCGTCAGCAGCTCGTTGAAGTCGTCCACGGGTAGATTGATGATCTTTTCTATGGGGAAGGGGATCTTCAAAGCCATGGCCCTCCTCTCATCCCTGCTCAGAGGTGCACGAGTAGAAATTCCTACTTGTGGCTTGGAGAACATATTGCAGTGCAGTGAGCTCCCTCTGCTGGTCATATCTTCATAAAAGGGAGTCTCTGCTATACCTGGTTTTACTGACCTTGAGGTCATGCCACAAGGTTGTGAGAGCAATACGCTTGACTGAGGTAAATAAGATGAATGTCCACCTGAGTGTGAATATGAGTGGGCTTTGTTCTGATAGTCCATTGGGTAATTGGAAGCCCTATTGCTATGCTCAGTCATACCACCTGACTCACAATCCCTGTATGTTGAATCAATGTCTATGTAACCTGGTGCACCTCCAACTGGGTTGTCAGGGGAAGCCAAAGGTGGACTGGAACCCAGCGAGAGGCCTGAGTCGGACTCCAGATCATCAGCTGAGTGAATGGGCGCTCTTTGTCCGAGCGTAGTCCACTGCACGTGCCGGCCCAAACCCTGAGAGAGGCAGCTGCTGGGCCTTCTGTGCTCAAGACTGGAATCTGACATGTTCATGAGAGACTGCTGCGTGTGCGAAGAAATGGGGAACATTCGTTGATCCAGATGAGGCTCAGGGTTTCCGTATGTGGCTTCTGTGTTGCCCACACGATGGCAGGCGGGCATCTCTTCAGAGTAACAATTTTCAAAAGTGTTGGCTGCGCTCAGTTCACAAGCAGCAGGAAGATGCTCAGGATGAGACTGAACCATCCCATACTCCCCAGCAGGGGCCATCAGCTGCATGTTCTGGTACTGAGCTGGTTCATAGGAGCCATCACTTGGGACTCCAAACTCCTGTAACAAAAGGACCACATGATTGCTGAGCAGTTATAGGTAGTCACACTAATGTCTGATTAATGCTAAAATAGATACATTAATTTATTCAACCTTTGCCCCACTTCAGTCAGCAATAAAATTCCCACAAAGTATCTGAAATGGTCTAATTTTGCAGCAGATTAATTAGAAACTGAGTAGTTAATCTCACTGTTGATTTTATTTTAATAGTGTAGTTGTGTAGTTATTTATTTGAAAATACAATTTTCACTCAGTTTGTGCTTTTTCAGTTGTTTGCTTCCAACAACAATTGCTGTTTTCAGCGACACGGTCAGCCAAACAACCAGAAACAACATTTTCACCCAAACTAAATTACTGACACGCTCATCAACGCTGCTCTAATTGTGTGACTAGCCCGAAAAATTCAGCTCGCATCATTCAGCAACAGTTTTAAACAGCTTTGGCTTCACAACACATTTCTTTTCAGGCTTCAAGAACGAAGACGAGACGAGGTTGAAGGTGATGTTTTTCAGTGGACTTTTTTTGCGAACTTTAATTAATAAAACTTTGCAAAACTACTTCTGTAATGATGCAGTTTCCCTTTAATGACATGACAGTTTTACTCAGAAGACTTCACTTCATCTGAATATTTCATCATAGTGATATAGTTGGAGATGTGAAGTTTTATATGTAATGCTTTACATTTCAACTTATCTGCATTTTTAAATTAGCATAAAAAACAATTTAAATTGTATACCACTAATTAAAACAGCTCATGCTTGTTTGTTGTCTTTATTAATTATAGACTTATAGTTTCATTTGAAAATACAAGGAAACAAGGTTTTGGGCTAATGTGTTTATTTTATCCTGCTGAACAAGTATTGGAAACTAAAAATGCAATGCTATATTTTCAAGTTTCAAAATCTCACAACTATTACCTTTGTGATAAAGTGTTTTATATACAGTACTGTATATATTTTGTTACCAAATTTTAGAATGAATAGTTACTGTAAAACTATAATAAACAAATGAAATGGACCCCAGGAAGATGAGCCATTATTATGGCAATGGCTAATGGGGATCCAAAGAAATACTTCCATTTAATGAACACAACATGGCCCATGTAACTTTACTAATTAAAACCATTTCGTGTTACACAAACAGAAAAAAAAAGTCTTCTTAAACCGTTTCATGGTGCCTGAAAGGCATTAAAACTTGTCATTGAGGTATTTTTTTTTCTGTTTAATGTTCAGTGACCTGTTTGAAATGTATAATATTAAAATTATAATAGCATTTTCAGTAGAATCATTTGCAACTCCTATAATATTAGCTTATTATTTAAAACCAATAAATAAATGTAGAAATCATTTACCTGCAGCTCAGTGATGGCCATCAACTCCTGCCAAGCCACATCCATGTCTGTGTCCTGCGGAGCCCCATGAGGCCTGATCCCTGGAAAGTTAGCTTGGAACGACACCCCTCCACACAGCCTGCCAGGTGTTGACACTACCTTGTAGTGGAAAAACAAATCATTTCACATTCACGTCGAAAACACACATTCATAGACTTGTGCTGAGGCTTCTCTTTTATTCCACTCCTCATGGACCTACCTCACAGGTTCTCCTCAAAGGGAGAACACAGTTGGCTGTTGAACACATTCAGGAGAGACGTTTGCTTCAAAAAGTCAACTTGGTGGAGACACAGAAAGACCTGTCACTAACATACCACAATCCTCTACGTTTAGACAAATCATTAAAATACCTTTACACACACATCTCTAGAAAATGGAACATCTTTGGAGTTACTGGAGCTAAATAGATGATTGTATGGGTGATGCCAAAGTTCTTTTGGAGCTCAGAAAAGGTTTACTTCAGTTGAGCTGACTCCTCCCATCAGCTGTTCCAGGGTGCAGCTATGCCAAGCCCTGATAAGACAATCTGCGGGAAAACAGCATGCTCTAAAAGACACACTGAGGACCGATGACTGTTTGGGAAATTTAGGCTGTCGAGCACACATTACTGCTAAGTTTATTTAACTCAACCACACGGCTCTGAGGTTTGATTCTATTTAGCTTGTTCAGTTTTTCATTTAGAAGTCCAGTTGTTATAAATCAGTTGTATATTGTGAATTTACACCCACTGAAGTGTGCAGAAACAAAAGCACTTCATGTATGCTGCTGAATTCTAACTTGATTTTAAAATATTTGTTGTTTCTTTAGTGGTCATTTTTGATAAATAGTTTGTTTTTAAAAATGAAAAGAAAGCATGACTGTTCTTGTGTGAATTCAGTATTTATCAAACCTGACCTGAACGTATATTCATCAAGCAAAACCTTCACTGATACTATCAAACCTGTGCTCCATTAATTTATTGACAGGCACCACCTGGGATTGTTGGAAGCTTCTCAAGTTGAGATATTTAAAAATTAAAAGCTGAAGACCATTTCAGTTTTCTGAACTGTAACTTGTTGGAAGGCTTATACATAATATAGATTGGCAAAGTGCAAACTGCTTTTTCTTTTTTTTTTTTTTTTTCTTTTTTAAAAATTGGTAAAAAAATGATTTACAGCATTATAAAACATCTGGTTTGTCTGCTAATCCTTTATTTATTACTATAGTTATTTCAAATCAAATGTGTCACTTTTAATATTTTCTGTATATGCAACACATATTTCAATAAGATTTTATTCATTTCGTTCAATATTTTTGATCATCATTGTTTCAACCTTGTTGTTAACCAGTATAAATTATATTTAGAAAAAAATACAACCTAAAAGTTTTCAAGCGCAAACCTCTCAGTGTCATTTTTAACTAAACGTATCACTAAACATGAAAAAGAGGGACAAAAATAAACCTACCTGAGTACCATCATCATCTTCAAGATGTGATGAGGACAATAAAAGAGTGAAGCACAGTCCTGGTAGTGAGAAAATCAATCAACCAAGAAAAACTCAAAGATGTTGCAAGGCGTTCCACATGAGGCCTCCTGGTCTGTCTCTAATTCAGCTGCAGGTCTCTTACTGTAAGACACAACCCTCAGCTGCCAGAATAAATGGGATGGCTCTGCAACCTTCCTGTAAAGCACCCACACAAACTTTTTTTTAAGTTGTTTCTTCTTTGCACTCTTGTATCCTTAATAGCACACTTGCACCCCAACCTCCAAATTTCCCTTTTGCCCTCACGACAAACCACAAACCAACAGTCTGGCACAAACCACAGCAATCATCCTGTCGGTTCACAAGGAAGGTCGATGTGTGCAGATCCTTACAAAATAAAGGCTATTTTGGCTCCTAATTTTGAAACATACGTCTTAAAAAAATAGAATAAATGTCTAAATGAGCCACATGGTTGTCTCTTCCCAAGCCAAACCGAATAAGAACAACGTCCTTTTGAATCCTCCAAACAACAAGGTATGGGGAATGAGATGTGGAGCACCTGGAGTCAGCCAGCTCTGCAGTGAGGGCCCGGTTGGAGGCAGGATTGAGACTTGGTTTAGCAGAGATGGAATGTACACCCTCCAACAGGTAAGAAAGACTACATTGTTCCTCTATCTGGCAGAGCAACCACCAAAGTGAGATAGAGGAGCAGGGGGAAGAATGAAGGGGAGCGTGTCTCACATAGCAAGTGAGCATTAAAACCCCTCCACTAAAAAATCCTTCATGTCGCCCGAGCTGAAACTCTCCGAGAAGTTACCTCACAAAGGTTGTGTGATTTGTTCAACTGTCCCATGTGTCATAGATGTTTCCAAAACACTATACTTATTAATTATTTTATAAAATATCTCATGTTTGGTTGCTTTGCAGCTTGAAATATGCAGATTGTCTTATGGCAACACTGGTCATTTGTGAACATTATAGAGCAAATGAAAAATATAGCACCTTTGAAACCATAATGCATGTATTGTAAAATACAGGAAAGTTTGCTTTTAAAGCAGTTGTTGATTGTAATAAATAAATGGCTTAATAGATGCATTTGTTATTCAGATTACAGCTCCAAAAGCTGAGAGCCTGTACTGGTTAGAATATCCAGAATGAATGTACAATTAAAAAAAAAAAAAGTGAATGTTTTGTTTTGTCATGTGTGGATTGAGCTACCGGTATATTAAACAACAACAACAACAACAAAAAAAAAAACTTTGTATATTATGGTAACACTTGTATGACCAAAAACATGAATGTTAGGCTGCCTCAGACCCAGACCTCCCTTGCACAAGAGATATGTGATCCCAATGGGATTTGCCTGGTTAAATAAAGGTTAACAATAATAATAATAACACTTGCATGAGTTACAGTAAGTTAATGTAAAATCAATCATTTTTTAAAGAAAGCAATAATTTGAATCTTTTGAGCTCTGCAGAAAGGTCGCAAACATTTATTCTACCTCTTGTAGATTCTTCTTTGAATGGCCTCAATTGGGAGATTTTTTTTTTAAAATTGATGAGGTAAAGGCTATATTGATGTCAGGAATAAAGTTTATTGCTCTCATTTTAAAACAACTTGAAATTTCAAAGATTTCAGTTGCAGTTGATGCCCTTTCAACAACATTTGCACCGCAGTGCAATTTTGCAACACATGCTTTTTACGAGGAATTTGGCGTCTTTAGCTGCAACACTTCTTGTGGAAACATCATAATATTTCTACCAAAATAATAATGTATTGTGAATGAGATTAGATTACATTAGATTAAATTTTAGCGGCACATTGGCTCAGTTGGTAGAGCTGTTGCCTCTCAGTGAGAAGGTCGTCCGTCCAAATCCCGGCTGGGGAACTTTCTGGGTGGAGTTTGCATGTTCTCTCCTTGCATGTGTCAGTTTTCTTCAGTTACTCAGGTTTCCTGCCACAAACCAAAAACATGCATATTAGGCTGATTGGTGACTCTAAATTGTCCCTAGGTGTGAATGGTGGCTTGTCTTTTTTTGTCTCTATGTGTCCCTGTGACGGACTGGAGACTTGTCCAGGGTGTCCCCTGTCTCTCACACAGTGATGGCTGGACATTGGCACCAGTGACCCCCGTGACCTAAAAAGGAAGAAGTGGATAAAGATAATGGATGGACGGATGGATGGATTAAACTTTATTGATCCTTTGGGAAGGTTCCATCCAGGAAATTAAAAATATGATGCTGATGCGAAAGTTTATAAAATAATACATGTACAGTATTTGCAATTTTTAATCAATTGTTTTAAAACAACCACAATATTATTTGGTCTTACCCCATTCAGGCAAGCTATTAGCACATCAATTTGATCAAAATTATACTCTATTTCTATTGGAGTCGTTCAAAGAACTATCCAAACAGGTACTTTATTTGTTCATAACTTTTCCACAAAAGATTTGAACCTATCAGGTATTTGTGGACGCTGGCATCAAAAGTTAAAAATATTCATAAGGACATGGGTTGCGCTAAATGTTAAGTGAACTCAAATTAAAATTTATGACTCTAATTATTACTGACAGCAAAGCATGATAGATTTCAATCCAGCCACGAAATATTGCAGAGACACACATAACAATACTTTCACTGGTATTGTTTTCACATGGAAAAAGTAGGTGGCTGACAGTGTCAAGAAAGGTGAATGTCTATACCAGGAATCAAAGCAGGGACTTCCCAACTTGAGTTCCTAGCACCCAGCCCCTGACTCAACCAATGCCACAACATGCCAAAGAGCAGCCTGTTATTACTGCAACCACAGCAGTTTCAAATTTTGTTTCCAAATCTGGACACAGTTCCCAGGTCAACGCCCACATTCCCATTTTTTTTGTTTGTTTGCTTCAATTAGTCTTTGACATCTCTACTTTTCCAGCCTGCCTGAAGTTCACAGGCCTGTCGTAGTTTAGTTCTCGCGCACCTCGGGGCTGAGAGCAAACATGTTGTTCGGTAACTACCCACAGTTGACTCACGCAGGCCTAAATACTCCTAATGAGCTCTGACTCTCATCCAAGTTAGTGTTAAATCTGACCCCAAGCCACTGCTAAAACAATATTTTCCTCATTCATGAGTGATGGGACATTTCCATATGCATTTATTAAGCTTTTGAAAGATTGACAGATTGTGGTAGGTTAGGCTTTAGAAAGTAGAAGTCAAATTTGATCAAGCTTGAGTAGAAAACCTCCACTACCAAACAGAATGAGCTCATTCAGAGGGTTGTGGTGACATAAAGGGATTATTTATTTCATTTATTTGGATTTAGCTTCTGGGAAAAGATTTAAAAGGATAGCTAATTATTTCCTTCTTTTACTCAAGTTTGCAATAAAAAACATTTTATAACTGTATGGAAATAAAAACAAAAAGATGCACAGAAGTTATTGTTTTACATTAACTAAAGACATTTAGGAAGAGGTGAGATAAATAGGATTCACAAATAATATTGGTACAGTTTCTTCAAACACTGTGCAACGTTTGTCATGATGGTCACACGCTACATTGATCTGGAGGTATGAAAATGAGGAACCTGAACATGCTTCATCATTCTAATGAAAGTCTCACAAGGACCTGCGCTTATCTTAAGATGTGCAGATTACGATAAAGTTTTGCAACTTGCATGGCTGGATTTTTTTTTTTGACGTCTTATAATTGTCAGTTCCAGTCAGTTTTTGTAATGCACAATGAAATAATACATTGCATTAGGTAGATGAAATGAAAAATGACTCAAAAACACATTTTTTTAATTGCCCAACACGTTGTGAATGTTTTGTGGTGTGTGCATACATATGGCCAACGTGCTCAAGGCACACGAAGGTTCGTGGGTAATGCAGACACAGAGAGGGAAGGCAGGGAAAGGAGGATGTTGGCTGGCGGAAGCTCTGCTTAATGCTGATAAAAAGAGCACTTGGTTCTTAGGAAGGGAACTGGTAACTTCTGTGGTTGCTGTTACCATAAGCTGTGAACAGGGGAATAGCTCAAATTTTGACATTTAACTTTAGTATAGGTTCATATATTTTTAATGAAAGTGAACAAAAGCTCCACAAGAAATAAAAGTAACCTGGCATCAGTAATTTAACATTTTTCTCATGTCATACTTTAAGAAACTTATTTTGTCTAAATAAATATATGTATATATCATTGCTTCTCTGTATAATTATAATTTCCATTTAGCATCCAGCAAGTTAAAGCTTCATAATCTGTGTGTTTTGGTTCATTGTTCAATTGCCATCCTTTCTATTAAATGGTAAATGAACTGTACTTTTATACAGTAGCACCTTTCTATCTTAAGATACTCAAAGCACTTTATAACACAATCTGTGCCCTCATTTACCCATTCACTCTGCTAGATCGATACAACGAATAATTAGTGCTTTATCACATACACTGATGGGACACACACTGGAGCAATGAAGGGTTCACTGTCTTGCAGTGGTGGTATGTAACTAAGTACAAATACTTTGTTACTGTCCTTAAGTACATTTTTCATGTATCTGTACTTTACTTAAGTAGAATTAAATGTGGGTACTTTTACTTTTACTCCACTAC
>JARVGQ010000116.1:20109159-20121702 GCA_031762355.1 Hypsolebias martinsi | reverse complement strand
ACTAGAGTACATTTTTGTCTGTTTATTTGTACTTTTACTTAAGTACAGTGTTTGAGTACTTTCTCCACCACTGCTGTCTTGCCCAGGAACACCTCAGCATGTGACTGCTGGTGGAGTTGAACCCCCCAGCTGTTGCATTGGAGGATGTCTGCTCTAACCACTTAGCCACAGCCGTCCCATTTAGTCCCCTATTAGTTGCTGTTTTCCCTGTAAACTCAAATTTACAATTGAAATATGTGAGTTGATGTGAGGATCTTTATAACTTGAGCAAGTTCAGCACCGTGTACAGTTTCCTCCCTTGTAAAGAGCAGTTTGTAATTGTAGCGGCTGAATTGTGTAAACTTAGTGTAGTATTGCAACATTTCAAAGTCCTACCACAATCCGGTTATAAATGTATGTTTGTATCTCTTCATTAAACTTCCTTTACAGACAAATCATTTTAGCATTTTCTTTCCAGCAATATTTGTATCTCAAGACCAAAAGGATCTAACGGTAAGTGAAGTAATTCATGGACTGAGATAGAGGGAAATCCCCCACCAGCCTGTTTTCCCAAATGTTTCCCAGAAGTTGGAAGAAAGATAATTGGAGGTGGTTAAATGTGGGAGGATCCTGAAAAAAAGATGCTGATGAGGACTACTAAAAAGGATCATAAATGGAGTGATTTCTGGTTTGATCTCCTCCAAACAACGTGTGTCAGAACTTTACTAACAAGGTGAATACATTTATACAGAAAGTTTTTGGTTTGGCCGTGTTCTTAAACATAACAATGTAATGCAAGCTGTAAGGATGTAAGCAACAATATTGGAGAACATTTTGTAGTTCAAACAAAAAATTCAACCACATATATTGCAACAAATTTGATAAAACAACAAAAATTTCCATAAGTTAGGTAAAAAGAAGTAAGTATGCTCAATCATCCAGCAGGCATCACAAAAATGTTAAATCAAGTCATCTGGACAGATTCTTCTACTTTCTTTACTTTATTTCTTCCAAGAAGAATCTGTCCAGCTGACATGATTAAACATGTTTAGGGATTTAAGTTAAGTGTACAATTGAGCAACAAGACAACAGACAAAATAATAAATTGGAAAAATTCAAAAAAATAAGTGTAAATAATTATTCAATAAAAATATTATTCATGAATTTGAGATTTTGTAGTGTTACCTTTTAAAAGTACTTTTGAATGTAGAAAATATACATTAAAAGGTTTGAGCAGAACATGCTAATACTGTATTTTAATTTTATTTCCCATGTGAAGGCCAACTAACAAAATGTTACTAATCCAATTCTGTAAAACCTCCCAGAACCCTTAAAGCCCTTAATGGATTACAGAATTGAAGTTTGATCTTCTGTCATTGGAAGGGTATGAATACTTTTAGAATTAACACTTTCTTTTTAAGCTTATAGGTCAAAATGAAAGTTAAAAATATTCAGTTATTACTTTTATGAACAAGTAAAGACACGAGTAAATCACTTACATCGTTCTATTTTTAAAGAAGATGGGAAATGTATTGCGATTAGAAAGTTTAAACTTTGTACATGCAAACTTGTAAACACTAAAGTACACTAACATAGTGAGAAATGGTCGACCTTTGCTCTTTATGTACCAGCGTTGCCAGATTTACAATTAATATCCACATTCAAGCGCATACGCTGATTTTGATGAAAATACAGTACTGTACAGACCAATTGAAAGTGACTGTGCGACAATTCGTTATTTCCTATTTGGCAACTTTATTATGTACGCGTACAACATGAGGCGCTGCATCAGCCAATAGGAAAGAGTCTTACTGACTGACTAGTGTTAGCTTAGCTACAGCTGGTTTGCGAACAACATAGAAAATGGATTCTCCTATACTGGTAATATTATCTCAGTTATCTATTCGTTACAGCATAAATGTATTGAAAGGCAAAACTTGTTATCACAATATTTATTAAGATTTACTTGAATATTGGCGAAACATTGTTTTTTTTTCTTATCTGCCGGAGTAACTGAAGCTAACTGTGTTAGCTAACTAGTTAGCATGGGTGAAGTCTCCGTATGTTTGCTGCTGATGTGGAAGTGTCATGTCTTCCGTACTACAGGACGAACGTTGTTAGATACAGTTTCCAGTTTTGTGTTACTTTTTATAACCGATATTGATGCATTATTGTCGTCCTCATTCACTCATCTCGGGGCCTACGACACTCCCTGTCAATTTTATTTTATTAGCACACAGCACTGTCCTTTGATGTTCTTGACATTTTTATTACTTATGAATTGATGATTAAACATAATGCACATTGTATTGCTGTCTTCACAGGAACCCTCCTTATACACTGTCAAAGCTATTCTAATTTTGGACAACGATGGAGACAGGCTTTATGCCAAGGTAAAGGTTTTATACGCATATCATATGATCAGCATTCCTGTTCCTGAAGCATAAATAATTCGGTCTCTTCAGTGATTAACTACAGTTTATTACTTTTGGTAAATGTAATATCATCTTGATAAAAGCGTGAAAATAAATGTGAAACCAAAAACAATGAGATGATAATAACACCAAAAGCACACATTTAACTTACTGTTTAATATAAAGGCTTGAGTCATTGAGTTAATGTTGCATTGCAGCGAAATACATTAAAAATACAGGTTGTTTTTGTATTGCTTATTAGAATAGTTCACTATAAATTACTGTGTTTCAAACTAAAAAAGAATTACACTGACAAGTTATGTATTTTATGCTGACTATTTTTTTTTTTTTTATGATGTGTTTTAATTTAATCTATAATGTACAAAACTGAGGATAAAATAACCCAAAAAGATTTCCTCTTTAGCATCATTCAAGTGCAAACCTAATGCGACATAAAATAACTATAAAACATCTAAATATGTGCAAAACATTTACATTTACAGAATGCACACAAAACATCAGCAGTTTTTGCTATGGACTGTTTTTCCAAATTAAGATGTTCAGAAATGGAAAAACATTTGTATCTATTACCTGCGCTACTTATTTTATTTAAAAAAATGCGCTGTGTGAACATACAAGTTAAACAAGTTTTAAAGGTTAGTAATTAAAGTCTGCAAATTTATTTAATAACTAACTACAGTAGTGTTAATTGGAAATTAACCTTTTGGTTATTATATTTTTAATGATGTCTTATTTGAAAAGAAAAAAAGTCCTGTTAAATGATAAAATTATTTTACACCCAGTTTGAAATACACTTACATCTACAGTAAGAATAAAACGGCTTTATGCCACAGAACTACCGGGGGAAGTTAGAAAGTATTATGACAATGACTTAGCTTTATTTCTTATTTTCAAGAAAATTAGACATTTCATTATCTTTAACCTTGGCTAAAATAAACAGTTGTTATATTTTTAATTATATACAGTATTT
The DNA here is from genome assembly GCA_031762355.1 of Hypsolebias martinsi. Lineage (NCBI taxonomy): Eukaryota > Metazoa > Chordata > Actinopteri > Cyprinodontiformes > Rivulidae > Hypsolebias > Hypsolebias martinsi. Next base: position 20,118,318 of record JARVGQ010000116.1, on the reverse strand, counting down.
ATAATTCAGAACATTAACTCTCTTAATGCACCAACAGTATTATGATGACACCTACCCTTCAGTGAAAGAGCAGAAGGCATTCGAAAAGAATATATTCAACAAAACGCACAGGACTGACAGTAAGTACCATAATGATCAGCATATTAAGGACTAATAATGTGCATCAGTTTACTTACAAGTGCATTTTTTTATGTTTTTATTTTTTCTACATTTTGTTTAGGTGAGATCGCATTACTGGAAGGCTTGACTGTTGTCTACAAGAGCAATATAGATCTTTTCTTTTACGTGATTGGAAGTTCGCATGAAAATGAGGTAAACAGGGTCATTTTAGAGTTTTGCAAAGGACCATTGTGAAGTGAACATTAAAACACAAGTGCTTAAAGATGAGCAGAACCGCTTGAGAAAATTCATTTTCCCACTTTTACGGAGTCTGCTGTGCTCCTTTCTAGAGAAACGGGTGTGACAGTTTAAACTGTTGGAGGTGAAAGAGCAAATTCTACTTTTGAATATGTGTCTTCTGTGTATTCTGAAATGCTAAAAACTTCAGTTTATTTAGTCTCTTTTAAAACATCAAATTTTATATTGTTCTTCAGCTATTGTGCAATCTATTGTTAGTTTATTCATTATCATTCAGATGTTTTCATAATATAATTCCTCAGATTTAATGGACTGTACTTGTATAGCACTTTTCTTTCTTATTGAGAAACTCAAAATACTTTACACAACAAGCTGTGCCCTCATTTACCTGTTCATACAGCACTCTACTAGATATATACAAAGACTAATCAGTGCTTATCACATTCATACACCGATGGGACACACATCGTAGGCATTTAGGGGTTCATTGTCTTGCCCAGGGACACTGTGGCATGTGACTGCTGGTGGAATCAAACCTCCAACTCTTGCAATGCTCTAATCACTCAGCCATAGCCGCCCCTTTAGTTTGTTTATTATTTATTTATTTATTTTTTGTTCAGAATAGTGCGAATTTTAGTTTAGAATTTATAGTTCGTTTAGTTTTTTTTTTTTTTTTTTTTTTAGGCTATCAGTCATGCAAATACTAGGATACAATATATTTAAATGTCATTATTCTAACAGTGTAGCACACACAAACCTCGTAAATCAAATCAGCATTACAAAATCCTGTAGTTTTTCCTTAAGCGTACCAAAGATTTGATAATATAGTGATTCTGTCCTCAATGAATTTACACTATGGCAAATTTTCAAAATTAAAAAAGGGGGAAAACGCTGAACTTTTAAGTTCTGTAAAAATGGTAGCTAATAGTGATTAAAAAAATTACTAAACCAAACATGATGCTAGATTCTAATTTAAATGGTTTGTTTCTTTCCACAGCTTATGCTCATGGCTGTTCTGAACTGCCTTTTTGATTCCCTCAGTCAGATGTTGAGGTTTGTTTTGGCAGCAATTTTCAAGCAAAGAATAATAAAGCAAATAAAAAAATATGACATTTAGAAGAGTAAGCTTGAGATTATAGCTGACATTTTTTCACTTTTGTTTTTGAAGGAAAAATGTTGAGAGGAGAGCCTTGTTGGAGAACATGGAGGGACTCTTCTTGGCTGTGGATGAAATAGTGGATGGAGGGTAAGTCAGAATTTGGCATTATGAACCGTCTCGTTCTGAATTCTTCTGTTTTCTTTGCTAATTGTCTACGGTACATTTTGCGCCACCAACAGGGTGATCTTAGAGAGTGACCCTCAGCAAGTTGTTCATCGAGTGGCCCTCAGAGTAAGCTCTTTTTGACATTTGTCCTCTCACAAATATTCAGTAAAGTTTAAAGATGATCTCGTGAGTTGTATACTTTATTTTGTAGGGTGATGATGTACCTTTGACAGAACAGACAGTCACCCAGGTGAGTAAAGCATGTCTGTATTGATCCTCTGTCTACTATAAAGTGTAAAACATCCATTAGTATATTGACTATTAAAAATTACTTGAGAATCTAAAAATACTACGGCACTGTCATTGCGTCATTTTTCTCGTCTACTTTGTCACTCGCCTTTGAGCTGTCAAATTTTGGGCTTTTTTTAATCTGTACAATGGTGTGCATGATACTAATTACTCGGTGGTGAGGGGGTAGGTAGCCAACAGTATTCAGTCTTTCAGTTTCTAAGCCTGTCTGTGTGTGTGAGTGAGAGAGCTCCTTGTGATTAATGTTGTCATTTAAGAGGTCTGAAAGTGCCTAACGCCATTCCTCCCATGGCCATGATTAATGTCTGTGTCCAGGCTTCATGCTTTATGGTTATGATTTGGCTTTCACTCAGCGAATTAAGATGATTAATTAGGCCTCGAATATTTATCTTTCTTAATATGACTTGTTTTTTTTTTTTGTCGAATTTGAGCAACTAATTGTAACTTTTGTAATTTCTACCAAGACCCATGTCACTTGCTTTTTAATTGAGCTCAGTACAGTACTTTGCCTGGAAAAAAAAAAGACCCAATATTTTTTTTTTGTTTGCTTTCAAGGAGCCAACTTTTCAGTCGATATTCGATCTTTGTGAAGGCCTTTCAACATTTTTCTTAGGTTATTTTTCCATTTATTTTCTGTTCAGTCCTTATACCTGATTATGACTGAATATTGTGCAGTATGTGTTTAATGCTGCAAGATTAGCACTTGGCTGTGATTTTAGAATTAATTTTAACTTCATGCATCAAAGCCTGTCATAGATGAAGGTCAATGGCAGACTAGTGTACAGCCTTATTTTCCTATTACATAATACAGTATTTGGAGTTTACATAAACCTTTTGGCCTTTTCTCACAGTTATTACCCACCTTTAACCAACATGGTTTTAATAAAAACTACATAGCCTCTGTTAATACTTTACACTACCTCTGCCCAGAACTAATGCCCTCAGAAAACCAGCTCTGTACAGATCATAATGGAAGATGTTGCCTTCTGAAAAACATTGATTGCTGTGCTGATCATGTTAGTTTTAAAAAGAATGTTACAACATTTATAATGAAATATAAAATTGAATAGATGAGGCATTCTGTGAGGAAAGTGAACAAGTGGAGGGCAGAAGGTGTGTCAGGTTTAAAAGTACCAGTAACTTCTACAGCAGCAAACAGTATTTGAATGTCATTTCTTTACGAAACGGGTGAAAATTCATCAAAAACGTCAGCATCTTTCATCAGTTGATCATCTTAGGTGATAACACTTAGGGAATCACGTCGTTGATAAACAATACATTTTGTCTAACCATCTGTGGTATTTTTTTTTTTTTTAATGGGGAAATTGTGTTTTTGACAGCATGTTAGTAACAAAGTGCCTAAAGATCAAATTTCATTTTGGTTATTTGCTAAATTGTTTGGTATGCGTCAACCCAAAACTGGTTTATATTTTAGTTTAAAAACATACATTTAGAAATAAGATGCACATGTGTGAAAAGCAGCCAAAGTTCAAAGAAAAACTTTGACAGACCTTCAGAAAACCTGAACTATTGATCCAGACCATTTTAAAAACAGACAGTTTGACTCCTTCGAAGCAAAGTTTAGAATGAGGAATGGCTCCAGAATAATGCGTTATTGTATATTCTCATTAGGGTTTAACTTCAACTGTAGCCATCATTTCAGTGTTATAACACCGTTTCTCCAGTGATCTGCCTAAACAAAGCTATTTCTTTTCACAGGTGCTTCAGTCTGCCAAAGAACAGATCAAGTGGTCACTCCTACGATAGTCACCTTGTGCCTGCTCATCAGTGAGCCACTGTTCAGAACAGACCACATGGCACTGATCCTCAAGCTCTTTCTCCTCCAACTTCCACCGTAGGCGATGCTGTGAGAAGTACCTGTGACTGATCCAGTCACAGTTCAGGACTTCTACTTAAAAAAAGTTTGATGTTCCATATTTTTATCTGCTCGGTCTCATGTATGATCAAAATGAGGATAAATGTGTACATTCCACCATGGATTGTATTTTTTTTTCTCTTAAGAAGCTGATTTTTTTGTATTATAACTGAGCATGTATTGATGTTTCACAGCATCTTCATTCCATGTATCTCCAGTAACAAGAAGTATCTTTTGAACAGCATGCTGTCATCTTCTCCAGATTACTGTAAAATAAAGACACTTTGAATTTTCACGCATATTTTATTACACATTATGCAACCAATACTATGGTAAGTGAGGAATGATTTGCTAAAGTCTGATCACTAGTCAAAGAAGTTCATACTCAGTAATCCAGGTGTTATCAGATCTGATCACTAGTATTTGAGCATTAGGAATGTGTGGATTTCATTTTTCATCATTTTGATCTATTTTTTCAGAAATCTTAATCGTGAATGAACCTTGAAACATGTTGCAGTCTTGCGTGATCTTAGAATTTTTTTTTTAACAATTCTTAACTTACTGATAAAACTGTCCATTTTTTGCCTTTTGCTGTCAAAGACCTCATTGAGGCTGACAAGTGCAAGAGCTCCACCTCCTGGTTCAACCCATGAAGTGCAAGACCGAGTTATACTTTCTCTTCAGTTGAAATTATACTTGAGTATTTGCCTTTAATAGCTAAACCCTATATATGATATATGATACTGAGTGTTATGGCATGAAACAGTTTTAACCAGATATACAACACATATGTATTTCAAACGAGGACCTCTGTAGACATCATGGATCACGTATCCCAACTGTCACACAGCTGCTTCACACACAATATAAATGAGGGATATCCTTCAAAGAATTGAATTAAGGAATGGGCACTATATCCTTGTGATGCTTGATGTATGTGACATTATAAATGCCCTATCTGCTCTTCAGCTATCGTGCTCACATTCTGATCTCTACCAAGTGATCCCCCATCAGATTTATGTTGTCACGGCAACAGACAGATTCAATTATGCACTGTTCCAGTTCACACCATGCACTCTTTGATTGCCCTTGCAGTGAACGTGTTTTAATTAACGTGTGTGTGTAGATGTGTACTTTGTAGTATATACATGTGAAAATGTGAACGTCTTAAAATATTAGAAACAAGATTATGTTGAACTTTGTATAATCACATCATGTTTAAAGTCTGTAGGGAAGGTGAGTTAAACACGCCAAGTATGTTACTTAGAAATCCATGCATCAGAAACCTGAAAGAATGCATGTGCATTTTTGCAAGTTATTTGAAGTACTGTACATTCATTCATTCAACCTTTATTTATACAGGTTAGTCTGACTGAGTCTCAACTCCTTTACAAAAGAGAGCTGTTTTAAACAAAGAACAGATGTGGTAGACAATCGTATAAAACCATATAAAATGAATATTAAATAAGTTATATTAAAACGAAACAAAACATTACATTATAAACAACAGTTTTACAGTACAATTTTTGTAATCCCTTAATAAGCAATTACTCTGTCATGTTGCAACATGACCCCAGTTAAAAGGAGTTAAGCTACTTGTAACCTCACAAATTGTACCATCTGAGGCATGTCACTCCCCCTCCCCCAGCATCAGGTCTCTATATCCAGATAATTTGGCTGAAGACATGAAAATGACAAAAAAGGTAAAGTGAATCATTTTGATGTACAGATGTCTGCAGCCTGGGGGAGTTTGCTGAGAGAATCACCCACATTATAGTACAGTATATTGTTGGAAAGCAGAGAACATATCACATTTCACCGTTCATTTGCTCCATTTAATATATTAAACCCCATCTACAGGCAAATAATGAAGTAAATTTATAAGAAACCTGTGTTGAAAATGTGATTCGCAGTTCTGATATAGTGGCCAATAATTATGTGTGTGCAACTGCAGTCACGGGAGAATAAATGCATTCTTTAGTTGAAAGGATACTGTCAGCAGTTATTACAAAGCATTGCATTTCTGCTTGGTCACATGAATACATATGGGTTGACATTTTTCCTTTAAATCTGAAAGGTTTGGTCAGATTGAGCTGTGGGTTTTAATTGTTTTGGCTTTAAGTCTTCGACTCCTCTTTGTGCCTTCACAGGACCAGATGCTGCTGCTGGTGTTTCTCTGCACAAAAAGCAATTAATTGTCAAACTAATTACCACAAGCAGACTCTGTTCACCTGTTTACTGTTCTTGCACCAGAGTTCTAGTACAATGAGGGCAGCTTATGTTTTGGTGTGTGGTTTCAGTCAAAATGTGTGTGTGAGGGGAGGGGGTTAAAAAAAGACAGGGCTATAGCTGAATAGCCGTAAATGTAATTAGAAGAAATCTCTAAGTGCACAGCAGGGAAGACGGGGTTAAAACTGAATCCCACCCAAGATGTCTGTCTGGACACTCACTTTTCATCTAGACAGCCCTGCAGCACCATCAGCAGCTCAGTGACGCTGTCATCGTGTAATTACTGTTGCACCATCATAAAAAGCAGCCAGGTAATTTATATTAATTATACAAAATGAGTGTGATAGTTAGAAATGCCACGGCTTGACATACTGTACGCACCATGCAGTAAAATTGTCAGAGACGTGTGCGTTAGAGCCCTGTAATTGATCAATACATTCTGCCAAAGAGTTGCTCTCTTTCCATTGTGTGTGTTGGCTGTTGGGGGGAGGGGTGTCTTTGTGAATTAGCTAATAAATTCTCATCATCTGTACGCTTACAGAGTCTTTATGTCATAGTCATTGGGCTTCGGTGCCCATTCAATAACTTGTCCAGCTAAACAGACACAACACAATTACAGCATGTTTTTATGCCACAGCAGTAGGTCCTGTTAAACAAAAACCAAGACCCACATACCCACAATCATGAGAACAAGACATATTGTATATGCATTTAAACTCAGTATTAGTATTTTCCCTCTAGATGATGGACAGGTCTCCAGTCCAACACAGGGACACAGAGACAATTGAGACAACCATTCACTCTCTCACTCACACCTAGAGACAGTTACCAATCAGCCTAACATGCATGTTTTTGGTCTGTGGGGGGGAAACTGGAGTACCCGAAGAAAACCCACACATGCATGGAGAGAACATGCAAACTCCACCCAGAAAAGTCCCCAGCCGAGATTTGATCCGACGACCTCGCTGCGAGGCAGCAGCAGCTTGTTTTACAAAATAAAACAAACCACAATCATTTCGTCACAGTCTCAGTGCTTTACATTCACATGATCTGGGTTTTGATTTTCTTCCCAGCAGAGCTGTTTTTTTTTTTTTCTCTTCCCACACTTATGCAGCCTAAATGCGTTTAAAATGTAATATCTTAATGGTATAGCAACTATTAAAAAACTTGGTGTGTTTACATGCCACAGTATTCTGGTTCCTGTCTGCTTGTAGTCAGCCCAAGTTCAGGCTTGATTCTGTTTCCTGGAAGCACAACAAGATGTTTATGTGCAACACGTTAACACTTCAAGAAAAACCAACAATAACCAGGAGACGGCTGCAGATGTAAACATTTGGAAGTAGGTCATGAAAAGCTGCTGGAGGCGTGCACGTAGCTGCAAATGTGTGCACGCCAAGATGAGGAGAAATGCGCCCAGGCCTGCTCTCTTCTCCTCTCTGTGGCAGCCTGATGTGGTTTATGGCTCCAGTTGCCCTCTCTGGCTTTGTTTATGGATTCCCATAGAAAAAAGAATCATGGCCACTCTAAGGAAAGCCAGCCAAAAACAACACCTCCACCATTGCACTCTTGCCTGCCTTTGCCATAACTCAGCCCAGTATTTATGTCCCTGAGCAAAAAAAGAAAAAAAGTTTTCATAGTAATGACATAACATGACTGTAAATTCTGATGATAATGTTTAATTTTTTGTGTTGTTGTGAAATAAAAATGTCACCATGCGTGTGTGGTTTATAGGACGTCGTTGTTACAAGTAGGGGAGGAAAACAAGTGCGATTTGCTCTGGTTTCACAGAACCAGTTATTTCTTGATACCCGTTAAGATTTATCACATGAAAATGCTCAACTTTGATAGGATAATGAAAGCACGCCACCAGGGGACTCATTAGTCGAAGAAAAATTCCACCTGATGGGTTTTTCTCGTGCTTTTCAGCCTACAATTTTCCTGCACAAAACTCTTTCTGAATACACTATTTCAAAGGGTGATAAAACCTCTCAGTATACTGTAAAAATACATTTTGCTGATCATTATTTAATGAATAGTTCAGATCCTTTAGACTGGGTTGTGTGGAAAAGTAATGAACAATAGCATCTTACCTGCTCTAGTTCTTTGAACAAGCTCACTTTTCATAATTCTAATGAGATTGATGAGCTAGCAGCTTCTGATAAAGTCAGATCAGCCGTTGTAAGAACAACTCCAATCCCAAACATCCCATTATTAGCTTACAGGAAGTGCTACAGCTGCTGCAGTGGTTTGTGTTTGCAAATAACCACAGAATGTCATGCACATAACGCTAATGTAAAACTTGTGTTAGTGTAAAGGCAAAAAAAAAAAAAAGCATTCTTTTGAACTTCTATGAATTTGTTGATTCTGAAGTTGTTTTATCAAGGTTCTTTATTGTCATTCGCATCACATATGGTACATGAGGCGGAATGAAATTGTGTACTCAAGGTCCCAGTTACACCCAAAAAAGAGCAAAGATATAAAGTATAAAAAGAGAACGAGGATCTGGGCAACACGCTGGCGCAACTGGTAGAGCTGCTGCCTCTCAGCGAGCAGGTTCCTGGTTCAAATCCCGGTCTGGGGGCCTTTCTGGGTGGAGTTTACATGTTATCTCTGTGCATGTGTGTCCTCAGGTTTCCTCCCACAGACCAAAAACCTGCATGTTAGGCTGATAGGTAATTCTAAGTATCCCTAGGTGTGAGTGAGAGAGTGAATGGTGGCTTGTCTTGTTTATTTGTCTCTATGTGTCCCTATCATGGACTGGAGACTTGTCCAGGCTGTCCCCTGCCTCTCACACAGTGATGGCTGGATATGGGCACCAGTGACCCCCGCGACCTAAATAGGAAGAAGCGGGTAAAGATAATGGATGGATGGATACAAGGGCCTAAAATATACACTATTATTAATAATATGGTACAGTATATTAAACAGCAGCCCAAACATGAGTTGGCAGTTTAGAGGCAAGAGATCAGCAGCATGGATAATCAGCAGCAAAGATCATTCACAACATATCACAGATTAAAGTGGCATTACAGTAATTTTCCTGGTTGGGGATTTATGAGTCTAACAGCTTCAGGGTAGAAGCTGTTCCTCAGTCTAGTGGTTCTACACTTAATGCTCCTCAACC
>JARVGQ010000116.1:20085880-20096215 GCA_031762355.1 Hypsolebias martinsi | reverse complement strand
AGTCCGGCGCCGGGAAGTTTATTGTGCGACACCGCGTTTGCGTACGCGGTCGTAAAAATTGAGCTTTGCGCGTACATACTTCTGCGTATGTACGGCGTACCTCTGCGTACGGTCGTACGCAGAGCTATACGGGGGGCTTAAGAGGGGTCAGTTGAACACGGAGGCCTCCGCCTGTTTAATGATGGACAGTTTCTTTTTACAAAGATGACTTCCATGATGGTTTGAGAGAGAAGGAGGTCATCTTTGTAAAAAGAAACTGCCCATCATTAAACAGGGGCGGAGGTGGAGGCCTCTGTGTTTAACTGTCCCCCTCTTACAATGCTGTTATTGCTAGTATCACTCACACCCCTGTGACTAGCAAGCAACCATCAGGATGGTCCTCCTTGATCATATGAACAGCTAGTTTTGAATGTCAACACCAAACTGGTTGAATCACCATGAGAAGGTGCTATTTATAAGACTGAGGTTGTTTTCACACCTGATAGTCCGGTAGACTTGGTTCGATTGGGGACCAAAATTCGGAATATTTGTTTACATTTTCAGCTGGTGCGGTTTGCAACTGCACTGCGTCAATTGAGCAAACCTGTCCCCACCGCCCCCCGCAACAGCTGTGGTGGTGCTGCACCAAGAACTACTGAAAGAAACAACACAAAAACCCCTGAAGAAGACACTTCTTCTTGAAATACAATAAAAAATGGAGTGGCGTCAAATTTGAGCAGTTTTAGGATTTCTGTTTTGTTATTTACAATGGACTCAGCATGAGCAGAATATTGAGGCAGAAGACCATGGAGAATGTCATTTTTCACACAAGGTGGCTGAGACAGCTCCATATGAGGTATGAAAAATGTGCATTTAGTTTTGGTTGATGCCAGACAGAATGCCCTGCGCTGTAGTCCACTTCCTGCTTTTGGAGCGGTCTCTGGTCCGCTTGCATTCACACTGCATTCGAACTGCGATAGAGTTCACCTCAACTGAACCGAGACCTAGGATTTTAGGCAGACCAGAGTTAGCTTTTTGGTTTGCATCAGAGTTTGATAGCACATTCACACTTCTCCAAACGAACTGGACTTTCTAGGCAAACAGACTAGAGTTTGATTAAACCGGACTAAACAGGGCTGATGCACCCAGAGTTTAGTACAGCTCCTCAGACTGAAGAAGTCTTTCAGATGAAAGACAAAATGGTTCTAGAATTTTTTTTTAACCTGTCCAGAGGACCTGACAACTTTTTTAGATTTGAAATCTTGAGAACTACTTTTTCAGTTATTGTCATAATAACCTACAATGCAAGTTTGTCCACCCACCTCTGCTTGTATAATGAATGTAACAGTAAACAGAAAGTACAAATATCCAGTACTGAGCTCCATGAATGAGATGGCAAGGGCAAACTAAAATTGTTTTAAGCTCAGGGTTCTTTCAAATCAAACCTCAAGTGAGAGGCGGCACTGAACTGCAGACTGATGTTAGGGAGCTCCAGCTCAGACAGTCAGAGACGATTGTTGGAGGGATGGAGGGGACTCCAGGAAGCTGTATGGGAAGTTGCATTCTGGGAGTATTGGTTGTCTTCTTTGCTCACTCCAACTGTGCACAGCCGTCTGTGTCTCAGCAGCCTGTCTGTTCGCGAAAAGTTCTGTAATGGAGACAATAAAACAAAAAAAAAGAAAAAAAAAGAAAAGAAAACCCTCAAACAAAACAAAAAAACAAGTTTGCTTCAAGTACAGCAGCAGGCAAGGTTTTCACTTACAGTATAAAGATGAGGTGCATGTTAAGTCTATCAGCTGTATCTATTAGACTGACCTGATGACATCGATCACACTGGTACGGTTTCTCTCCACTGTGCACCCTCTTGTGTCTGTCCAGGTGGTAACGCTGAATGAACCGCATATCACATGCATCACAAGCATATGGTTTTTCCCCTGGAAGCAATCACAGATGTGGAACATTTATCAGAATTTTATAACCCGCTGTATTTCAGACTCTTGCATAACAAAAATGTTTGTTGAAAATCTGACAGGAGTTGCAGCTCATGTTCTGTGTGTTGCTCAGCAGTGTGACACAGGCTGTGGTTTTTTTTTTTTTTTTTTGCATATAGAATCTCAAGTAGTCCCTCAGTACCCTCCTGTACCAAGTGTGTATGAGGCCAAATTGAATGGGTGGTCATCCTTGCAGAATTCTTCTGGCTCAACTACAGCTGTGCTGAGCTCTGTATTAAAGTATGGGCTCTCACCTGTATGTGTGAGGATATGTCGCTTTAGGTGGTAGCTGCTCCGGAAAGCCCCATAGCAGTGATCACAGATAAAGTTCTTCTGAACTTTAAACGAATTGTCGTCATCCATATCAAAGTGTGGCAATAACTGATGTAAACAATAACACAATAAAAGGACACTGAGTTTGGTTGCAACAGAATATCTGGATACATATTTCATTTTAATTTAAAGGAGAGTTCTCACCTCCACTTTCTCTTTTACTTTGTGGGAAGATTTTTTGTGTTTCTTCTTACGGTGCAAATTCTGGTTTGTCTGGGCATCCTTACTCTCAATGATCCTGGCTGTGTGATAGTCTCCGTCCTTTCGAATTAGCTTTTAAAAGAAAGAAAACATGTGCATTAAATACTCTGACACTGAAAGAGCTAGTGTATTTGTTTTGACTGGTAGAAAGTGCTAAACACATAATCACACGGATGCTAACCCATTACATTAAACCTCACTAATAACCAATTACAACATCATGAAAGCAAAATATATGAGTTAGACCACTGATTGCTAAAGTTGGTTTATGCAAAGTAAAGCAATTATAACACTTTCTTCACATGAAGTAAATAAACAGAGTAGTGGTTTTTATTTCTCTTACCAGGGGTGGAAGACTCCCGCCTGAGGGGTGTCCCATATGGCTGTGGTGGGCTTGTCCATGGTGACCCTGGTGTCCATGGTGGTTGTGGCTGTGCTGAGAGTGTGTCTGGTGGCTCCCAGGGTTGGCCCTGTGCCCCTGACCCATTGATGACATTTTCTTCTGGCTTGGCATATTGTTGGCCTGCATCAAGGCCATGCTAGACAACACCGCTTCACACCCCAGCAACCCAGCCTGGCAACACAAACCATGACGTGTCAGAGAATACAGAGGGAGGTGACAGGACCCCTCACAGAGACGAGGAGCCAGAAGGAACTTGGAGGTGGGGTTGCAAGTAATGGGAAGTGACAAATTAATGCAACCGTGATGGTGATTCTGGAGATGAAGAGACTTCCACTGACCCATTTCATATGGTCTCGAACTGAATTGTTGGAATGGTGTGTCATCGCCGTGGTTTGAATGCGTGTGTGTTTGAGAGAACAGAGGGGGCTTCACTCAGGATGAGGGGTGACAGAAGAGATCACACACACACCCAAATCATTCGGGGACCAAAGTCTGAAAACAGAGGCAGATGGATATGTGACCAGAGATCCTGGCCGAACATTATTGCACTCTGTTCATCGGGAAAGAGCGCCAGAGAGGTTTGATACCTTGGGTTTAAATGGATGACAGAAAACAACATGCATAGATTAAAAAGTAAGGTTTGATGAAAAACTAAGGACAACTTATGAATGGAAAATGCAATTCATAAAGGTTTAATTGATAACGAAATGTTTCACACATTAAGCAATACAAATGTGCCATAATTAAACTGTAGCAGGAGGCCAGAAGTGGGACAGTCATCAGGTTATCATTGCCCTGCTTGGAAGGGTAAATGCTGTTGGAAATCCGCAAATAATGTGTGAAATCCCTACCACCCATGATGACCCATCCCATAATTTAACTTTCTGGCAGAGGACACTCTTCTCCATCCAATCAAAAACAACCAAATCACTCAACTGAACATTTAATTTCTTATTTTAAAGGATACTGACCACTTTATTTATTCTAATTTACTGAAAAGTAGAGGTTTAGCGAGTATTTTTGAGAGCTTAAAGCAGTGGAAATGATCTGGTAAAACGCAATTGGTGGATTCAAAGAACTGTGTTTGCCTCCAAGTACCTTCAAAAAAAAAAAAAAACAGTTTAACGAATCGTGTGGTTAGCTGAACTTGTAAAAACATTCACATTAATTTACCTACAAATCCTAAGATTAAAAAAAAAGAGCGAGATTTTTAAGAGCACATCAGATGAAAAAAACCGGGACCACATCACACAGGTCAGGAAAGCCATGGTGTTGATACGGAAGCCGAAAGTATCTGCTATACTAAACTGAACTCAAAAACCAGCTAACTAGCCAACACACGGGTTTTGAGACATTTCTTGTACATTCGAACCGGGCCCGGACCCGCACAGACAACAGGCAGGCAAGGCGTGCGGGCTCAGCGCCCCGCTCATCCGCTGAGCTGCCAGAAACAAAAACGGTTTTAAAACGTTTAGAAAACCGCGAATAAAAAGTCCTGCAAATTTCGATGCCTACCTTTCGAATTACAGGGGGTTGAGGATTATTAATTCTTGTCGCACTTCCAATTTTTTTCTCAGTTTACAAACACTGACAGGAAGTACTATCACCGGAAGTACTCCCCGGGAAGCGCTCCGATTGGTCTGATTGGTCACGTGACTAAAACGTTCTGACCCACATTTACGACAAAGAGACGTAAAAATGGCGACGAGCATGTTTGTGTTGTCTTACTTACATTCCTTTCACAAATTCGCAGTTAAGGTCAATTAAGGTACACTAAAATGTAGTGAAATAGAACGTTCAAACGACCGAATCATTTGGGACCATAAAAAGATTCGATCTTGTAGAACGTCCGAAACGCATACTGCAGCGACACCTGGTGGCCAAATTAATTTATCCATCCATACTTTTACCCGCTTCTTCCTTTTCGAGTCGCGGTCACTGGTGTGTAGTTATCACTGTGCAAGAGGTAGGGCACACCCTGGACATGTCTCCTGTCCATCACAGGACCACATAGAGGCAAATGAGACAAACAATCATTCACACCTAGGGACAATTTCCATGTCTTGCCCAGGGACACTTCGGCCTGTAGGAATAAACATAGGCATTTGACTCAAACTCCTTGCAAGTATTTTATTAATACAATGTTTTATTTATGGTATGCTGTGACCTCTGTAAATATGTACAGACTATAAGTGTAAAGTTAACATGTTTGCAAGTTTAAAGTAAGACTAAGTCCTAAATTAAGAAAAGACTATAAGTAGGTCACAGATCACTTCCAAGTCGTTGGATTTCATCAAGGAAGAAGTCCATGTCTTTGTGTGAAACAAGTGGAGAAAAGACAGTCACGCGGAAAAAGTTGACCATGTCTCCAAGAGGCTGGTAGCCCACCATCAGCGTGCCTTGCTTCATCATACGCTCCTTGATTGTTGGAGCTACCTGTTAGTAAAACACATTTATCTGTCACACTCAGAAGATTATGGCTTCTTTTAACAAACAAGCTGCATTTAATCGAATCTAGAGAAGTGTGTGTGATATATCAAAAAAATTAATTTGAAATCTCAACTGCTGATGCTTCAATGATCAATCCAAATCTCACCAGTGTAATAAAGAAACTTACATTAGCCAATTTGTTCTGGTAATCAGCATTTCCTTCCCTCCCTCTCAGACTCGGTGGTATGAACCAGAAGCATACATTCACAAACTCTGGCTGTCCACAGAGGCAGAATTCAAACACAAAGTTTTAATATTTTACTGACAAAACATGCATTTTAAGCTTCAGATCTGAACTTACCTCACTTAACAGATGGAATCCCTCTCTTTTCTTCATCTGATTCACTAAATACCTGCAAGACAGACACTTGATGAATAAAACAACTCACCAATGCCCCAGATGTGCAGACACAGGATATCACAGCTGTAGAGGAATCATAGAGTGAAAAAAAAATGTTGTCCTGCAAAGAAAATCTAAATTATTAATGTTCTTCTTGTTGTGTTTAGAATCATTTACAATGTGGATTGTATCTTTATTATTCTACAGAGACTGTTTTATGTCTGACTGAACAGCCTAAACATTTCTTCGAAGTAAAGTACTGTACTGTAGTTAAGTCAGTTTTTATAGATGTGAAAAAAATATGTCACACATAAAAAAAAAAAAGTTTTGATTTAGTATCTTTTATATGTATTATAAAAGGCTGTTGCTGTTTTTCAGTTGGCTGCTTCCTTCTGCTGAGGTCATCACAGTGAGCGAACTCCCAAGATTTGGCAACTGTTTTACGCCAAATGTGATGCGACCTGGGCTCAAACCCACAACCTCAGGATTACAAGGCTGCAGCACTGACCCCCGAGCTGCCACAGTTTAAAGGCACATCTGAGAGTGAGCAAATTATCTTGGAATATAAGTGAGTTGCACTTAATTTTTGCAAACAAATGAAAACAATTTATATAAAAACATGGACAACCATCAGATGAGCTTGACAAGAATCTCGTCTCACATTAGATTGCATTGAATATAATCCTTAACTGCAATAAATTGAGACTGCATTTAGTTTACCTGCAAAATATTAAAAAAGGAGCTGCATTTAAGATACTGAAATCATTGAGTCTATGCATCACAAAGCCTCCTCAGACAATACAGAGGGTTTTACAATCTGTTATTTACCTCACAAGAATAAAAGCTTTGTCAACACGCGCTTCCAAGCCACATGAGCCGACAGCTTTCCACATCAGCCACAACTTCAGGCAATCCACTTTGCGGCTGCACTGCACGGACTTATCCCCAACGTCCAGGTTCACATCGTAAAACTTGTCTTGTTGGAAAAGGTACGAGGCGTTTGAGCTGTGGCACCGCTTCAGCAAGTTCTGAAGAACACGATAATTGTAAATAAAAAAAAATGACGAGCCAAAACACAGAAGCTATTAATGTATAATGAGTGAAACCAAACCGTGGTGTCTTTGAGCAGCAGGGCAGAACACTGCAGGCCAGCTACCAGCATTTTGTGGGGATTCCAGGCTACTGAATCTGCTCTTGTGTCACACACACATGCACATACACATATAATGTAATGACAGCAGCTTAAAAACAGTTTACTTTTGCTAATGCAAGCTAAACATGACGGTCATCACAAAGTAAAAATACGCCTTTTGCAAAGCAAGTTAATACCTGTGAACACCTTTCATTAGGTGTCGGTGCTGCTTGGAGAAGAGCACGCTTCCTCCCCAGGCAGCCTGAAACAAGAGCCAAAAAGTCAAAGCTCCTCACAATTTAAAAACTTAATAACATAAGACAGTCTCATGGAGGACTCACGTCGACGTGCATCCACAGCTTGTGTTTGTCACAAACATCGGCTATTCCATGCAGCGGGTCGAATGCACCCCGCACCGTGGTGCCTGCTGTGCAGCTCACTAGAAGTGGAACTACACCCTGACAGCAGCAAACAGGAAGTGAGTCTAATTTATGTCAACTTGAAGTTTGATACGCACAAATGTATCTTTTTGTAGGAAGTTTACCTGAGATTTTAAAAGCTCTATCTGTTCGTCCAGGTCCTCTGGGATCATATGGCCTCTATTCAGTATGAGAATGTTCACAAGTAAAAAAAATCAGGGAAAATAAGACTGAGACTGACAAAGCATGAGTCTTGGAGTGTTTTCTTCAGTCATATTAGATTATACACATTGTTTTCCTACTTCTACATGATAAAAATCAACACTACCTTTCATCCACCTTCACCAAGATGACATTATCTGTTCCAAACCCCAGAAACGCTGCCCCTTTCTTCACAGAGTAATGGCTCTAAAAACACAAGATACACGCTTCTGACGTGATTTTCATCCACCTCCTCAGATCAAGTTTCACTCTGTAGTCAGACATGGAGTGCTGAACATCTGTCCTGACCTCTGGAGATGTGAAGATGGCCAGGCGTGGGAGAGCCCAGAGGCCCTGACTTTTGACCTTTGGGAAGAGTCTGTAGCGTGCAAGGTTCATGGCATACATGTTGGAGGTGGACCCCCCTGGGCAGAAAATACCATCGCCTGCTGTCCAGCCCACCAGCTGACGAAGGCTTCTCAGAACCTCGAGCTCCATCAGCACAAAGACTGGTGCCACTTCGTAAGTGAAGCTGCAGGAAACATTTACCATCTCTGATTATTAATGGGTTGGAACTCTACTTGTACACTCAATATTTATTTTTATTTTTTAAATACTGATCTGAAGGCGGTATCACAGAGCTACAACTTTTGGGAAGCGAGTTGGTGAAAAAAAAATCCCTTAAAATTCAAAGAAAAAGTGCATTTTCCATTAGTTTAACAACCAAGTGACCAGTGAGATGCGTGGTCGAGTTTGGAGTGATGACTTTTCAAAAATCTCTGCCTTGTGCCCTCATCTTGCAAAACTGTATTTTTGGCCATGCACATTACTTTGTTCCCACCTTGGCAGCTGCTCCCATATTTATGATTTAATCTGCTGGAGAGCTTTGAAATAAAAACATTTGGACATTAACTGAGATGTTTTCTGTCAAATCTTTCTTTAGACATCATTCTTAATTCGTTTAAAGCTATGACGTTAACTCAAAATATGAAAATAAAACAGTACCTGATTAAAAGAATGTTCCTTTATTCAACAGCAGATTTTATTTAATTTTTTTTAAGAATTATTAAAACAGGAACATCTGCTGTCTGTAAAGTTATCTAACAAATGTAAATGAGTTCCACATTTGATCAAATATTGCAGGACTAAATTATTTTTTCACAATACATTTTATTACAAACTTTGTAAAAATTATTTTAGGATTGTAAGTTTTTTTTTTTTTTTTTAAATTTAAAACAATTTGTGTGGATTTTTTTTTTTTTTTTGGTAAAAAAATTCAAAGTAATTATAGAATTTGAGAATCCAGGACAATCTGTACTAAAGTGACCTAGCTTCAGTGTATTCTATGCATGATATGTGGGCACAGACTATACACACACTAGAAAAGCTTCATAATTTCAGTATAGGCTACCCATTTAAACGTGCCCAGTGATACATGACACATCATTAGACATGTGTCAAATCCATAAAAATGGCATTTAAAAGCTTCTGTAACAATCTATGGATATGCAGAACTTGTTTTTTTACATTCACTTATCCAGCAAATTATTGCATAATTAATACTTCTGTACTTACTTCTTAATACTTGAACATGTCTTGCTTTGATACTGTTTTATAAATTCTATAACATGTTTTAATGCAAAGTGGTACAACGTTTTTTGTTCATTTATTCAAATACAGTATAAGCATCAGAGAAATTTGGAAGTGTTCAATAGGCTTAAAAATCAAAATAAATTGACATTGTACTAACCAGTGTACTTTGGTTTCTAAGCAGAGTACTGACTCTGGTAAAGTTAGTTTTACGTTGGACATTCATGCTCCGTGGCTTCAACGGTGTCCAACGTAAAACTAATCGCGGTATACCCACTGCAACAATGTAGACTGCACCACTGCCTATAGCTCGTACTGAATGCTCACAATTTTGAGGCCCTGGCAGAACTGCATTAAAGACAAACACAAATCTGTAGTGGAAATAAGTTAAAACACCAAGGGATTCATTTCGGTAACAAAAGCCTTCACCTCTGAAGATAAAAACAATTGAAATCTTCGGTTTTTCCTTTGGTAAATGATTTATGCATGTCTTTCAGCTTGGCCACACTTCTGCACACCCATGTCCTTCAGAATAATCTCGTTTACTGTTTTATAATCTTTATGTCTCACAGGTTTGTGTTGAGAGCCTCGGTGAGGAAACGTCCAGCCAAAGAATGATAGTCCACTCCTGCAAACTGCTGATTGAAGAAACGGGGATGACCTGAAATTAGCAGCAAAGAAGTATCAACAATGTGTCTGTCTCCTTCACAGTTAGAGTTGTTTCAGTCAGACCTACTGGTTTTAATGCTGTATTTGGCCACATCTCTGACTCTCTGCAGGAGTCTGTCTTGTTGCTCCCCGGTTTCCCTCAGCTCCAAATCCAGCAGCAGAGCCAGTTCCTCGGGCTCTTTCCACTCACACACCTGCAGCAGGAATAGATGGATGATGACATTTCTGTTTGGAACATCGATTGTAAAGTGTTTTAAGATTTTTTTTTTTTTTTTTAGCTTCAGAGACCTTCTGTTTGACACTTGTGCCCTTGCAGAGTACCTCCTCCACAATAACTTTGAAGGCTTCGCTCAAGAAAAGTTGGCCCTCAGTGTGGTCAATGAGAGGATCTCTCAGCTCATGAAGATCTGCTTCCATTTTCTCTCCTCCTGCTGTAAGACACACATGTTTAACTGCATCGTGGAGAATCTGCCCAAAATGAAAACATTTTGTACTTACAAGAGAATGAGGCCATGGGTGCCTTTTAACCAGCTGTCTGTAGCAGCAGCAGCAAAAAAAAAAAAAAAAAAAAAAAAAAAAAAAAAACA
>JARVGQ010000116.1:19995567-20007268 GCA_031762355.1 Hypsolebias martinsi | reverse complement strand
ACATGTATACACAACTAAATATCTACATACATTACCTACATTTACATCCCTGCATCCATTTGTGTGTGGTTGTGAACCTGCAGCTGCTTCTAATATCAGTGGGATGCATGGAAAGTTAACTTTATTTATTTATTTGCTTTCTTCTACTAACTGTATACATGTGAAGTAGTGTACACATATGACCGAGGGTGGAACTTGACTTTTTGTATATGATCATGTTGAGGTTCTAGCTCATCCTCAGCAAGAACCAAGTTGGATAGAATCGATTATTAACTGTAAAGAGAAGAACTAGGTGAACAAAAGGACAAGAAGCTCAAAAAAGACATTTAAGCTTCCTATCTTCCAGTGAGAATAAGCTTTTTAGATGACTAATTAGAGCACCACAGAAAATTAAATCATTCTTCAGATGTGTAATATGTTTCCTATACTTCTCTGCACCTTTAAAAACACTGTTTAATTCTAGTTTTTATCTCATTGCTAGCTACAGTCAGTCACACATGTGTATAATTATTTCCTCCCTCTGTGTATATTTTGAGTGGGCATCCTTTCTCCTTTGCCAGCTGCTCTTTGCTCTCTGAGCCAGTTTCTAGCTGTGTTTGATCTTTTTTCTTCTTATTTTAGATCATGGACTTTCGTTTTGGACTTTGGACTCTTGTGATTTGGACACCCCTGGCAGATCTTCTGTGTTCTAACAAAGCCTGAATAAATCACTGGCATTTGAACTTGTTTGTCCCGTATCTTAGACTGGAGTCCTGATTCCTTACTTTTCAACCTGTCTCAACATTTTGTTAGATTTCCCTGCATGTCAGAGGACGAACACACACTTTAGGACATGCCAGCTTATCATGCCCTATTGCTTTATCTATAACACACCTGTGCAGGCTTTTAATCAGTGACAGATTGATTGAAACACATTTCTGAGCAGGCTATAAGATAGTCTTCCCTCAGACAACCAAGGTTACGATGTAAGTCAGTTTTACAATGGCTTCCTGGCAAAGTAAATAAATAAATTTTTTAGGTTTGCTATACTTTCTCTAGAGGTTTTCTTTCTTACATGTTCAGTTCCATGTTCATGTATATGCACCATTAAAGAAAAAAGTTGTTCGGACTATAAAAAACAATGTATTTTTTTGCTTAGAAATACTTCTATTGCCTTAAATATCAGGTGTTGTCAGATTAGCAAGACACGTTAAAGAAAGTTTAATGTAAATTATAAAGTTGGAATTGTTACATGCAGTTTTCATGCTAGCTGAACATGTTTGTGTGTCAATTCTGTGACGACAGTGTGTTTTCTCTGCAAACCTCGTGTGAAAGTTGTCCCCTCTCTGGCCTCAGGCCACAGGAAATCCTTGAAGTCGTCATTTAAATGAGGAATAATAAGCAGAACTCTGACCTTGGTGGCTACCAACGCTGCACATCTTTTTACTCAAATGATGTATACTGTTTTAAACGTCTTGATCAGACTGCTCCGTGACAATGATGAGCTGTGAAAGGCAGTGTGTCAGCGACGTTAACGGATGAAATCTCTATTTATAGTCTCGTGTTAGGACGTGACACCACTCATTAGTTTGAACTGCTCCCGTCAAAGTTGGTTCAGGAGTTTCGTTGATGAGAAAAAAAAAAAAAACATCAGATGACTAAAATACTTTCTTTTTCCTGAGACACATACTGTAGTATATTTGCTGGGGAATTAAACAGTAAATTTATGCATGCACTGTATGTATTGTTCATGCCTATTATGGTAAACACACCTGCACACATGTACTTGAGCTAGATAAAGCTACGGTAATGCTTGTCGACTATTGTTGATGCCATAAAAAGCCTTTTATGTGGCCCACGCTGAGTATAGCAAACACTATGTTTTACAGTATGTTTTGTAAAAGCTTTGACTATTCATGTGCACTTTGTCTTGGATCAGTATACAAGCTAATTGACTCATACAGTAAGAAATAGAAACAGTATACTTCATATGGACTAATCACAAATCTTCTCAGTTGGCCACTTTATTCTGACTACTTTATTTTACTCCTTTGCCTTTGTTCATCTCTGTGCAAGCTCTAAATATAATTGTTTTATTGAGCTTCATTTCTCATAAAGTGTTTTGGACCACTTCCATCATAATCCCAGTTGTCCTCTTCTTATTGAGTGAAACATAACCTCAAGTGATGCCTTCACAGTATTGGCCACAGCTGTCCATGCGGCATAAAATTCTTGTTCAGTCTGCAGAATTACATGCTCAGAATGCACACACACTTGTTTTGTAAATCAAAAACCTCTGATCCATTAAATGTTAAAAACCAAAGCTTTTTTTAACGTGATGAGAGCGATGTACCAGATCTTCGTAATCTTTTGAGAACATTAATTTTCATCCAGTATTTGGACCTGACTGCCAAAGCATTTCACTAATTTATTTAAGTATAAAGTCAGAGTGCAATCCAGTTTAATTCTAAATGAAACATATTTCTGTTCAATGTAGCATTTTGTCAAACGCTGTTTAACGCATTACCCCCCCAAAAAACAAACAAAAAAAAGTTTTACATGCTCACCTTTCAGAAAAAAAAAAAAAAAAAAAAACTTGAAATACTTGAAAAAATTTAGAAGAGTAAACCATTATAATCAGATAAATATTTCATTTATTAAACTGTCACATTTCTAATAAGATTACATAGTCAAAAATAATTATCTGAGCTTGCACATAAAGCTGAGTCAACATGAGGTTTTCTTCTTAGTTTCAGCTGGTTTTATTGATAAAACTGATCCAATGCATGTGCTTTCAACATTGTTTCAATGGCCAAGAAATAATAGTAACAACTATGTGCTGACAATATTAATTCAAGCATGAAAGGAGAGCTCTTGGATAATTAGAGCAAGCTTACAGGTTCATTTGCGATTCAGTCAGAAGTGTAATATTCATGACCTCATTCAAATCATTTTGAAGAAAAGTTTTGTTTCTTGAATGCCAGACATTTCTAGACCACTGTGCCACTTTGCCATTTTTATATTAAGTACCATAAAGCCAAGGTTCTTATGTTAGATGTGCATGAAAAGCACTGTTTGGATCCACCTACATGTGGAAAAAGTAGATATCTTTTGAAAGATCACCAGCATTTTATTAGTTTGCACTAGCTCTTTTTGTTCCAATCCTAATTCTGATAATGGAAGAACAATATTTATTTAAATAAAAACAGACTGCGCCCCGTCAAGGACTAATAATAAGAGGCAAGAGCAAACTACTTCACAGAATATACTGCTGCTCAGTCTGCCTCTCAACCACAGATACACACAAGCACAAAACTACACGTGCAGCTGATTGCTTTAATGAATCCTGTCATTATAGTTGTGAGGACATGGCTAAACCTGTTCCTCCTCATCTAATTTTCTCCCCTTTCATGATCAAGCCTGTGCGAGAGAGGAGCGAGTTGCACAACCACAATGAATTTGTGATTAATTTTCAATTAAAGCTCTTGATTAAATCCATTTATGGATTGTCTCAGCAGCAGGGACGCCATTAAACAGATGTGTGAGTTACTCTGAGAACGTTTTACGAGTCAAACTCTGACTATCTACAAACAACTGCGTGTATGGGTGTGTGTCAATGTGTAGGCATAAATGAATGTGTGGAATGTGAGGCCGAGATTGTTTTGAGCATTAGAGAGGAAAAATAAGTAGACTTGCAATGAAGCAAATCAAATGGCATTAAAAATGAAATAGACCTATTCTGCAGCTCATGCGCTGATGGAAGGAAGAGTTTACAACGCTTTGGAGTCAAAATTAAGGTGGACTCTGATGGTTGCCCTGCTAACTTTTACAAAGGCTATATGTGTTTGTGCACGTGTGTGTGTGTGACTCAATGAGAGATTTTGATGATAAATGAGTGACCTTGCCTTAAGAGCTCAACGTCCCCCTGGAATGTGGCTTGACTGTCGAGTTGGGCCTTGCTGCGTGTTTGTGTTTGTCTCTGTGTGCATCTGAGCTTCTGTGTGTTTTCATCTTGTTTGTACACGTAACAGATGCATGGTTTCTGGCATCTGTGAGCATCCTTCATAAGTATAGTTGAGTGCAAACGATTTCACCACTAGGGAGAAGGAAAAAAAAAACACAAATATGCAGCATGTTGGCTTGCTAAAATTACTAACTCCTTCAAAAGCTTCTGCAAAAGCAGCAGGGGACGTGAAATGAAAACATTGGCAGATAGCCTGCGTTTGTGAGCTATCTGTTGCAGCAGGGTGTGATTTAACTACTATCTTTCCTGCTTATGTCTTCGGCATCTATATATTTTCTACATATGAGATGCATATGCTCATGCCTCAGCTGAAAGGAGAACGCTCTCCTCCCCTCCGACAATCCAGATGGCAGCTAGAGCAACAAGGCTTTATTGCTTCGTCGAAATGTCAGTGCACAGCATGCGCATCTGGTGTGCGAGTGTGACACCCGGAGATGTTGTAGGGAAACGTAATAACATATCTGTTCATTATTGTTCTTGGGCGGGCCAACTTTTCAGATCCAACTCATTCCAAACCCAGGCTTGGCATGTTTTATGTATGGGCAGGCTCACGAGGTCTTACTTTTAACGATGAGTAAAGTTGATGCATCAGAAAGCGTCCATGAATTTTTATGAATGTGTCAGTGCAGCACAGCACTCCAAGTTTTGTTTTCCAGTTTTTTTTCTAGTACTCTTTATCTAACAAACGTTTTAGTTAGTGTCACACTGGCCCTGTTGTTGCTCTGTGAAGGGCCAGAGCAGACCGCTGGCATGATGAAGCATGATGAATCACATTAGAAAATATGCCAGCTGGTCACTTTCATAATATTGCAGGGTGATGGCCACTGATGGCATACACACTTGTCAGGCACACTCACAGTGCATTTCCTGCTCCTGTGTGTGGTTGATTGGCTTTTGTATTTTATTGTACCAGATCTTTTATTTCCTTCGAGATCATCGTTCATCATCCAGGGTCAGGACATAACGACCAAAGCATTTAACAAATTTACATGAACACTAAGTCATAATTCATTTCAGTTTAATTCTAAATCAAACACATTTCTGTCCCATAATTTTTTTAAATGCAGTTTATTGCATCATTAAGGAATATATATTTTTCATACCCATTGTTAATGAAAAAAAAAAAAACAATTTATAAACGTATAGAACTACTTACCATCACAAACTAGTTTTTAGTTTATTAAACTGTCATGTTCCTTACAACATATAGTAAACAATGATCTGAATTTGCACATAAAGCTGAGTCAAGACATGATTTTTTTTATACTTTCAGTTGATAAACATTCATTAAATACAATAAATCATTTGCATGTGCTTTCAACGTTATTTAAACTGCTCCAGATTTAAAGTCACCTAAATTTTAAGCTTTGTGTGGGCTGGCTGGGAGATGCAGGAAAAGTCTCACTAATAAATTATAATCTTGATGTCATGTGGTAAGTCATTACACACACACAGTGTGGACTATAGATTTCTAGACTACCGCTGTGCTAGAATATTTAATTTTTCATAATTAATTTTGTTGAAATAAAGCATATGATCCCACCAAAAATAGGAATTTGTACAAGAAAAATGAGCTCGTTCACAAGTGCTGCTGCTCACTCCTCCCTGACCCGAATGAACATGATCGCCAGCGGATGTGCTCATGGTGTGGGAGTCTGATTTTCCCAAATACACCTTCTATCACCGAATATTCCCAAATTGTGTCCATTGCCTGTCACTGGAAATTCACCAGCAATGTTTGCACATTGTATTTTTCGTAAACTTCAATGATATATCTTGTGTTTTTTCCAAATAAACTACCCTATTTATATGTACATGTAGATCAAGTGCTAAAGTTCTGCTTTTCTTACATTTCTTTATAGTCTATCGCACAATCAGCTCTGGCTAAAAACTATTTTGAATACTGTGCCAGTTTTGCAAATTTTGAAGTGGACAGAAACGAACTGATGTCGCAGGATCCAAACTTGATTTCTAAGTGACTTGTTAGCATTTTTATTTATTTGGTTTTCCACTTTTGTTGTGTTGTAGCTGACACTGTCTACAGTAAAAGCAAACAAACAAACAAAACTGTAAACTTCTATAACAATGACAAAGTTTACCGAAGACCATAGTAATCAACAAGCAGAAAGCTAAGAATAGATCTTGAAAAGTAGAGAAGTTTGCCTTGATATGGATGTCTGAGCAGGCAAAAGAAGTGAACTTCAGCTGATGATCAGAATAGCGACAAAGCATAGAAAATGAGGAAAAACGATGACAAGTCTGAATGATTTTGCAAGAAACACAGGAGAGGGTGAACTTTGATGGACATCAGTGGAACCGCTCTGTGCTGTAGGAAGAAACATAATGATAGAGCATAGAAATAGCTGCCTCATAAGGCGGCAACGCTTCAGCATACATACTTTAAAATATTCTTGTTGCAGGAAAAGTGACTACACTCTGTTGATTACGTCTGTGGTCTTACAGAGAAGAGCCCATCTGTGACGTTCAAGACTGCAGTTGTTGTTTAATGAGCTGTTCTGAAACAAACTCGTCAGAACTCCAAAGAGAATTGGTTTATGCAAGTACTCTAAGTCAGCGTTGAATAACAATACACCATTTCCATCAGTTTACCAAAGTCATGATCTTTAAATCTTCAAATCTAATACCAGTAAACATAATCACATGTTTTTGTCTTTAAAATTCAAGTTTTTACTAATAATCACATTACTGTTGGCAACAAACTTTCTGTTTGATTTCTCAGTTGAATAAACTCTGATTATTTTCAGCAATGTCATAACTAGCATCTGGTGAAAATGTCCTTTCATTGTTGACACGTTTTCAAAACTCAACTTCCGTCTAGAAATCTTTTTACTCTCTGCATGCTTGACCAACATAATCTCAGGTAATGACTGTTTTCTCTAAATTTGGGCTCTTCATACCATTGTAGATGGACTGTGCAATTTTTCTGCACAATCCCATGATGTATATATTTAATCTTGTTATTTTTATTTTGTTTTGACACGAAGTGGCCAAGTTTTTGCATGCCACTGGGTACTTGCACATTTACATGTGTGCATGTAGTTCAGACCCCCTTACAGTGTTTCTGTAAGAGTGTGCGAGTGGACGTCTGCCCTTGTGGCTGGCTTAGCTGCAGATAAGCCATAACCTGTCACCGGAGGTCAGTGGAGTTCTCCACACATGGATGACGACGTTAGATGCTAGAGGCTGCACAAAAATCTGCTGATAGAGGTTCATAGGTTAACACCTTGAAATAAAGACTAAAATTTACCAGTAGCTCTGGGGTTATGCACTAATGTGTCAACATCTGCAGGCTGTAGTAATTACCAGTACTTATGATGCACCGGTTCTGATCATGGTGTCAAGCTAAAGAATGAAATAAACCTTCAAAGTTCAGACTTTACTTACTTTCTGAACCCACTTTACTCTTTTCAGGGTCACCGGGTGGTAGCTGTGGTGGTGTGAGTGAGGGAAGGTGTTGTCAGTGGATGAGAAACAGGGTAACCCTGAACATAAGAGTCAATTCATTACAGGAAACACAAGACAAACATCTATGCACACACATTCACACCCAAGGGAAATTTGAGACTACCAGTGCACTGAAGTTGCCTGTTTTTAGACCAGAAGCTTTAATACTTTTAAGAATCCTGTGTTTGCACAGGGAAGAAAGACTGACGTAGACGCAGATTTGAGTCTAAGATCTTCCTGCAGTGAGGTGATAGAGCCGACCACCAATTCACTTTGCAACCTTTCTAAATTTCAGCTCTATATAATGTAGTTCCTTGTTTGATAAGAAACTGGCATAGAAGCTATGAATCCAATGCACAAAACATGACCCATAATGTAGTTGTGGTCAATATGCATCCTTTTAGGTCTGCAGCTTTAAAACACACTTAACTAGATCTGCATGATGGTGGATTCCCAAAAAACTAAACAGAACATTGCTGGTGCTTTGTTTACATCTTTACCTTACTGCATATTAACACTTGTCAGCATTAGAAGTAGGTAATCATGTAATTTTGTGTGCTTGTTTGTTTGTCTGTTTGCTAGCAGTATATTTCATGAACACGAGGACATATTTTAATGAAACTACCTCCCATAATCATCAGAGGGACATCTACAATTGATAACATTTTGGAGTCTACCCATCTCAAGATGGCCACAGCAGCAAATTACCCTTTGCCAACACAAATATTCAAAAAGGCCTATGAAGCTTTTTAACTTTACAAATAACAATAATATGAGCAATAGTAGGGATTATTTTCATTAAAAGCTTTTAATAAATTTTATTAATTTATTTTCACCCAAAACTGGTCTTGTTAGTAGAATTAGAAGTCGCATCAGACACAGACACTCTGTCACTGGTTGTTGATGTCAGAGTCCTTGGAAGACAGTAATGACATTACACCTTTCTAAAGCACCAGTTGGTATGTGTAATAAACAGTGAGTCTGTGGATTTATGCATGTGTCAGGTAACCCCCGTGTGCTGCTCCCACAGAGCTTCACCATTAAAAGAGAGTGGGATACCTCACTTATGTCAACTGTTTTTAATTAACTTCAAGGTTGGACATGTGAAATTTAATATGGGAAATTAAAGATGTTAATTTCCTGCTTTGCAGACAGTGTGCTGGTATGAATAAATTACATTAAATCAGAGAATGGGCTCAGTGCTTAGAGCCCCTGAGAAGAAAACTCACATCATTGCACACTGTTCTCATGAAACAGTAAGACAAGGAGGTAAAGAAATGATTCAGGCCTTCAGCAATTGGCTGTTTTAGTGTGAATGGCTCCTGTGGCACTTCTCTATCTTTATAAAACAAGGTTGAAATGGTTTAAATAGACAAATATGAAAGAGAGAAAAAAACTTGTGGAAATTGAATCAAGTTATCTGTTTTAAAACAGGCTAAAGAGACAATTGGCATTCAACTTATATAGCAAAGCACAGGACCATTTTATTGTATGCTGCCATTCAAGACCATGTGGCCATTCTTTCAACCCACCTGTCATGACTGAACAAGTGTCCGCAGGGTCAAAATCAGAAAACCATTGTCCCACCTGCTCTCCAGTGTCATTTGGTGGGACTTAATTCAGAGAGGGATGAGAATCTGCACCTTCAAATCTGAGGCCATGGTCCTCAATCGATAAAGGGTGGATTGCTGTCTTCAGGTCGAGGGCGAGGTTCTGCCTCAAGTGGAGGTGTTCAAGTATCTTTGGATTTTGTTCATGAGTGAGGGAAGAATGGAACTTGAGATTGACGGACAGATTGGTGCAGCGTCTGCAGTATTGTAGACGCTGTACTGGTCCGTTGTGGTGAAGGTGGAGCTGAGCTGTAAGGCAAAGCTCTCTGTTTACCGGTCAGTCTATGTTCCTACCCATAACTAAGGTCACGAGCTCTGAGTAGTGACCGAAAAAATGAGATTGCGGACACAGACAGTTGAAAAGAGTTTCCTCTGCAGGGTAGCTGGAGATAGGGTGAGAAGTTCAGTTATCCTTGAGAGACTCTGAGTAGAAATACTGCTCTTCCACACCGAGAAGAGCCAGTTGAGGTGGTTTGGTCATTTGGTAAGGCTGCCCCCTGGGCGCCTCCCTAGGGAAGTGCTTCGGGCATATCCGACTGGGCGGAGACCCCGGGGAAAACTCAGGACAGGCTGTAGAGACTAATCCTCTCAGTTGGCCTGGGAATGTCTTGGAGTCCTCCAAGAAGAGCTGGAAGAGGTGGCTGTGGAAAGATATATCTGGGCCTCCCTGCTCAAGCTGCTGCCCCCGCGACCCAACCTCAGAACAAGCAGATGATGATGAATGGATGGCTAGATTCAGAGAAAAGCAAACTTTTTGTTAGCCTTGTGTGACCTACCTTGTGGGTAAATCCAAAAAGAGTTAAGGACAAATGCAAATCCACATGTAAAATTTCAAAAGTTAGTAGTAAATGCAAGGTCTGCAAGGTTTTGTCTTTCTATTAAACCATAACTTTATTTGTGTCTTTATAGGCTATGAGCAGTGCATCCTCAAATTTTCTTTTTCTAAAGCTACTCCCTTATGCAGAGGTGCTAAAGACAGCAAGCTCGCATGAAGGATTTGTCAATTGCTTTCACATCAGAGGCCTTTCCTGAAGAATCCTTGTTTGAACCTGCTGTTTCAGCAAAACAAGAGTGCAACATTGATCATAGCCCCATGTTTACTATTGGAATGTGGCACAGGAAACATTAGTCCATGTGCTTTAAAATATATGTATATACAGTAGTAGTCCCTCATCTATCGAGGGGGATCCGTACCCTGAAGTCTCAAAATAAGTGAAAAACCGCAAAGTAGCAATAGTATTACAGGTAGTAAGTAGTAGTTTATTTTAGTATGCGTGCACATATACTGTATATTTTAAACCTTCCCACACTCTTGCAATATTCTAAACAGTGTTTCTAAACTATAAATGCTCTAAAAAAGCACAGAATGTCATGATTTCAGCTCGCTGACTCTGCTTCTCTCAGCCATCTGCGAGCGCTCTTGGCCACGCCCACTTCTATGCTCTGCACAGAGAACAGCTGATCAGCTGCAGCAGGAAGTTTATCCTGCAGTATGAGTTGCACAAAGGTGCAGGAGGATGTGTTTTCTGCAGCTCTGGGCTAAACAAAGTTGCAGCAGGTACTAAATAATCTAAAACAATTTATTTTAAACAAATATTCCTTGTTGATTGTGCGGCTCATCCATCAATCAGCCAGTTGTGTGTTATGTCCAATCTTATTTTGAACAACCACGATAGAGCATGTCTGCGACAAACAAATCGCAAAGTAGCAAGGGACTACTGTATTTCTATCTTATCCTATATGTATAATAATGTTCTATTCTATCCCATGTTTAATACAATCCCATGTAAAAAGATAAAATAAGACAATGTGACAATATGTGTGTGTGTGTGTGTGTGTGTATGTGTAGAATATTGCCATTTAAGTGTAACTTTATGTGTGATTTATTAAATGAGTCTTACAAAGTTTTACTACTCTAAGCTTTACTACTGACCAAATTACACTAAAAAACAAATGTGCATTTTTTTTTTTTTGTTATTATGTTGGACTGCCATGAGCAGGAAGTCAATCTATTCCCATCCACTGACTGCTGGAATAGGCTTCTGCACCCCTGACCCTGAACAGAACAAATTGGGTACACAAAATGAATAGATGGATGGACTACAATAAGAGTCAAGGTAAACTCTATTATCCCGGAGGAGCAATTTGTAACTTCTCCACAACTGACTTTGCAGCAGCACTAAATGATAACTCTGCAATAACACTGTCCTACAGTATATTTCTTCCCTTAATTACTTACTTAATTGGAAGGTAATAAAATAACAATAAAGAGTAATGGCCTATAATATACACGCCAAGCACAGTATGTGTATAGAATGTAGTGTGGAAGCTGGATCCTCTTAGTAAAGAAAGAATGCTTCTAAAATTACTGGTAGTTAAATAAGGGGTGATAGAGGATTAGACCAATCAGCTTGATTATACAGTACCTCTGGTGGTAGTTAATATAATGGTCACACAAGCCCATGACGTAAACAGCAGTATATAAAGCCGTCAGCATATGGTCATTTTTGAGAGTTTTGTTAAATATACTGTATTCAAAAAACAATAATTCAATTCAGTTTATTTATATAGTGCCAAATCACAACAAAGTTGTCTCAGGGCACTTTACAGGAACATTCACATA
>JARVGQ010000116.1:19954598-19965034 GCA_031762355.1 Hypsolebias martinsi | reverse complement strand
AGACAAACAACCATTCTCTCTCTTTCTCTCATATATGGACAATTTAGAGTTACCAATCAGTCTAACATGCATGTTTTTGGTCTATGGGAGGAAACTGGAGTACCTGGTGAAAATCCATGCATGAACGGAGAGAACATGCAAACTCCACCCAAAAAGGCAACCTACTCACTGCTACACTCAGCTCAACTGTTGAACTTCTCTTAGGCCCCGTTTACACAGACACGGCAGGGGAAACATAGGTTTTTTCGGATGTTGACTCGAGGAAAAAAATCTGCATCATGCACACAGAGCAGATTCAGTGTTTACATGCAACCGGAGGACCCCCCCCACACACACACACACACCCACCCACCCACCACCCCTTCAAAATTTGCTGTAGTTACCATGATAGGTCATTAGTTGGCGTTTGAATTTTATACATTCACCTAATGCGCATGCGCACTGTCTGGTACAGCTGTCTGTAAGGTCCTTCCTCTGGGCTGAAAGCCCAGTAACAACAAAACTTAAAGCTGGATTTTGGATATGAGTCGATGGATTTGACACCAATCGGACTGCTTCGTCTAGCAGCTCAACACCGGTTGCTGAGCAGACTAGAAATGACAAGGATGATGTTGGACTTCCCACTTTGGTGCTAATCAGTTAGCCGTTGACCAATGCTACAGCAGGTAAATACATGTTCTTAATAATGTTTTCTTGTGTTTACTTTGGTTACACAGCAACCAACTGAGTTTTTATTTTTCCTGCGAGGAGAAGCTGTCCTCCTTCCAGATGGACTGGTTTCGAAAAAGCATGCACCTCGGCCCTAGGCTCGGCGGTGCAGGAGGATGTCAGAGAGAGATTTTGGACGAACTATTTATGTAAAATTCCCCTCAGTTCTTTTTTCCCAATCCAGCAAAGAGTGACAACCTGAACAAGCCAGATAAACAACATGGGGCCAATACCCAGGATGACAACAGAGAGGAAGAGTACAGTTCGGTTAACATGTTTTTAATAATGTTCAGTTTCTAATCAGTGTTTGCGTGACATACAGTTTGTGATGTTGAATAAATAAATAATTCATTCATTCATTTTCTTTTTCATTTTTCACATTATCATCAACAAAATTAAAATCACATAACTTGAATTACATAATGTCCAGATAGCGTCATTTAGCTCAGATAGTTTCATTACATCTCTTACCACTAACAGAAATACTGTTCATTATTGTTACAGTTATTATTTAGCACAATTAGTCTGTTATACTCGAGTGCCATGCGTGAAATAAACATCTGCCTCGACAGGTTCATTAATGATTTCTTACTGGATCTGACTGGCTCTCTTCCCACACAGATGTCATTCACATCACCTACATTCTGGTGTAGATTAACTACAAGACCCTAAATATATTCCATCAGTTGTAGCACATAAAGCAGGATGTTATACTCGGGTGCCATTGTTGTTGATAGGAATATGCCGTTGGTCCACGCGTGTGTGAAATATACGCCTGTAGTGCGCACATGCTTTAACACCTCTGAAGGAACTTTTTGACACTCCTGCAGGAGGTCCAACAGAAAACCTCCACTCTGTGAGGTTGGTTGAAAAACCTCCGGATTCAACGAGGGGGGCGACTGGTGTCATGTAAATGAAGAGTCGAACCGCAGAGAGAAAGATGTGGTTTCACTCAAAATGTGTGCTGTGCAAACGGACCCTTGGGTTGTTTTCACCCCTGATAGTCCAGTAGACTCTGTTCAGTTGGGGACCAATATTCATAACATTTTGTTTATATTTGAGCTGGTGCGGTTTGCATTCACACTGTACTGTGCAGTCGAGCCAACCTGTTTGAACCAGCCTGTTCCCCCACTCGCCTGTGGTGGTGCTGCACCAAGAACTACTGAAAGAAACAACAGAAAAACCTCTGAAGAAGACACTTCTTCTTTTTGTTCTTCTGTAAATAAAAACAAAAACAGAGTGGTGTCAAGTTTTAGCGGTTATAGGAGTTCTATTTTGTCATTGTTCAACAATGGACTCAGCATGAGTATAAGATGAGGCAGAAGACTATGGAGAATGTTGTTTTTCACACAAGGCAAGCTGACGGCTCCATATGATGTAAGAGAAATGTGTGTTTGTTTGCCCTGCACTGTAGTCCACTTCCTGCTTGCGAAGCGGTGCCTGTCTGCTTGCAGTCACACTGTACTTGAACCGCGCTCGAGTTTTCTTCTACCGGACCGAGAACTACGTTTTTAGGCGGGCCAGAGTTCGCCTTTTTGTTCCTTGACAGAGTTTGATGGTGCGTTCACACCTCCCAAATGAACCGGACTTCCTAGACAAATGAACTAGAGTTTGGGACAACAGGACCGGTGTGAATGCACCCTTAGAGCACAGATACTGTTATGAAGCAAAACTGCCAGGCTGCATCATGATGTCAACACTACATGGCTTGAGTGTAGTGTCCCTTGGCCAGAGGCCCCATAGATCAACAACACAGAATAGCTTGACTAGGAACATCTTGTTGCTTGGTACTGTAACTGATGCCTAGTTTATACTTACCAGAACAGCAGTTGCACATGATTATCAGTGGCTTAAACAGAGCTCATCTGGCCTTTGACACGTCTTGTTTTTCATCCTCCTGGGTGGCATTCTACCCTCCTCATTGATGTAGAGCAGGGGTGGCAAAGTCAAAAACACAGAGGGCCAAAAAAACAAATTTAGTACAAGCCAAGGGCTGGATTGGTTCAATGTTTATTTTAAGGGGGTGATACAATATTTTTTTTTCTTTCTGCACTCTTTTCATTCAAAGTTTTCTTTTTGATGAATTTGTTTTATTTTGTCTCTTTTAAATGAATGAATAAATGAATTAAATGAAATATTAAATAGCTTTACATCTGCTAAGTTCTTGGCATAAATCAAAACAGACATGTTCCTGCTTTTAGTATTTTACATTGTTTTATAATGTAGCTGTTAATGTTTTGTTTTTTAATACAGTTTTCTTACGATTTTCAATTAATATGCTTTTCTATGATTGTTTACTGTTGGCTGCAAGTATCAAGCTGCGAAATCCTTCATTTTCTACAGCTGATAGCTGTTGGTCATTAATTATGATGAAGTTTAGCAACTTCTCGGTGAACATTTGAGCTCTGTGGCTTCAGCGGTGTGTTTTTCTTGTTCAATCCGGGGCGGGCGTGCTGATTTCGGTCAGCCGCTCTCAGCCTGTCCCTCCTACGAGACGGTCAGACAGCGAGTCAGACTGGATGCAGCTGGACGCAGCTGGCTGCGGTCGGTCTCCCTTTTCGGTTCAGCGAGAGTGACGTCCCGCTGAAGCCCCAGAGCTCGACTGTCCAATGTAAAACTAACTTGACCGCAGTTTAATGTGGCACTATGGCTCTGCAGACATTGCACGTTACTGTCTTGTGGTGTTTAGTGTAAAACACTTCCACACAGCAGACATGTTATGATGAAAAGTTAGCTAGCTGTTAGCTAAAGCACTACTCACTCAGTCCGCATACTGTAGCTGCTTGCAAACTATGAAATGGATTTCCTGAATGTGAGGCGTATCTTATTACTCTGGATTCATGAGACACGACTCCGGTTCTGATTGGCCCCATCCCTACTACAGTTGCACTGTGGGGAATGTAGTGTTGGTGCGTGCAAAACACCAGTGGGCGGCTGTGGCCTGCAGGCCAGTTCTAGAAGTAATTAAATAGCATCCAGGGGGCCATAGATAGTTAATTTGCTGGCCAGCTCTGGCCCGCGGGCCTTGACTTTGACATATGTGTTTTATGACAATAAAGATGTCATCTGTGCTTTGACAAGGCTGATAGAGGGATGCATAATGGGCTAGAAAGAACTTGGTGTTTCTGTGTGGATCTAGAAAAAAGCATAAGACAGAGTGCTGAGGGATGTGCTGTGGTGTTGTAAACAGAAATCTGTAGTAGGAGAGTATATTAGACTGGTACAGGACATGTATGAGAACAGCAGGACAGTGGTGAGATGTGCTGTAGGAGTAACCAATATCTTCAAGGTGGAGGTGGGATTGCGTCAAGGATCGGCTCTGAGCCCCTTCTTGTTTGCTCGGATAAAGGACCAACTAAAAGATGAGGTCAGGCAAGAATCCCTGTAGACGATGATGTTTTCAGATGACACTGTGATCTGTGGTGAGAACAGGGAACAGGTGGGGAAAAAAGAAAACTTGGAGAGGTGGAGGTATGCAATTGAAGGACAAGGAATGAAAGTCACTTGTAGCAAAACCCAGTTGATGTGTGCGTTAATGAGAGGCAGGCAGGTGACTCAGTGAGGCTACAAAGAGAAGTGGTCACAAAACTACAGGACTTTAAGTGCTTAGGGTCAACTGCCCAGGAAAATGGGGAAAGTAGTAAAGTGAAGACGAAAGTTCAGGGATGTAGTGGATGGAGAAAAGTTTCAGGAGTGATTTGTGGGGGAGGGGGGGAAGGGTTGCAAAAAATTTCAAAATAAAGGTTTTCAATACAGTGTCAAGATCAGCTGTGTTGGAGACAGTGGCACTGACCAAACACATAAGTCAGAACTGGATGTGGCAGAGCCGCAGATTTAGAATGGGAACAGTTCAATGAAGCATAGAAAGGATGCAACATAGCTAATATTTTTACAAATTTAACAGTGTTAATGTGCTCCTGGTATTAATAGCAGACAATGATTCGACTGCATTTAAATTGTTGTAATTTTGCAAACAAAGCGGATATTTGATCATTTTTATTATTTTTTATTAAAACATTCCTTGTTCGTAACCAGCCTAACTTCTGGTATTTATAAGAAGATGCCATGGGACAAATTGGGTTTATAAACCAACACACAAAGTACATGATTGTTCCAGTCACCTTCACAGGAAAGGGATTTATTTATTTTCCAACAGTAAAGTATTTCCTGAATGTCTTAATTACAGTGTCAATATAAGATAATCTTACTTGAGGATAAAGAGATTGCATATGTTTACAGCCAGGAGTTTACACTAAAGCATGACAATGTGGACCAGAGCACGTGTACATTTTCTGGCCTTTACGAATGATATCATAAATCATGAACCATGCATTTCAAGTGGATTCACAGCTAGTGTGCTGCTTGTTTAAGTGCCCATGTCACCAAAGCTGCCAACCGTGACTTAATGAATCAAGTTGGAAATGTCAAAGCAGGTCCCAGATCCCTTTAGTGTGGTTCATCTCTGGTGCACTGCAGCACCAGGTGGCTAACTGATGGTCAGAGGCTTTACTCATAAAACAATGTATAAAGTACAATGTATGCCAACACCCCCCACACACACACACACATATCGCATGATGACTTTTTCAGCTTCTCTTGTTAAGGAAAAGGTCATTTTGTTCAATCGTTAACTACAATGGTGATCAAATCTCTGTACTCCAGACCTCTAGCTGCTGTGATTATTGCATGTGTTTCTGTATTATTATTATTATTATTATTATTATTATTATTTTTATTATGTACGTGTTTGATCCATTTTCTATTTGAAAATTTTCTGAAATTTCCTGCCCACATTCAAACTGACAATAAGTGCCGGTAGTAACGTACAACTCACTCAGATCTACCTCTCCTTTCACAGCACCACACAACTTCATCTGTCCAGACTGTCATCATTAGACAACAGATTTACACGTTCATATATGAATATCTTGGTGTAAGTAAAGCCATCACACACATACAGAGGGGTTTCTTTGACTTTTCACACTTTTTTAAATAACCACTGCATATTTCTCTGCCTTTCATCACCTTCTCTTCTGTGCATGCCGGCAGTAAAATGCTGTTGATAAGGACAATATAAATAGTGTGACATAGAGAGGAGCTGCGTTTGTAAAGAACATCAAGTTTTGAGATAGTTTCAAAGAGTTAACGTAGACATGACATATCAGAACACAATGCTATCTTTCTCCACTGATCCTTTATTTACAGTTAGTAACAGATAGTTACTGTAATTTTTTTAAAATATTCTTATTGTCACATAATATTTTAAAAAATCAAAACCCCAGATCAATGATCATTTATTTTAGATAACTACAATATATGTTATAGTGATCATATTTTTTTTCAACATAGCACCAATTTCCCAAGTGCAGCAACAATATTTTAAGCTTTTAATGCACAGAAGTCAAAAACAGTTCTGATGTTACTGAAGCACAAAAGTACTGACCATTGATTTGCTAGCAGCCCTTAAGTGTACATTATTTTACACATGCTTGGATCCAAAACATCATCCTAAATGTGCTGCATATGACTGAATTTTCACTTAGCTTTACAGACACATGTAGAGCTGTCAGCATTGGTTTGGCTAATGAAGCTTAACAGCTGGTAATCACTCTGGCAGTATGGCAGCACTTTGTTGCATCCAAAACATCTTCAGCTTTCTGTGCAACCCCCCTCCCCCCCCCCACACACACACATATAAACACACAAACTCCTTTGTCAATAAACTGTTCATAAGTAAATTTTGAGGAGTAAGTAGGTTAATAAATACTGCCTTCTTTTCTGGGCATTTACGCCTTCTCTGTGCTTCTTTAAATATTGTATTGATCTTAAAATTTTAAGCAAATATAGTATTGAAGACTACTTCACCTGTGCTCACGATTGCTTTGTATGTAGCTTATGCACTAGAAATCACATTGATGATGACATCTATACACCATAATAAATTTGTCATTTTGTTTGATCGTTGCACTAACACACATAAGTGATGAATTACGTAGTGTAATAAAATCATAAAAATGCAAGTCTTCTAACCACTGGAGATGGTCAGTATTTATTTTTTTCTGGTGAATTTTATATCTCCAGGCACAGATTTTTTTTCTTTTAGCATTTGCACGAGTTTCTGCATGAAATTACATTTATCAAATGAAAGAACAAACAAATAAAACAATCAACCGGGGAATTAGAAGAATCTTGCAGGGCCAGTATGCATTTTATTGAACTCCTCCAAAATTGAAATGTATTACCACTGGTAGATTTGTTTTCCCATTTTTCAATTTCTGCATAAAATTTGATTTGAAATTCCTGCATCTAATTTCTACAAAGTTTCAAATATGATCAGATTTTGTATTAAGACAATTAATAGTATTACATTTACTGTATTTTTGTGTCTACATTAAATAATACAGCATGTACTGTCTTTTTTATTCATTTTCCACAGAAACAGAGAAACTAGCTCAAGTGTTGAGTATATCAAGTCATTCCTCCCGCTGATGATGGATGTTAAGAGCAGGGTAAAGTACAGCTTTGTCACTTCTCTTGTTGTCTGCCTCAGGGCCAAAAGCTTTGCAAATGCTCTCTGTCAAGTGTGTGTTGTGTCTGAAACACATTACACATGAAGTATGAAGTTTTCCTCATTCATTTTTCTTTATATATTTTCTAGAACTGTCACTTAGCAGTGTAAAACTCAATTGTAGACAGTCGGGGGTCTGTATGACTGAACCCCATTTTAGTTCCTCGTTTAGAAAGACGACTCATGAATACCAAAATATGTAAAAGTCTAGTTTTTATTTTCCAGTCCTAGTTCTAGAGATTTTTTGCAATATCTAAACACAACATATTCCAAGTGATAGAACATTAGAATGGAATTGGAAATTGGAAAGGGCTGGAAACAGACCTTTGAAAAACAATGTATAAAAAAAGATACGTTTCATGTAAATTAGTGGACTAATATCTTTCTCATTACTACTGTCCTCTTTTTAGGTGTTTGGCCAAATTAGCATTGATAACTGTCAGTATATATCTTTGTAGGTGGATCCAAGGTTGGTGCAGAGCAAATGGAAACAATGTTTCTGTAGAGAAGGGAATTCCTAGAAAAGTTCACTCTTGAATTTTAGATTAGCACATTGTGCTTGTTGGAGGTTTCTCACAGTTCAGACCAAATTTTAGCTCAATATGTTGGAAAATGACTAACAGTCATTTGTTCTATTTAGCTTTGGAGACCATCTTGAAGTATGAGTAGTACCAAGTATGTGTTGGGGATTGCACTCTTGGCATCAAAATAAAATGACATAAATAAATAAAAAATATTTAAACCTCAAGCAAGTTAAAATGTTCGTGAAGTTTCGCTACCTGTCACCTTTCTTCACTTTTGTGCTACACTACCCTACAACCCAACAACAACCACATTGTTGCAATCTGGCTGGATGGTGAGGAACATTGGACCCACATGCAGGAGGACCGGATGGCGTGGAGAGATTAGTCCCCGGAGGCAGACATAGCAGGTGCCTGGAGGAGGGCAGGTGGAACAGGACCATGACTCATGACACCATAGAAGGACAATGCTCAAATAACATCAGGTGCAAGGGCTCGCCACTGTAGTCTCGGGAAACCGACAACCTGCTCGGGTGGAAGGCACTCTGACTAAATACTAGTCGCTAATGAAGACACCTGTGGATAATGAGAATCAGGTGTTATACAGGTGAGCTCATCACATAGCCCTCCTCCCACCGATGTCTCACGACATCCCTAATTAGGGCTCTAAGAAGAGCAGGAGTACAACCCCAATGCCCATGGAACGCAGAGGAACAGAACACGCCCATGAAAGAGTGCAGGGGAGTAGAACACCCATGGAAGAGTGCAGAGGATACAGGTTCTCACCTCCAATGCCCTAAGAAGAACACGGAGGGAAACAGGCTTCAACGCCTATGGAAGAGTGCAGAGGGACCCAGGTCTACATCTCCAACTCCCATGGAAGAGTGAAGAGGAACACACACTGACCAGGTGGGAGCAGTACATTACCAACTGGATGACAGGGATTCCTCCTGTTGGGTCCTATTTTATTTGAGCATCCTGTCACGATACGGCTGACTGGCGAGGAGCGTCCAACACACTTATATGAGGACCGGATGGCTCAGAGAGACAAAAATGACAAGTAGTGATCTGCACTAACAACATAGAAAAATGCTGGTGGGGCAGCAAAAACTTACTTAGCCCCCGTGCAGACAGCGCAGGTGCCCAGAGAAGGGCAGGCAGAGCAGGATCATGGGTCATGACACCATAGAAGGACAATGCTCGAATAACTTCAGGTACAAGGGATCGCTACTGCATCCTTGGGAAACCAGCCACCTCTCTGGGTGAAAGGCACTCAAACTAAACACTAGTTGCTAATGAGACAAGATGAAAACACCTGCAGAAAATTAGGATGAGAATCAGAACAGGTGAGATTATCACACACATGTTCTATGGATACTCAGTGATACAATTATCAACTTTTGTATTCCACCCAAAGAAATGACGTTTCTCTGTTTAGGTGTGCATGTGTTTGTGCAGCCTTGTGGCTTATAATATTCATGATATTTACATTGGGTGTTACATGGCATGGCAGCCTGAAGACTAAAAGACAATAATTTTGCTAACTAATGTAAACCACTTTCTTAATGTTCCTGTGCTTTCCTTAAACTTGTTTCTTTCATTGCAGATACTTCTGTGCAATCACAGATGCACTAATGCAACCTGGATGACCCACATTCTAACTATATTTCCCTCATTCTGCCCTGGAGACATGCCCTCACTGTGGGAAGTTAAAGGCTTAACTTGCTTCAGAATATTGAATTCACCAGTGATGGATACCTAATTCTTTGTCGAGCCCAGCAAATTAAGTATTTCAGTGGGAGCATGGCAGGGTAGTTTGTGAAGTTTACTTTTCCTTTACTTTGACCACAAGCTGAGTTTCCCCCCCGCTGGTTTGTGATGAATATAATAATCTAAACATAACATGTAATAGACCATTATTATTAGTAGTAGATGGACAATAAACTACTTTGTATATTTTTCTTCATTAATTTAAATGGTAAAGTGAACTTGCACAAACCCAGAGAAATGTCAAAAAATGAATATAAGCAATCTGTACTTCTACTGTAGCTCATTAAGATTCAGTGAAAAACTTCCAGCTGATTCAAATGTTTTGATATGAATTAGAAGGATTGATCACATTTCTCTTGTAGCATCACAATAGTCATGAATTACAAAATTTATAATATAATTTAACATTTCTTGTCAGAATGCAGGCTCACTTGGGAACCCCAGAGTTTCTGGAAGAAGAATGGAAAGCAGAGCTTTCATTAAATTCCTTCACTGTGAACCCATCTCTCAGTCTTTGCACATGAAGCTGACACCTTGTCTATTTTTAGGACCAGGCCTAAAAGATCCCTTCTTTTTTTTATTTACCCCAACTGTGTAGCTGGAGCTGGATTGAATGAACCTTGCCTTTGCTGCCATACCGTCTCTTCGTGTGTCCAGATGCATGCTCAAAAATCCAGGTACTAGATATATCTAACAAGGTTAAGTCAGGTCCTCTGAAGAATAAGAGAGAATCTGACTTAACCTTATATTTTCTTCATACTTCACCTTTTACATTTGATGTCATTACATTTTTGCCACAAACAGGTTTTTTGTTGTTTTTTTTTTTTTTTTTTTTCTTGAATGCATTATGTCCGCCCATTCTGAGCCTG
>JARVGQ010000116.1:19927339-19938341 GCA_031762355.1 Hypsolebias martinsi | reverse complement strand
TGCCACACGTTGATGCTGGAGCACAGGATGCTCTCCACTGCACACCTGTAGAAGGAGGTGAGGACTGAGCTTCTCAGCTCGTCTTGGCCGTCTGAGGAAATAGAGTCTCCGATGAGCTTTGTTGATCAGGCTGGTGGCGTTGGGGGGTAAGATTTAGCTTTAGTATCAGTCATTTTACAATATTGTCACAATATTATATTTCTGGAAGCAATACCAGCCAAAATTTTACCACGTAGAAGCACCCAGTTGAAAATGAAATTAGGTCATGTTTGTTCTGCAAAACAGGCCAGTTTCATGTAAATCCGAGTGAAGTGGACAATGAGCCAATGTTTTTGGATCTTGTTTAATCTATTAATTTCCTTTAGTTTCATATGCAAAGATTATAAATTTAACACTGAACACATTCTCTCTGTATAAATCTGGAGTTGATAATAAAGAGTTCTTAGAGTTATGTGCACCATAAAGGTGCAGACTAACTGTTCAATGGCTGTTGGGCTCAAGTGGTGTCTCCGACTGTGGTTTAACAAATGTAACTAATATGTGCAAGAGATGGTTTGCATTTACCTGTTTATGTAGAAAGCATATTTATTTATTTATTTATTTAATTTATGATTATTATTATTTTTTTACCAGTATTTTGTTGTGGTCACACAAAAACCTCACATACAATCATCCAGTTCATTTTTGCTTTCCTTCAGACACAGCATCTCTTATTGCTGCATCCAAGGACAGAGATTATTCCCCCATTTCCAGGGAAATGAATTTTATATCAGCCGTGTGTTCGTGAAACCTCCAGTTCCAAGAAAGCTGGAGGTATTACGCTTATCTCTGTGACTGTGTTTGTAAAAGCACAACAATATAGATTACAGCCTCTTAGATTTCCTACCTGCCTGCTTTGGGAACATGCTTTTCCTGTTACAGCTGGTATATCTGCAAAGAAATAAATCAATTAAAGCGCAGAGGCAGGATAAAGAAATATGAACACACCCTGTTTCCTGACACCTAAAATATTTTATTTTTAGTTTTGCTCCTCCATTTTGTCCCTCCTTTTTTATTTTTTAATTTAATTTAATTTAATTTTTTTTTTTTTTTTTGGGACTGGTCTTCATAAAAAAAATAAAAAAAATAATTAATTATTTCAGGTTTTTGTGGCTTCACAAGTTGCTAAAAGTTTGAGGATGCTCATCTAGAATAAACTGTAACACAGAGTTAGCTTTGATATAATTATCTGGTTTATTACCCAATTAAGTTACCAAACAAACACGGAAGAAATAATAATAAAAATAATAGTAAAAAAAAAAAAAAAAAATAGTCTGGCTGAAATCCAAGCAGCTTAAGTCATTTATGAGATCTGCAAAACCAAATGTGATTACCCACATACTTAGACCTCCTTCCCAGTCCCTACTTCTTCTCTGTTTTCATTCTTCACTGGATCTGTCACTCAGCTCTGAAATATTCATGCAGGCTCTGAAAAATGAATGCATCTGCCGAAAGCAGCAGAAGTTGAAAAGAGAGAGAAGTTAGTCGTTATGATAGATATTCTCTTATGATGAAAGTGACAGAGAGCTTTGAGTCAAGTCTTGCTTCAGGAAACGTCAATGACATGACAGGAGCTGAGCATAAATGCATGTGCAGGGCTGCACATTTGCGCGGAGTCATATGTAATAGTTGAGCCACGCCTGGTCATAATTTCAATTAATACAAAATATGTTTAAAAAACAGTAGCAAACTGAAAAATAAAATAAAAAATAATTTGTTTTGTATTATTAAAATTACTTATTTTTGTTTTGCTTTCCAATTTCCGAACAACAACGAAGCAAACTTAGCTTTCCTACACGAATACAGTTTTGCATCAATACTGGCCATTACAGTATGTTCTGATCAGATTAATAAAACAATAATTGTATTAAAATTACCAATTATG
The DNA here is from genome assembly GCA_031762355.1 of Hypsolebias martinsi. Classification (NCBI taxonomy): domain Eukaryota; kingdom Metazoa; phylum Chordata; class Actinopteri; order Cyprinodontiformes; family Rivulidae; genus Hypsolebias; species Hypsolebias martinsi. The sequence goes on along the minus strand of JARVGQ010000116.1, from coordinate 19,936,417 downwards.
CTGGCATTTTAACTAGTAACAGAAAATGCTAAATAAAATTTTAATTTAAGTGAAAGCATAACTTTCAGTAGAGAAAAAACATACTACTCAGTCGGTCCTACACCATAGACTGGAATAATCATTTCTAACATATTTGAGAATTAATTTAGAGACCCTGTCAGCATTTCTATATCTTTAGCTTGTAAAATTGAAAAAATATATTTTTTATTTTTATGTGCACAAATATTAAATATTTAGGACATACATTTCTCAGCACATGTGCCTGTATATCAAAAGAAACAACAGCCAGATGCTTAAAAAAAAAACCTTCAAAATACTCTGTTTATTCCAGCTAAAGGCAACCTTTAGAACAAGTTTATGATTTATCTTTACACTTTACAGGTGAGGTGATCAAAAAAAATGTTCTCGGTCATCTCATGCAAAAGTCACAAAAGTTGGACTTAACCGAAGAAAAACAATAAAAATAAAAACAAGAAAGTTTCCCTCCAATTGGTCAAAAACTGTATAATAGACATATTTGATCTACACCTTGATATTTTTTTGGTAAATAAATAATAAATAATACAAAAAATAATGGGTAGCATGGTGGCTCAGTTGGCAGAGCTGTCGCGTCTCAGTGAGGTCGCCAGATCAAATCCCAGTCTGGGATGGATCTGGGCCTTTCTGGGTGGAGTTTGCATGTTCTCTTTGTGCATGCATGGGTTTTCATCAAGTACTCCAGTTTCCTCCCACAGACTAAGACATGCATGGTAGTCTGATTGGTAACTCTAAATTGTCTCTGGGTGTGAGTGAGAGAGTGAATGGTGGTTTGTTTCGTTTGTCTCTGTGTCCCTGTGATGGACTGGAGACCTGTCCAGGTTGTCCCCCACCTCTCACACAGCTAGCTGGATATGGGCACCAGTGACCCGCACAACCTGAAAAGGAAGAAGTGGGTAAAGAAGATGGACGGATGGAATAATATTTGTCCCATCTAAATATCATACATCAACAAGCTAGCCTGCCTGGTTTTTGTTTTCTTAAACTGCTTTGTGAAAGATCACAGCTTGTATAAAATTTTCTTTTATTTAAACAATTTTTGTTCATTTTTCTTTTACACACTAATCGAGCAGTGGAGTGTATGCAATATTTTTTAGGAATACATACGACTCCATGTTTTTCTTATTGTTTAAGTGAGGTGAAAATGAGAGCTAAAGTGGCTCATGTTGGATTTCAGGATGTTCTTTCCACTATTTACTTGTTGGAAAACAACATTTATCATAATCTTTTATGGATCCCTTTTCCCAGAACTTTCTTGCGTTTTCATTACAATCAGTTCTTATGTCTAATGTTGACATATTTCCAATTTTACCAGCCGTAACACAAACCAAAGCACATGTAAAGTTCATCCTTGTGCTTAACAGGTTTGTGGTTGTATTTCTCCGATTTTAACTTTTCTTCAAACTGAATCTGAAGTGCGGTTGCTCTTTGCGATCAAAAAGTTATTTATTGACTTCTCTAAAGCACAGAACTTGTTTCTAAAATGCATCAGCATCAGCAGTTTAAAAACCGCTGGTGGAGAACTTTATAGTAAGGACCCCAGAAGCTTTTCTTCTGATGCTTTTTTCATTTAGTTTATACTTGTTGCAGGTGCTGCTTTACAAGACTACAGTGAAAAGTCTGATAAATGATTCTGAAGGTGGTTTGCAACCACGCTAATGTCCTGATTTTGTTTAGCACTTCTTTAAATGGTTCCTTAAGACCACCACTGACCTCCATCGGTCTTTTTAAGTCATCATGTCTTAATGAACAGAAGGAAAAGATAGCTTCTTATAGACATCCCATCATTTTGAGTGGCAGCTTCTTTACTTTTTAGTATGCTATGAGTAAAACAAACTGTAATGGATCTGTCACAGACAGCTTTTACCACAATCTAACATAAGTAAAAAATGACTCTTGCAGTTTTTGACCTGCAGGCTCTGCGTGTTGATCTGTTGATAAGCTCAGCACGTACACCATACAAATGCAGAAGCAAAGTGTGAATTCAAATGTGTGCACAGAGTCCGTATATAGCGGTAATAATGGATCTTCATCAGCAGGTCGCTACTATTACACACTCACTCTCTGACTGATCTTTCCATTTAATTGGCTGCAGTTTCTCAGCTCTCGGTCTTCACAAAGTACATTTTGTATTGATCCTGTTTCTTTGGCTTCACAGACTGCTTCCCATAGTCATCCCATCTACTGCTGGTGTCTCTATCAGTTGGCCTCACACACTTTCAGCACACACAAACCCCAGATAGCACACACACACACACATACACACACTTCAAGGACGTCTTTTTATGAGGTCTTATGCGAAGCCCTGGGAAATTAAATTGGATAGAATTCATGACAGACCTTTACGTCTGTTTATTTTAGTTTTTGTGCAATTTTATTATTAAACTTGAGAAAAAAATGCATCTAAATATTGGGTTTAAAAAATAACAGACCAAATTTGAAACTTTCTGCAACCTATGTTGAAATATGTTAAAATACAGTTTAGACAAAATATGATATACTGTAGACTGTCACAACCCCCAACCAAAAAATAAAATAAAAAATAAAATAAACAAGTGAGGCATCCTACATTTTTATTATATTCATACATTCTTATGACTTTTAATTTTTAGAGAAACAAGTCCCCCAAAATTTACCAAAGCAAGATCTTGCTTAATTTTTATGAAAATAAAAGCAAAATTAATCTCACATTATGTCATTTCCTATATTGGTCTATATCTATTTCTTCTTCATATCTACCAGGTATGTTTTAATAAATGTTATTATTTATTTACTATTTATGTGTAAATAACAATTGTATTTTTTATTTTTTTGTCAAATTGAATTATTTTCACAATAAAGGTCTGTAGATATTTTAACAAGGTACTTTACCTTTATTAAGAAACCACAGTCTTTTGTTGGAAATACAATAGACAAAATAAAAAATGTGACACTTCCTTGGTGCACACATGTTTTAATTGTGTAGATTACTTTAAAATGATATATATGTCTGTCTGTCTGTCTATATATCTCTTTTTTGGTTATTTTGTCAATGTAAAAACTGAGAGAACACTGATGCCTCCTCAAAATGTCTGAAGATGATAAAAAAATAACATTATGGTGTGTAATTTACAATGTACTGTACTAAATTACAATGTTTCATACTGTGTCCACAGCAGCAAACAGGCACCATGTGAAGATGCTAAATAGCCACAATGCTTCAGCCTGTGTGTCTATACATAACATATTTAAGGTGTGGTTACTGTATTCTGTCAAACAATTTTGTTAGTTACACCCAACTCTTTAAATTTAGTTAAATCAATATAAATGCCAATATGAACCCAATTATCTCAAAATAACTGCAATAAGCAAGTTATAATTCTGACTTAACGTCAATGTTCAACAATTTTCTACAACTGTGTAAACATTATGTGTATTGCTTCAAAGTGTTGAATAATTTAAAAACTGGATTGTGTAACAATTCTTAGTAAAACTTCATAGCCGGGTTAAAAAAAAAAAAAAAAAGGTATGAATGCTGTGAGAAAAAACATAAAACGCCATTATGTACTGACCAGTATCACTTAAGGGCTTGTGTTAAAGTCTTCACTGAAGCCAGTCTTGCACTCTTACTCATCACTTAACCCCAAAATGGACGTTGGTGCCAGAGGTGATAGGTACACCTGTGATAAGCTTTGATGCTCTTTGATTCTTCTGGATCCTTAACGGCTCTGTCAAAGCCACATAAATGAGGTACTCATTAATAAAACATACCTGCAGGGTTGCGCATAACACACTTCTGCACTAACACCTTGTGAATCAACATACTAAGAATAAAATCAACACGTTTAGAACAAGATGTTTAGATGGATATCCTGGCTGTTCGAGCACTGAAACACACATGCAGCTGTACAACGTGTCCCACAGGTAACTTTTGCAGAATAACATTATTTCCTGCATGCTGGGTTATTAATCATGAATGAACTCCTGCATCACTGACAAATCAAACTAATCTCACAGGGAATGGTGTGCATGTACACACACACACACACACACACACACAAACACACACACACACACACACACACGTGAGTGAACTCACAGAAACAGAAGTGTTTGCGCCCGTTCACATGCACGAGCACATTCATTTTATCGGCTTAATCTCATAGGATAGAGCATGCTCTGACTGGCAAACAGAGAATTAATGCAGAGCAGGGGGCTCTCCTTCGTTCTGCCTCCTCCTATCGCTATCCTTACTTTTCTTTCTCACTCGTGGCTTTTACCTCTTCTCTTTATTGGAAAACAACAAAAATATCGTGCAGTTACTGAAGCATGGCCAGCAGGAGGGGATGACTCACTGACAGTTGCAGACATTTTACACACATTTACCATGTCTGCTGTATTTGAAAAATCAAGAAATACACATATGTTTGTGTAGATGCACATGTTCTACTGTACTTTGGTGCAAATGGAAAATTCATGAGACGAACAGCTCTTTGACTTCCAAACCCTCATTCAACTCCAGCACTGGTAAATCTCAAAGCACTATTGGAACACACAATGACATCCTGTCCACTGAACACCCACCTCTGTTCCAGCCCTGTTTCCAATGGCCGTGTGACTGGCCGCTTTGTACTCTGACAAATATACAGCTCCTGGCTGCCCTACAGGGCTCTGGGGAAATGAGATACAAATGCCACACTATCTGCGGTATCACAGCCCTGCAACCATTCCTGTAGCCACTGGCAATAAAACAGAAACTAGAACACAAATACTACAATAGGCAGGCTGAAATGATAAAATACATGTAAAATAAAAATAAAAATAAAAAAAACTGTGTGAATTCAGATAAGAGACAGAACTGGAAGTCAAACACGACTGCTTTGATTCTGTCACCCATTAAGCCTTATACAGTCCATTTAACATGCTTTGCCCTTGCAGCTAATCTTTAAGCTTGATCTTTGAAGCAATGAAAATGTTAAGTTTTAAAAATGCATTTGTCATTATGAATGCAAGGCACATGTATTTCTTATCATTGACTGCCCAAAGGTGAGGACAATTTACAATGCATACATCCTATTACTGTATGTTGTATTGTTTAAGGGCACATGATATTGTTTTGTGTTGAGTCATGTTCTGTTGGTGTTGTGTTGTGTAATTATATGTTAGGTGAGGTGGTGTGGACTTAAAAAGTATAGTATGGCATGGGATGGCATAGCATGGTATGGTATGGTATGGTATGGTATGGTATGGTATGGTATGGTATGGTATGGTATGGTATGGTATGGTACAGTATGGTATGGTAAAAATAAAATAAAAAAAATCCATCCAGTGTTCCAGTGTGTGTGTGGACACAAGGCAAAGAGAACAGAAAGTTGTGAGCTTTGAGTCCAAAGGATCTTCTTTAAAATCTGTTTACTCAGAGGCTCTAACTGGATGACTCTTCAGAGACGGCGATCGTAATTTATCTGTGATATCTCTAAGCAACGGAGTAACAAATAAAAACCCCAGCTAACCTGCAGCTGGGAAGAGATGCTTGTGGTCTTGCCATGAATAAACACACAACTAACCTCGACCACCTTATAAAAATCAGCATTTCAGGCTTGTTTTCCTGACAACCCAATAAACAAATTTGTACTTAACGCTATGGGAATAATAACAGACCCTGTTTACCTTACAAAGTGAAAAATGCACTGCAACTTATAAGACTGTGGAATGATAATAAAATCAGATTTATATTTCATGCTGTATGGTATTTCTGTTTCTTTTTCAGATTAATTACATTTATCTTGTATACATTTGTATTACTGTATACTGATGATGTTGACACACATCTTCCTCAGTCTCCACACAGATTTAATGGATAGCATACAACATCAGTCACTAAACACAGACTGTCATTCTGCAACAAAGTTTAGCTTCTCGTAAAAAAATACATTCCTGCAAACTGGTGATCACATCTAACCTGTCCCATTTCACTAATAATGATCAGAAATGATATGGACAAAATATGCAGGCAGTGACTGAGTTTATTTCAAAGATTAAAAAAAACAGTTCATGTGGTTGTTTTTTTCTTAAATTCTTACAGAAAAAAAAAAAAGATTTAAAAAGTCCTAAATAGTTTGTTTACAAGGTAGCATCTCTAGAACTATTTGTCTAAATCATATACAGTACAAGTTATATAGTAAAAATCAGTTATGATGCTCAAATGTTGAGTAAAAACAAAAAGACTCAGCATTCTTTAAATGAATGCACATCTCTTGCTGTCTCTTAAGCTGCCAGGGGGTTAAACTAAGATCATTTATGATGAGAAAGGATGAAGTTATTGCCAAAACAGTATGTACAAATATTGTTGTGGTTCACGATTTCATGCAACTGTGTCAATCCTCTGTGACAACTGTCAGTCAAAGTCAAAAGTCAAAGTTTCTTTCTTTGTCATACACATGTGGTACATGTGGTGGAACGCAATTGTGTACACAGGGTCCCAGTTACATCTAACAAAAGTACAACTTGTAAAGAAAAACCATAATAAGATCTAAGATAAGAACTAAGAAACTACGGTAATCTACTTCCACCTTAAATTTGGGTCAACATCTGTCAAATTGATTGCCAGTTTTGGTTTGACAGATGTTAATAATCCTATCCTGGATTCCCATCCGCAGCAAATCCATCCATCCATCCATCCATCCATCCATCCATCCATCCACCCATCATCTTTTACCTGCTTCTTCCTTTTCAGGTCATGGGGTCACTGGTGCCCATGTCCAGCTGGGACATCCTGGACAGGGCGCAAGTCCATCACAGGGACACAGACACAAATGAGACAATCAACCATTCACACTCTCATCTAGGGTCAATTCAGAGTAACCTATCAGCACAACATACGTGCTTTTGTTCTGTGGGAGGAAACCAGAGTACCCGGGGGTGGGGGTACTCAGGGGGGGCATGCATGCACGGAGAGAATGTGTAAACTCCACCCAGGAATGCCCCGAGCTGGGATTTGAACCAGCGACCTTCTTACTGTAAAGCAACAATTCTACCAACTGCACAACCGTGCTGCCCACCCTCCGCAAATCCACAATATTATTTAGCTCCTTATCTCTTATTTTATAATAGAGTATTTATTTTTACTTCTTATTCCAAACCCCCACAACCCCCTCCACCAAACTCTTCCCTACGCCCACCCCCCCATCCCCCCCGCCCCATTTCTCCAAGTGGTTTTTACAAAGTTAAAAGGCCGTCGGCACAACTTCAGTCCAGGAGAACCCCGCCACGATCAGGCACGTCAGCACCTCCATCAAACACAGAACGCGTCAGCAGTTCCACGACACGCACACCGACACACAAACACACATGCTCGTGTCAGCACCTTCAACAAAACGCACGCAGGTCCACATGTCACTAGGGAGGTCCACATGGCCCTCATAAAAAGCCTGTCCAGCAGGAACTGAACGGGGGCACAGCAGAAGGAATGGACGGGCGGGGGTTGTGGGGGAAGTGGCTGGAATGAAAGAGGAAAGGAGGAAAAAGGTGGTGGAAGGATGAGAGGAGTGCAGTTTGAACTGCACAGAAAGGGATGAAGTGAAGGGAATGACATGAATGTGGAGAAGCGAAGAGATTTGAGGATTACCAGTCACTTGAGGGTTGTGAAGTGCACGAGTGTTCACCGCATCACTTTCTCCTGTTCAGCTGCGTTTGCTTTATCCGACACAAAACTCATTTTGACATGCGACCTACCTGTCACTGCTCTGTCAGCGCTCCGTTTTTATATTTACCCGTTTCCATTATTTTAGTTTTTATTATGTTATTCACACACATTATTGCATTTTTTCTAGCTTTTTTTATATTTTATAACTTTCATCTTGTAATCGTTCTTATACATTCAATTAAATGTTCCTGCTTTTTTTTTATTTATTATTATTTTTTTAACCATCTTGACCTGATTTTGGCCCTTTAATCGTACTTTATTTTAATATTTCAAAAATAACTTTCTTAGTCAAAATGTTTTCAATAATGGCAGACAGAAATACTCAGAAGGTAAAATAAAAAAATAGTCTTCTGAGAGAAGGACAGGATGCTGAAGAGTTGTGGAGGGAATAACAAAGAGACAGGGGAAGAAGAATGGGTTATTTTTGGCAGGCACGGAAAATAAACAGAGACATGGCACGTGAAAGAGGAGCGCGAGCGTGGTTACTAAATACAAAGATGGAGAAGGAGAGAGAGTTGTACCTGAAATGACTAAAGGAGGGAAGTTGTACATTCAAAGAGGAGGTGGATCAGTGGATTACTGAACTACATGAAGGTGAAAGGGATGAAGATTAGCAAAGGGTTGAGTTAGAAAAAAAAAAAAAAAATGCAGAGACAGTGTGGGATAGCAACAAGAGAAAACAGAGAGCCTGAGAAGGAGAGTGTCTAAACTCAGATCAATAGATGGCCTGTCCTGTGCTGTGTCTGCATTTCCTCTGGGCTCTCACAATAAGGCCCTCTCACTACACTTGGGAATAAGAAAGAGCATGTGTGTCTCTCTGTGTGTGGGTGTGTCTGCATGGGAGAGTGAGTTTATTTGTGTCTGTCTGTGCATGTGTGCAAGTATGAGGAAAGACCCTCCTGACACTTTGGCCTTTTCCTAAAATTAAAGGTTAGTGGTCAGTCTTCCAGTGGAGATTTTCATTTGCTATGAAACTCCTAAGATGATTATGTTTCTTCATTCATCCCCAAATCACAGAACAAACATACTTTAGCCCTATTTGCACATAATTAATTTAACCTAGGGACCACATGTAATAAATAAATTACTCTCCAACGCCTGCTTTTTATGTGGCACATTCACACGGGATAACCAAAGCCTGAGATTTAGCTGGAATTAATGGACAACTTCTGGATATGATATTAACGTGCTATGTACCGTATTTTCCGGACTATAGGTCGCACCTTTTTGCCTAATTTGCATGCCATGCGACCTATAGAAAGGTGCAAGCTGTTTATGGATTTTTTCCCCGTGTTTTTAGACCAATTTTTGGCTGAGATATGACTGTTTTTCATTTTGGCAAAAATGGTGTAGTACCA
>JARVGQ010000116.1:19849123-19860222 GCA_031762355.1 Hypsolebias martinsi | reverse complement strand
CCTGCCTTCCTCATCCAACTGGACTCTGGACCTGTTCCTTCTCTGCAACTCTCCTAGGATTGAAGGTTGGACCAAACCTCACCCCTCAACCTGTAAGAGAGAAAACATTAAATTACTACCTGTTCTCCTGCAAATCCCTCTCTGACCATCTCCCCCACTCTTTCAGGAGCTGCAGAGAAGCTTCGTATTGTTACAGTATTCACTGTAAATAATAAACACTGTTTTTTGTACCTGCCTGTGTCTGTCTCATTCTGGGTATCGTACTAATCTGGGTTCCTCAAGTTTATAACAGATTGTAGGTAAACCTTAATTGTTTTGGTGAAATATATTAAAGTATAGGAGCTAAAATGTGGGAAAGAACAGTGGTTTTTTTTTTGTTTGTTTGTTTTTTTTTTGTTTTTTTAATAGTCCAAGGCAGAGCAGTGTGACGGAAAGTGGAGGGAGCAGTTTTATCCACCACCTGGTACATTGGAGGAGCCAGGTGGTGGTGGTCTTGGCTCCCTGTGGATTAATCTTTGGCCACCCCAAGGGCCATCTCAGTCATTTAATAAAATTATACTTGGGAAACTGTATAAACTGATCTTTCTTACACCTAGCTGTAGTCACACGCCCAAATAGAAGTCAAAACCTCACTTGTTTTTATTGAGCTCACAACATTCATGGACGGCATTTCCACTTCTCCTGTTCATGTTGTGATGGGACAACAAACTAACATTTGGCTGTTGGCATGTCAGTGGAAAGTTTTGAGCCGATGCCTTTTTTTCGTGTGTGTGTGTCACAGCTGGTGGAGGGTTCGGACGAAGTCAGAAGATGTTCAAGAAATACTACATATTTCATTGCTGTTTTGTTTTTTTACAAAGTAGTTCCTGTTAGCCCAAACTAGCCCTTTTGAAAAAGTTCCTTACAAACAAAGCAGTGTCCATGTTGTTTTTATTGAAGGAAATACTTAGGCTACCAAGGTTTCAAAGAGTTCACAATACCAATTCTAGCATTGTAAACTTCAAAATATTATTGGAATTCAAACATGCAGCACAAATGAAACAGAATTCAATAAAGGATTTGAACATGCATTTCCTCTCAAACCACAGGGTGTTGGCAGACCTACCACACCCCTACTTCTCATGGCCTCACTTGTTGATGTGCAGAAGGTGATGCTGGATCACACCGAGATCCAGTGCCAACAAATCACCGTGTGATGAAATGGAATAAAACAAGATTTGCTTAATTCACTGTAGTCTCCGGAGAATAACCAAACAGGAAGTCCTTAATGAGCTTCATCCCTGCTGCAACATTTTAAACACCTATCATGAGTCACAGCTGAAATCTAGGAGAGTAATCATTTCTCAATGAGCAGAGTCCCTGAACATATCTGCTCCTGTAAACGTATAAAAGAGAACTTCAGCATTCAGAGGGCAACTTGCAGCTTCTTCATTTGTCTCTGAGAAAGCCTGCTGAACGGGTGAGAGCTTGACTCAGGTACTCTGCATTTTATTTATTACAAATCTACAACACTCATGAATTGTTCTTGTTCCAACAAGTGAGATCACTGAAACTATGTTGAAGACTCTTCTTCTTCTTGGATGCCTCCTGAGCCTCATTGTGGCTCAGCCTGTAAGTATAGCTTCATCATGCTCAGCAGAATGAACGGAACCATCATTTTATTGTAATAAAGAATAAAGCAGATCATTTTGAACCTTCTGCAGATGGAGCACCAGCGGTTTGATCGCTCCAGCTCCAACGAGGCAAGTGCTTTCTGTTCTCCACACTCAAACCACACATGATTATCACATTCTTCTGAATTATTAGTGATATTTCACCTTCTGCTGTTATTTTAGTGATAATTTGGATGATTTCTCTACAGGGAAGAGTACCCACAACCAACTTTCTTGGACTGAATGCTGCACAAGTGCAGCAGCTTCTTGCTGCTCTTTTGCAACAACTTGCTGGTTAAAAATAAACTGAATGTAAGAGCAAGTAAGTACAAATCGTTGCTCTGATGTTTTTTTAAGTTTTAGAGCTGTTTGTAACATAGAATGAATGTTGTTTTTTCTCATTTCAGATTCTGATGGTTCTGTTTCACAGGAGCCCTTCATTATCAGTCAAACATGTTGAACAAAACTCAGAGTCTGACTAATAAAGTTTATGAATGAAATAAAAAGTTGCTGACTCTTTTTTTTTTTATGAACATAGACTTCAACTATGAATGGAGACCTTTTAGCGCCTTTAGAACGACAATCATGAGGTATAAAGCTGATGAAAAGACATATTAAATGAAGGTTTGACCTTCTTGGCAATGTAGCTTACATGTAAACACCTGAGCACTCATTACATCTTGCTCCAACTCAGTTAAAATTACTTTTAGATGCTTTTCTAAATTTATAAGGAGATGTTTGTTTAGTTTTAATGAAGCTTTATGTTTTGTGTAAATAGATCAGGAGTGGTGTTTCTTTCAACAAGCTGACAATTTCAGGAAGGTCTTTTCAAAATGCTGATGGTCAGAAACCATATACTGAATTAGTTTTTATTTTAACTTTTCTAAAATGTTAATCTTATTGTTCAGAACCTCAGCATATGAAATAGTCAAACTGAAGTTAATTTATAAGATGTGGCTTTAGTTTGTGTTTTTTCCTACTGTTGCTTAGCTTCTGAAACAACACTGTTTCATTATAAATTAAAAATTGCTGGCATTCTGCTGTTTCTCTGCAGTGTAATAGTTTGTCTATGATGCTCATTTTTCATTTATTTTAAACCAATAATGATCTAATGATCAATGTTCATTGATCAATGATCATCAGCATTAGCACATTATATACATATTCTATATTTAGCTGTACAGATTGATTTTCCTCTTCTGGGCATGATGATGATGCAAAAATTTAAAACAAACCTTCTTTCGTCTTTTTCCTCTTTAGCAGTCAGATCAGGATTTTAGATCCACGTCTTTTCTCTGTTCTGCCGTTAGAGTTTTTACTTCTCTACCTTTTCAAAACTGATGCTGGAGCTCTCGAGAATCTCAAACAGAAATAAAACCCAGACTAGAATGTGACAAACTGATAAAAAAATGACTGTCTTGTCATTTTATTTTCAAATTTGTGCATTTTCTTTGTTTACAGTTCCAAATAATTAATAATATATTTTTATGAAATGTAGCTTCTATCAACATTTTAAACATCAACTTAGATTTAGGTGTTGAAGTAGTGATGCATTTTGTGACAAATAGGAAAATGAAAATTCACTCCTGCACTGTAAAGTGACTACATGGTACTATCTGTAAGACTACTTTTACCAACAACAGAGCACAAACAAGATGAATCATACCTGATGAACACACCTTAATGTTTCCTAACTGAACAAAGATTTGCTGCAATATTTTGTTTGCAAATTTGTAAGATTATCCATACAAACACGAGGCCATCTCACAAACACGTCAACAAAAGCTCACCCGGTTGCTCACAGTGTGCTACTTTTGGACAAAAGTGATGTCTAAATCCGTTTGGCCTTTTCTAAACATCACATTTCAAAGTTTATGAAGCATACACAATTAAAAAAAAGTAAGATTATCAGGCACATTATAAACAAGGTTTTTGTGTGTAGACAGTTTGAGGACTTTCCTCAGATGAGGCAGCCTGCATGGTTTCTGTCACCACAGTCCTCATAGACATCTTTCTTGTACTTTCTGATGTAGGTCTTAACAAATATTTAATATTTATGGTTTTTTATGTGAACTGGAAAGTATAGTCAGCAGAGAAAGAAACAGAAAATAATCAGTAGCAGGAATTTATAAGGTAAAACTGATGAATTGCCACTCTTAAAAGATGTTCTTTAAATGTGTGATTTGTTATAAACGAGAGCTACACCAATATCCCCCATCGCTGAGGGGTTTGAAGAGTGAATGTTAGTAGTTTTGGAGCAGAGTGTTTTTCTGGACTGGAATTAACCAGAGAAAGAAGTAAACCTAAATGTTTTTGAGGGAAGATATTCAAAGAGATGGTTAATGTTACAAAGGTGGAAATAAGCAGACAGAGGGACATCACTGATGTGGGATGTGAAGGACAGGGAGCCGTCTGAGAAGACACCCAGACTGTTGACTTGAGGGGAGGGGGCAGCAGACAAGTTGTTCAGTAGGAGGAGAAAACTTTAAAATTTAGAAAGGTTAACTTTCATGCTGCCATGAGTTTTGGTGATGCCAAAATGCAACTTTGTCTTCATATCTGAACGTACTGATATAAGATTTGGACCGGAGCACCTCGATAAGCGTGCACAAATGTTATTTCAAACATCCTCCCAGTTCGGGTGTGGGACATTTGAAAATTGCTGGTTTTGTAACCAAACAAGCCAATGTGGGTAATCCACATTTTAAAGTCATGAATTCTTTATTGCACCACTTTGTGGTAATAAACAAACAAACAAAAAAACATTGTTGTGTTTTAAAGCTTTATACCCTCGCCGTTTATTGCAACACCTTAAAAATTGATGCATAAAATGTAGACACTTTGAGAAGACAAAGATAAATTAAAATAAAATAAAAAAAACGCTAGCAAAAGGTGTGTCCAGGGCAGCTTGGCAGACTTCGAGTCGTCACTTTTGGGATATTACCTACCTCACATAACATACAAGTTGTCCTTGTGGGCTGAGCATTGCAAATATATTTGAATTAACAGAAATATGGTGTTGCACAAAAACCCAGATATAGGCAAAGCAAGTTGGCTCGCGTTGCTATGGTACCATATTGCCCCCCCCCCCCAGGGAGCCATGTGATGCGAAGAGCCTGAGTCACAGTTTCCAGGGCTCAGAGCACAACGCCAGATGAGACAGAAAATGTAAAGATGTTAACAGCTGGAGTTCTGTGCACCTGTAAAACAAACACAATCCTGCATCCCACCCAGATCAGAGTGCAGACGCCTGCAGATTTACAACTGCAGGCGTGCAAATCCAAAAAAAAGAACTTTCTCAACTGAGAAATCTCCTCGGACGAGAAGCTAAAGTCTTCAGCTACAGAACAGAAGTTCAGTTGTTGTCTTTAACCTTTTTGTGGATTTACCACGTCCTGGATGACTGACTTCACCAGCAGATGGTAAATGGACTGTACTTGTATAGCACCTTTCTACCTGACCAAGAAACTCAAAGCTCTTTACAACACAATCTGTGTTCTCATTTACTCATGCATGCACTCTACTAGATCTCTACAAGGCTAATCTGAATCTATAGAGACTAATCAAAGCTTTAGATCACATTCATACACCGATGGGACACATCAGAGGCAATGAGGGTTCAGTGTCTTGCCCAGGGACATATCAACATGTGACTGCTGGTGGAATCGTACCCCATCTCTCCCATTGGAGGAGGATTACTCAGCCACAGCTGCCCCACAGCCATATGCAGGCGTGCAGTTTCAGGGGCTTCCAGCAGATTCAGCTCCGACTTGCTGCCTTAGTCGCTCAGAAAGCAAACAGCTCAAACCAAACAACTGGCGTAAGGAAAAAAAAAACCTGCTATTTGGTCTTCTGGGGAAGACAGAAATATGTTTAAATAATGAGATTTGTGTTTTTTCCACACAGTTCCACGTGTTCCTGCATGGAAAAACGATCTGCTGGATAATAATCCCGCCTGCGTCCACTGCCGGGGCTCAGCAGGATCTGCTGATCAGAATGTGTGGGCAAACTGAAGGCCTGCAGACCACATATGGCCCTTGTCCTCATTTTATCTGATATTTAAAATGTGTTAAAACTCTCCTGCTAATCTGAATGATAAATTATCATGTCTTTTTTTTTGCTTCAAAGACTTAGGTTACCTAATGAAGACTTCAAACTGCATCTAGTCTAAATTAATTAGACAGAAAGAACCTCCAGACAGTTCACACTCAGCCAAGAACAGGTAAAATGCATCAGAGCAACACAGCTCATACATGTTTATGTCTCTGTTCTGTTTTTATTTTACTGCATACTCTTAGGAGCTGTGTGTTTGATTTTTTTAATGTTAAATAGTTTTAAAATGTATAGCAAATAAATAATGACTGAAAAACTGCTGACACAGAGCAATGCAATCAGACATTTATGCTAATATGTCTTTTTGTTCCTCGCCACGGAGCGAAGAGGGAACCCTCCATCAGTCCATCCTTCTTGTGAGATTGATAACTTAAAAAAAAGTTAGGTACCAACTTCAGTGTTGGTTTGTGACTACAGCTAGTCATAAGAAAGGTTCCTTTTCAAAACTGGGTTGCCACGTCAAAATGAAAGATGGCCACCGCCATATACACTACACTGCCCAAAATATTCACTCACCTGCCTTGACTCACATATGAGCTTAAGTGACATCCCATTCCTAATCCATAGAGTTCAATACGATAATGGTCCACCCTTTGCAGCTAGAACAGCTTCAGCTCTTCTGGGAAGGCTGTCCACAAGGTTTAGGAGTGTGTTGATGGAATTTTTGACCATTCTTCCAGATGCCCAGATCACATACTGATGTTGGACGAGAAGACCTGGCTCTCAGTCTCCACTCTAATTCATCTCAAAGGTGTTCTGTCAGGTTGAGGTCAGGACTTTGTGCAGTCAAGTTCATCCACACCAGACTCTGCCATCCATGTCTTTATGTCTTTATCTTTATGGACCTTGCTTTGTGCACTGGTGCACAGTCATGTTGGAAGAGGAAGGGGCCAACTCCAAACTGTTCCCACAAAGTTGGGAGCATGGAATTGTCCAACATGTCTTGGTATGCTGAAGCAGTCAGAGTTCTTTCACTGGAACTAAGGGGCCAAGCCCAGCTCCTGAAAAACAACCCCACACCTTAATTCCACCCCTTCATCAAACTTTACACTTGGCACAATGCAGTCAGACAAGTACCGTTCTCCTGGTAACCACCAAACCCAGACTCGTCCATCAGATTGCCAGATAGAGAAACGCGATTCATAACTCCAGAGAATGTTCCTCCACTGCTCTAGAGTCCAGTTGTGGCGTGCTTTACACCACTCACTGCGTCCGATGCTTTGCATTGCACTTGGTGATGTATGGCTTGGATGCAGCTGCTCAACCATGGAGCTCAGTCCATGAAGCTCTCTGTGCACTGTTCTTGAGCTAATCTGAAGGCCACATGAAGTTTGGAGGTCTGTAGTGATCGACTCTGCAGAAAGTTGACGACCTCTTCACACTATGCGCTTCAGCATCCGCTGACCCCGCTCCGTCAGTTTATGTGGCCTGCCACTTTGTGGCTGAGTTGCTGTAATTCCCAAACACTTCCGTTTTCTTATAATACAGCTGACAGTTGACTGTGGAATATTTAGGAGTGAGGAAATTTCACAACTGGATTTGTTGCATAGGTGGCATCCTATCAGTTGCACACTGGAATTCACTGAGCTCCCGATAGCGACCCATTCTTTCACAAATCTTTGTAAAAACAGTCTGCATGCCTAGGTGCTTCCTTTTTCTTTTTTTTTTACACCTGTGGCCAAAAAAGTGTTTGAAACATTGTGAATTCCCCAGTGTGATGGTTTCAGATGTAAAATTAAAAAAAAAAAAAATCCAATATACTATGAAATCAAATTTTCTCCCCATTTTCCTTCATTTGTTTTCACAAGTATTATCATTTAACTTTTGTTTTTTGACTGTCTTTTTTCCAACCTAATGGTGTTTTTTTGTGTGTGTTTTTTTTTTTTTTAACTGCGTGGCTTTTAAATGTACTGTACTTTTAAAGTATTATTAAAAGGTGTCCACATTATTTACACACAGAAAACGTATCTTTATCGTCACTGGTTGTGTCATTAGGGCAGTTTAGTCATGTGTTTGCTTGTTTGACTATGCTATCTGTTTGAAGTGTAGTTATAGAGTTCTTTGCCTTTTATTAGGATTTTAAACTAAATGTAACCCCACAAAAACATCCACTACCTTTTATGCTGCTTGTTCCCTCACACCTCATTTTAGTAAAGGAAAACATGTGACTGAATGAAGTCTCTGTGTCTGATTTTTAAATTACATGCCAGTATGATTGTAGCAAATCACATTAGGTGATTAAATCACACCATATTTAGGATAGTTTGTCAACGTCACAACACTCTTCCCTAAGCGATCAAACGTGTCAGTCAAATTTCCTCCTTGTCTTTTGGGTCTTAATCCTTGTATACATGTAAAACAGGATGCAGATTTGCTGGAAAAGAAAAAAAATAAAAAATAAAAAGTTGTCAACCCTTTAGAGTTGCATTTGGGCCTAAAAAAATCAGACCCGGCCCCAGCCCATAGCCATTTATTCTGAACCTGACCAGACCCGACCTGAAAATTAACTGTAATTACAGGCCCAGGCCAAATCCCACCCCCCAAAAAACTTTTTTTTTTTTAATTAAGCTTTTACTGCTTTTGTAAGCAAATCAGTTTGACATAATTTTAAAAAACATATTTCAAAGAAAGGAAGATACATGTATAAGATTTCTTGTTTATTAACAAGTCACCAAATGGATATTAACAAAATGAATAGCCTAAACAATCAGCTCTAAAATAGGCTATTATACAGATAAATAAAAATATTTTTAGAGCAAAATTATTTGGAAAAATATAGAACAAGGCTATTTTAATCGAACAGGCTGCACGCTTTGGCTTTTCTTCAGATGCTGCTACTTCCTTCACTGCAGATGACAGCAGGGTGCGAAGAAGCGCGCGGCCGGTGATCCATCTGAAGCTTAACAGGACTTTTTTTTTTAACCTCTTTCAACTGTCTGGTTGGACCTGCCTCCTCCTCAACAAGTGGAATAACACAAATTTATATTGTGTTTTCTTTTTTAGTTTGCTTTGTGCTGTATGACTCATAAAACCGCATCAACAGCCAGAGACCGACCCAGCCCATCCACCAAGCACATTATTTTGGCCTAACACGGCTTGAATTTCTTGGCCGGACCTGCCCATGGCTCGGGTTGGAAAGCCCCTCTGGTTGTGCATGTATCCAAGGGCTAGTCAAACAAAATTCTGATTATTATAAAGGGCTTTTTTACACTTTTGAAGCTAATAAATACATTTATTTTACAAATACTACTTTGAAAATATTTTAGTAAAGCAGATGTCTTTTCCATCATGGCTTTGAGTTCTGCCTGTAACTTGACACTGTGACACATCTTCAGCGCAGCCTTAATGAATTGAAAGCATAATTATTACACTTGGGATTATTGCAAAGATCCACAGTGCTTATAGATGTGCTACATGTGCACAACATATTTACCATGTTTAAATATTTAAGTGTTTCCTTAAGGCGCGCAGTGTTCTATTCATAAAAAGCGTATTAATTAATTCAGAATGCGTGCCAAGTTATTTAGATTACAATGTACATGTTGTAGTGCATGCATGTGCGCCCATCATGAACTGCATTTGTGCTAATTAGATTTCACTGGCCTGTGAGATGGCACCATTTGTTCTGAATCATAAACAGAGAAAATTTAAATTCTGTTTAAGAATCTGCCAAGAAAACTAACGTGGAGAGATTGGAGAGAAGCACACTCATCCACTACCGTAGTTTTCCTTCCCCCTTTGTGCTGTTTTTTTTTTTTTTTTTTTTTTTAGCTATTAACACTGTATGAATGCTTGCTGTGTGTGTGCTTACTCTAGCCCACATCTTTCATCTACTGTCACAGCTTTTCAGTGCAGTGGTCAATGCAAGAAGGTTAGAACTGGTCCATAATTCTTCAAAATAAGGAGATAAAGCCATAGAAGCTAGATATTTAACTTTATTCCCATGCAAATGCAGTGTCTTTACCTAAGTATATTAAAAGACACATACAGCTTTAATTAACACAATCTTAGCTAATTTAATTTGTAGATCAACCTCATTAAGTTCTGCTGTTTCAATCAACATGGAGCAGACTTGAAAACTTTATGAATCCTTTAATGAGGAAATTAAGGATTTTAGGAAATGTATTAAAACAGGCAACAACTTACAAAAGGTAAACCTAGGGTAACATGAGGTTACAACAGAAACTACTGGAGAAGACAGCTGGAAAATCAGTGATCAAACTGAATGACCTGACATAGAACCAGGATGTAGGTATAAACACAGAATGATGGGTGGGGTGATTACTGAGTGACTGCAGCTGGACCGATTACCAGAAGCAAAACAGGTGAGTAATGAGAAGAGGCCAGGGATAACTGCAAGCCTTGCTGCCCTTCCGCTTGGTCTCTTGGAGACATAAAACATCTACCTTCCTTCTCTGCATCATGTCAGCCAGCTCTCGACCTTTTCCTATCATTGTCCTCACATTTAAACACTAATCAGTGACAAGAACCGGAAATTAAAAGTGAAATAAACTCAGAACTAGAAAGGGTATGACTAATAATTACACACAAACGCAGAACACAAACATCAGAAACCCCATGATCATGAGACAGAGCAGGGTACGTGCACATTTCTCAGTTCAAAGGACCAACAATTGACAATATGCATGTGCAGACATGTGATAGCCTCATTTGCTGCTGATTTGTATTTAATGATGGAAAAAAATGAGGGTGAACATAAAGTTTTAAAAAGTAGTGGAGAATACTTTTAAATGGTCCCTGTGCACTTAGCTAAAAATGGTTGTCTCTGCAAAGACTTGCACAATGGGACTAAATGGACCAGAGCCCTGATAAAGTTTAAAACAATGTGGAACTAGTAATATTTATGTAACTTGAACAGGTCATTGTGTCAGAATGTTTGGGTTAAGCTATAATTGAGCAGCTGAGCATCAGTGTTTGTACGAACATGTGGCACAACTCCACAAGACAGAGAAGTCACTTATCATTTTTAGGTAATATTATCGTATAAGGGTCTAAATAGATTATACAATTAATCAGTAAATATCCATCTATCCATCCATCATTATCTTTAACTGCTTTTCCATTTAGGGTCACTGGGGTCACCGGTGCCCATGTCCAGCAATCACTGTACGAGGGGCGGGGACACCCTGGACGGGTCGCAAGTCCATCACAGGGACACATAGAGACAAACAACCATTCACGCTGTCACTCACACCTAGGGACAATTTAGAGTTACTAATCAGCCTAACATGGATGTTTTTTGGTTTGTGGGAGGAAACCGGAGTACCCGGAGAAAACCCACACATGCACAGAGAGAACATGCAAACTCCACCC
>JARVGQ010000116.1:19750797-19761194 GCA_031762355.1 Hypsolebias martinsi | reverse complement strand
GGACCCCGCCTACAGAAGGGGTCCAGAGGTGCCAAAGGAAACACAACCAGACCCGAGCCGATCTGAACTAACCCGAGTTTACCCGAGCCGCACCGAGCAAATGGAAAAGGGGCATAACTGGGCCTTCCTGAAAGCAGCAAAGAAACCCAAACAGGACTCCAGCCAGCCATCAGGTGAAAAGGAGGAACCCAGACCCAGACTAGTGGTCATTCCATATGTTATGAGAGTATCACTGCTTCATCCCAAAGATCCAGTCCCATGGCACAAACAGAGTAATATTGTGTATGCTGTTCAGTGTCAGGAGGGCTGCGACCAGTCTTACATCAGGGAAACTAAACAGCCACGGCCCAAAAGGATGGCCCAGCACAGAAGATCAACATCATCAGGCCAGGACTCTGCAGTCTACACTCTTCTCCAGACCAGAGGTCACTTGTTCAGGAATATGGATGTTCACACCCTTGATAGAGAGGAAAGATGATATGAGAGAGAAGTAACGGAGGCCACCTTTGTGAAAAGAAACCATCCATCATTAAACAGGGCTGGAAGCCTCCGTGTTCAACTGTCCCCCTCTTACAATGCTGTTATTGCTAGTATCACTCAGCCCCCTGTGAACAGCAAACAGCGATCATGATGCTAAAGATCCATCATTAGGCTGATGGTCCTCCTTAATCATGTGAACAGCTGGTTTTGGCTGTAAGCAGCAAACTGGTTGATCCACTATGAGAAGGTGCTATTTATAAGACTGAGCTGAATGCAGCACCTCAGAATGAAGAAGTCTTTCGGATGAAAGACGAAATGTTTCTACATTTTTTTGTTGTTTGTTTTGTTTTTAGAATGTCCAGAGGACCAGACTTAACTTTTTTAGAATTGTTCAAAATGTCTCTGTATGCTGAAACAGTCAGAGTTCCTTTCATTGGAACTAAGGGACCAAGCCCAGCTCCTGAAAAACAACCTCACACCTTAATCATTCCACCACCAAACTTTACACTTAGCACCATCTGCTCCTCTGGGTGTCCTAGATAGCTCTTTGCTCCACACAGAGGGCTGTGGTAGCTCGGTGGTGTGTGGTTGTCAGGAAGAGCATCCGGTGTAAAAAGAAGCGCCAAGTCTTTGTGCGACTTTGTTTGCTGTGGCGAACCCCTAACACAGGGAGCAGCCGAAAGAAGAAGAAAGAAAAAAAATGCCAGACAAGTACTGTTCTCCTGGCAACCACCAAACCCAGACTCGTCCATCAGATTGCCAGGTGGAGAAGCGCGACTGGTCACTCCAGAGAACGTGCCTCCACTACTCGGCGCGCTTTACAACACTGCATTCAATGCTTTGCATTGCACTTGGCGATATATGGCTTGGATGCAGCTGCTTGACCATGGAAACCCATTTCTTGAAGCTCTCTGCGCACTGTTCTTGAGCTAATCTGAAGGCCACATGAAGTTTGGAGGTCTGTAGTGATTGACTCTGCAGAAAGTTGGCGACCTCTTTGCACTTCAGCACCCGCTCCATCAGTTTACGTGGCCTACCACTTTGTGGCTGAGTTGCTGTCATTCCCAAACACTTCCATTTTCTTATAATACAGCTGAAAGTTGACTGTGGAATATTTAGGAGCGAGGAAATTTCACAGCTGGATTTGTTGCATATAGGTGGCATCCTATCAGTTCCACGCTGGAATTCACTGAGCTCCCGATAGCGACCCATTCTTTCACAAATGTTTGTAAAAAAAAACAGTCTGCATGCCTAGGTGCTTCATTTTATACACCTGTGGCCAAGGAAGTGATTGGAACACCTGATCCGATCATTTGGATAGGTGAACAAATACTTTTGGCAATGTACTGTTTATCAGCAGTCACATGTAAAAGCAGTTATTTTGGTGGTGTGATTGCAGAGGAGGCTAATGCAGAATTAGTGGTTTGACTTTTGGACATGGCATCTTCCACCAACAAATTCCTTTAATACATTTCTCTGGAGTATTTTTACATGGTGTCACAGTTAGCATTCTTTAAGGAGAGTGGAATGTGACAAAATCAAATAAATAAATACATCATGAAATAAAGAATTAAAAGGTGCATTTATTTATTTCATGGGACATTTAATTAATTAATTGTGTATTTAATAATTTTAGTGTATATTTAATGATTTAATGATGCATTGCACAATGAAATGATACATTTAATTATTATGTATTTATTTATTTCATTTTGTCACTTTCCATCCTCCATATATTTCTAACTCATGTGGAATGATTTAACACCTAAAGCTCCAGCAGAATTAACCCTTTTTATCTACTTTCATTGCCATAAGTTTTTTGAGTTAAACAAAGATGTGCATTATCTACAAAAACATCAGGATATTGGCTAAAAGCTCATAAAAGCATTTGTATGAACACCAAACACAGTTTAAACTAATAAAAGCATTTGTATGAACACCAAACACAGTTTAAACCATAAGCAGTTGAATCAACAAATAAACAGACTCCACTAAATGACATCACCGTGAATCTCAGGCTCAAGTGTTCACCTTGACGCCCTGCTGACAGCAGAGATCTCACAAATTCTATGGGGCGGCTGTGGCTGAGTGGTTAGAGCAGCCGTCCTCCAATGCAAGAGTTGGGGGTTCTAATCCACCCACAGTCACATGCAAAAGTGTCCCTGGGCAAGGCACTGAACCTCTCATTGCCTCCGATGTGTGTCCCATCAGTGTATGAATGTGATCTAAAGCACTGATGAGTCTCTTAGAATGATTTGTTCAATTAGCTTTGTAGAGATCTAGTAGAGTGCTGTATGAATGGGTAAATGAGGGCATAGCTTGCAGTGTAAAGTGATTTGAGTGTCTTAATAAGATAGAAAAATGTATTTTTCAGACTATAAGAAGCACTTAAAATCTTTCTTTTTTTTTTTTTTTTTTTTCAAAACTCAACAGTGAGCCGTATGTATTAATTATGGTTGTGCTTACTGACCTCGAACCGATTTTATGTGGTTATGGTGAATAAGTTGAATAAAGTTTGACTTATCTATTTTGTTTCGCTTAATGTGCCTTAAACAGACCCGCCTTATAGTCTGAAAAATACAGTATACAATCCATAAAAATACAAAAAAAAAATATATAAAAAAAAAACTTTTTAACACAATCCAGCCAGCATTCAATCAGCAGCAAAAAATTCTAGAAATATCACACATGTTCAAAAAACATAATCTAAAAACGTTCTTATCTTAGTCATATTTATTATCACTAATTGCTGAGAAAAACTCAGTTGGACTTGGGCATGTTTTATCGAACATAAACTTAAGCTAAAGAGTTTAAAAATAAAATTCTCAAGAATATTTTTGACGTGGAGTCAGTTAGAATTATTTCTACCTCATGTGAAATGATTTAGTCACCTCTGGGGCTTTTTTTTGTCATTTCAGCATTGGTTATTTAACAAAAAGCAGTTTTCTTACACGTGCCCTGGAGATGTTCAGGAGAACGAGCAAACAGTTTGTTCTGCAATCTTATCGTTTCTGTTTACACATGATCATGACAGCAGGATATATTCTGCTAGAGTGTAGCATTTTTGTAACAAGAAAAAATGAAGAAGGGGGTGTGGCAGGACATGATGCAAGAAGTACACCATGTAGTGTGTTTTATTTTCTTTACACTAAAAGGATGACAGATGAGGCTTTGCTGCTCAGTCAGATTTGTTACTAAATTAGTTTCTGTTCACACAAATCATTTTTCCAGTCTTTCTTTCTTTTTTTTTTTTGTTTACATTATGTGGAAAAAGTTTGCAACAGTGAATATTTGCATGCAACTTCTCTGGAACATCTTGTCCCCTGTGATCTCCGCCTATACACAATCCTATTTAGTGAGCAGTGCAGAGTAATGGTTGTAACACAGTTAATTTGACAGCCTGTCATTTTAATAGTTCTGCAGCTAATAAAGTGAGCTACCATTTGTTGAAAACAAGAAATCAAATGCTAACAATGTTGAATGTTTTTTCAAATCAGCTGACTGATCTTTACTCATCAAAAAACTGAAGAGCTCAGCCTTGTGTGTTTATGAAAAGATCTACATTTTTCACCAGGTATGGGCTTCCAAATATTGCCTAAAAGGCGGTTTTTACAGAAACCATGAGTGTATGGTATGTACTTCCATATGCATATTTCCCCTTCATATTAGTGTAAACTACTAATAAATGTAACACTAATCTTTCTAAAATGTACTGGCACAAGCTGGAAGCTCCACTCAGATAACCAACAGAAATAACATGAGGGCGTTAGATCTTGTGGTTCCTAGAGTTTCCAAAAACAGAGTGGGATGACGATCTTTCAGTTGTCAGGCTCCTCTCTTGTGGAACCAACCTCCAATTTCTGCCCGTGAGGCTGACACATTGTCTACTTTTAAGATTAGGCTTAAGTCTTTCATTTTTATCTTATTTTTTTAATAAATCCTATTGTTATGGTTGGTTTGGGTTTCCTGAGTTATCCCTTAGCTATGCTGCTAAAGGCTTAAACTGCTGGAGGGCAAATTGACCACATTTCCTCACTCTGCTGCTGTCTTTACTTTCTCTACTCTACACGTTTTGTATTTGTAATTATTTATATCCTTAACATGTATTTTTTGTTTTGTTTTGTGTATTTCCTGCAAAAGAAAGTTCACCTGGACTAGTCATTCTATGTTTGTTTCTCCTTCCTGTCTTATCAAACTCTAGCTGGTTGAAGCAGATGGCCGCTTGTCCTGAGTCCAGTTCTGCTGATGATTTCTTTGTTAAAAGGGAGTCATTCCTTTCCACTGTTACCAGCGTGCTTGATCAAGATGGGAAACTGTGACAAAGTGAAGATTCAACACAATCTGCTGGCTTCCTTAGATAGAAAACTTTTACTAATTAGCATTTCATAATGTCATGTCCATCCATAACTGTGGCTGAGGTCGCCGAGGTAATTAAAAAGCTCCGAGGCGGCAGGGCTCTGGGAGTGGATGAGATTCACCCTGGTTTCCTTAAGGCTCTGGATGTTGTGGGGCTGTCTTGGTTGACACGCCTTTGCAACATCGCATGGACATCGGTGGCAGTGCCACTGGACTGGCAGACTGGGGTGGTGTTTCCCCTCTTCAAAAAAACGGGGACCGGAGAGTGTGCTCCAATTATTGGGTCATCACTCAAAGATCGCAGATACAGGCAGTTGAAATGAATTTTCTCTGCAGGGTAGCTGGACTCTCCCTTAGAGATAGGGCGAGAAGTTTGGTTATCTGGGAGATACTCAGAGTAGAACCGCTGCTCCTCCACATCGAGAGGAGCCAGATGAGGTGGTTTGGGCATTTGGTAAGGATGCCCCCTGGACGCCTCCCTAGGGAGGTGCTTTGGGGATGTCCGACTGGGAGGAGACGCCGAGAAAGACCCAGGACACGCTGGAGGGACTATGTCTCTCGGTTGGCCTGGGAACGCCTTGGAATCCTCCCTCAAGAGCTGGAAGAGGTGGCTGTGGAAAGAGACCCGACTTTAGAACAAGTGGAAGATAATGGATGGATGGATGGATAATGTACAGGTAGTCCTCGGGTTACGACGGTCTCAAGTTACGACGTTTTGAGGTTACGACGCATCTCCCTTATTTGGAGTTACGCGGTTTTATGTCGGTTTTATGCCGTAAAACTGCGGCGCAGCGGCGGAAGAATACAGTATTGTATTTCATTATTAAGCTTACTGTACAGTATTTTATGTGTTTTTTGATAATTATGTAGAGTACTGTGTTAGGATAAGCTAAGTGCTTGGTAAAACAGGTACCATACATGTATATGGTACAGTAATTACGTACGTTCCGACTTACGCCGAAAATCGATTTACGACGCCCCGTCGTAAGTCGAGGACTACCTGTACTGTACATAAATGTGCTGTTTTGTATAGGATTTAAAGGATTTGGGTAGGAATTTGGATGTAAATTAGATTCATGATTTGAGCTCGTTTGCTTTGTTTGATGACTCTTGCTGTGAAGTGGCTCTATATATGGAGCTTACTTAAATAGCGCTTTCCAGCCCCCTATGAGGGGCCCCAAAGCGCTTCACAGTACCAGCCATCCACCCATTCATACACACATTCATACACCGGTAGCGGTAGACTGCCATGCAAGGCGCCAGCCAGTCCTACCGGGAGAAACTCGGGGTTAAGTGTCTTGCCCAGGGACACAACGAGGTATGCAGTGACCGGGGATCGAACCCGGGTCCTGAGCTGGCTGCCCTGCCTCTACACCATCTTGGCCCCATACAGGCAGTCCTCGAGTTACGACCCCCCCGACTTACGGCATTTCGGACTTACGGCGCCGCCCCCAGTGACGTCATCACACCTCACGTTGATTTTTTTATGCAGCATTTTATTTTATTTTTTTTTCCCAATTTTTTTTTTTTTAGGGTATTGTGTTAGCTAACTGCTTGGAAACACAGCAAAACGGCGTTCTAAGTGCGCTGTTGTTGTGTTACAATAAAAAAAACGTGTTTAAAACGACGTTTTACGGCCGCCATTTGGGTAGCGCTCCGACTTATGGCGAAAATCCGGAGTTACGGCCGCCACATGGGTAGCGCTCCAACTTACGGCAAAATCGGGTTACGAACGGGCCGTAGGAACGGAACTCGTTCGTAACTCGAGGACTGCCTGTATAATTAAACTGAACTGAATTGAACTGATTTAGGTTTGCACTTCATAGCTTACAAGTTTCTCCAATTCATTGGAAAAATATTGCATTCACAGTTTTCTTTTCCTTTCCTGCAGTGTAGCCTAATTTAAGGCGCTATTTTGAAATGAATATGAAAGCTTATGACAAGTGTGCTTTACGCTTGTACTGTAAGCCAAGTGTTCTTCATACCTTGAGGCTGCCGCTGTGTTTAGACAGAGTGCTCCAGTGTTCTGTGAGGGACTGAACTTACGACCTCACTGAGAGAATGGCATGTTAAAAAGCTGAAATCCCTGCTGTGTGATTTCCTGTTGCTCTGTGGGAGGAAAAACACATAGGTCAAAGTCCATTTCCTCATACAAGAAAGAATAAAAGCAACAATGCTAATAAAAGTGCCATTAAAAATAAAGCTAACTAATTAAAGGAAGATATAATATGGACCAAAAATAAAACCACACATTTACAACCTGTAAAATTAAATTATGTCATTATACATTAACCGTAAAGGGGAGGGGACTTTAAACTGTTGGACGATTTCAGCCAATAGCGTGCAAGTGCGTGAATCCAAAACGTGGAAGACGTTGTGATGCATTCCATTACAGTTGGTCATTTGGGTTGCTCAGTTCACACTTGGTCATTTCGTCTGTTTTATAATTTAAATGCGAGCGCTTTTATTATGTTGCACCTTCTTTCTTCAAACAGGAACAGACTACATGTTATAAATTTTAAATGTCATTTATATTATCCTGTGAAACAGATCAGTGAACAAGCAGCCAATGAATAAAATATAATACAGTACAAAAACACCGTAAAAACAGCACTGTTGACCAAAGTGCTGTACTGTACACAGATAACACATAAAAGCAATTTAAAAAATACAAAATCAATTGAAATCGTAAAATTAATGAACTATTTAAAATAATGAAAACAGCAAACAGTAAAAACAACAGTAAAACCAAAATTTCAATCTGAGTTAAAGCCAAATAGGGAAAAAATATACATGTATACATTTTAAACACAAAGAGCAGTGAGATTAAAAAAAGAAAACTATTGGTGAAGTCAAAAACTACATAAAAATACAGTAGTTACATCTTCTAAAAAAATAGCTAAATGGTAGCTAGAAGGTAAAATTAACAAAATACAACCTAGCAGAACTCTAGCTAAAAGCAGCAAAGGTTAGCTAAAAACAAACAAAAATAATTAAACAAATTAAGGAAATGAAAAAGGAAAGCACAAAGCACCAAATCACTAATTAAATACTAAAGTAGCCAAAGATAGCTAAAACCTAAAAATAACAAAAGGCTTACTAAAAATTTAAGCAGCAATGCTAGCTAAAAGAACCAAGCTAAAAGCCAAATCTAGAATATTGACTACTAAAATCTCAAAGTAGCAAAAGGCTAACTAAAAGATATAAATGTAGAACACTAACTAAAAGCTAAAAGTAGCATATAAATACAAAATAGATCAAACATGATTAAACCTATTACAAAGGGAAGAATATTTATAGAAGAATTAAAAAAAAGTTTTTTGCATTTATGGGGAAAATGTTTGTAAATAGCGATAAACATTTTGAAAGTTCCAAAAGTTACAAAAAATTATAAGTCGGTAACTTAAAAGTCAGCACAAAAGTCAGATAGAATAAAAACAACACCCATAACAAATAAAAACTTAGGAAAATAAATCTCGAAACAACATATAAAACAGGCTTTAAAGTCATGATGATAGGTGATGTCATAATCAATATTAATTGCACTTCAGAATAATGAATGTTTTACTCACAACATGTGCTGTATATCAGTAGCTATATACAGTAAATTATAATTTAAATAAAAAACAAATGTTTTGTGAAAGGAAAGTCTACGAGTTACATTGAATGCATCACAATGGGCGGGTCTTGGGAGGTTCAGTTGGTCTCGGCTGTTCGCTCTGATTAGCTTCACCGGGTTCATCGGACGACACTTGTAACGACACACGGAGCACTTTGACCATTTAAGAAACCTTTAAGAGAGGTAAGACATGAAACGTTTACTTATCATTTTTGTGCGACCGAAGCGGCGCGAGGTTTGTGTCGATAATAACTACAGTTTGTGGGGAAAGTATCCGGTTAAAGGCGGCACCACCGAGGATACGTGAACCGAAACACCAGCTCGGCGAGTTGTAACCTGTTACTAAAAAGTTTCTAAAGCTGTTGATGTTTAGTTACCACAAATCAAATTAAAGGAACTAGAAACGTACATGTTTGTTCTCCTGAGCCATTTTATCCTCGTGAACAAATGAACATTGGCATTTACTGCGCCTACCCACTCCATTACGTAATTTAACGATGTGGAGGAAACAGCTGGGAGCAACATCTGAAACTTAAAAAAAAAAAAAAAAAAATGTATTTAAACCTGTTTGACCAGTAAGCACCGGGTTAGTTAGCATCGGATTCTCAACGCAGGACTTCCCCAGAAAGCAAATGGATTATCAAAAGAGTGTTTTGAATAGTTTACCATTTTTTTCATGTTGGCTGGTTGAGTGGTCAAAGTCTGCCCTTTCCGTCTGCTGCAGATAACTGATAAAACATTTGTCTATCCCGAGGAAATTCCTTTCTCTGAGTCACCACACCCTGGTTGTTGTGTTGCTGAGCAGCTCCTCAGACCTTCATCTCTCCTTCCTGGTCTGCACTACCACTGGGCTTTTGTCATGGCTCAAAGTCAGACTTATTTTTATTTTATTTTTTTTTTTTCAACCCACTGAAATTAGAGATTTATTTTTCAAGGGAGGCCTGGGCCACCTAACGTGCATGTTTTTGGACTGGGAGGAAACCGGATGCAAACATGAGAACATGCAAACCCCACACAGAAAGACCCCACGTCCAACCCAGGGCTTGAACCCATGACCTTCTTGCTGTGAGGGTGCATTGCTAACCACTAAGTCATGCTGCAGGAAACTTGTTAATCTTAAGCAGGACTCCTGCCATGTTGGTTTCTACACTCGCAAGCACCCAAGCAGAAGATGGTGATGGGCTGACACGTGTGGAGCACAGAAGTAACTTATTTTTGATTCATTCATTCAACCTTTATTTTTACAGGTTAATCCCATTGAGTCTCAGGGACTCATTTACAACAAGAGACCTGATTTCTTAACAAAGAGTGATGACAATAGTAGACGATCCTAAAATAGGCATAGGCATGCAAATTAAAGTTTCTCTTTTTACAAATCAAAACAAAATGGCAACTAAAAGGACAATCAAGAGGAATAGTAGCAACAACAACAAAAAAACCTGCTAGGTTGTAAGGCGATTTAGAAAACTCAAAACAGGAACATGTCTGCATCGGTTTTTGCCAGGAACTTAACAGATGTTTAGTCGCTTGGAGAGGTCCAGGATGAGAGCTTTGGATCTTTTTTGCAAGATATTCCAAGAAACAGGAGCGTAGTAGGAGAAGGCCCTGCTGCCAAGTTCAGTCCTCACTGAGGAGACAATGCGTGTAATAATGTCCTGAGAGCGCACGCTGTAGCTGCACTCACACAGTGACATGTACCGTATTTTCCGGATTATAAGTCACTCCGCTCTATAAGTCGCATTGTCCAATTATGTCCATAATTTGGAAAAATCCATAAATATGTTGCACTGCTCTATAAGTCGCACCTATTATGCGTCGTCGCCTGACGCGTCGCCTATGTTACGTGTCACCGCTGACAACCCGGGAATGTGGGCGGTGTCTTGCCAAAAAAGGATTGTGGCAGCCGGCAGTGCACGGAAGGACTTTAACAAGATTAACACGG
>JARVGQ010000116.1:19671001-19685561 GCA_031762355.1 Hypsolebias martinsi | reverse complement strand
ATGATGAGCAGCAGGTGTGGAGTGGAGGTTGACTGATGATGAGCAGCAGGTGTGGAGTGGAGGCTGATTGATGATGAGCAGCAGGTGTGGAGAGAGTGTGGCTGCAGGAATCCCACACCTGGCCTTTCCTTTCTTCAGATTCTGACACAAGTTGTCACAGATTCATTGCTGAAGCTCAGGAACTTCTTCACGCCTGAAGGGTTTACAGAAGCAGCCAAAGAACGGCTCTGAAAGCTGCAGAACATCTTGAGAAGCTACAGGAGGAGCCGGCTGCTCGCTGCAGGCCACATGTGGCCTCTCGTCACCCGTTTGGTCTCCAGCCTGCTCACAGTCAACGCACTCCAGCTGATTCTGGGCTCAGGCTTCTGAACACCCCCCCCCCCCAGCTTGGCTAAAGGTCATGATTTGGTTCAGAAGACACCACTTGACTCGGTTCTACACGTTCACAGCAGCTGTCGGTGTCGGTCTGTGACCCAGAGTTCAGCTGAGCTCGTATCAGAAGTGGAGAGGATCAAACCGACAACCTCACGCTGCTTCACAGACAACAACAACAAAATGAAGCGAAGATTAGCTTCATGGATGGTGTGAGCTGGCACCATGAAGACCAAGGCCTGAAGGCTGAGCAGATGTCCAACTGGACCTTTAGGGTCAGCCGTGTCTCGTCGCTGCGGCGCCTGACGGCAGCTTGTTGTGACACCTCCTGCCTCCATGCAGCATGGCAGCAGAAACAAGAGGCGAGCTGAGACCATCAGATGTTCGAGGAGTTATTCTCCTGCCAGATGTTGGAGCCACAGCTGTACGATGACGGGTCAGAGATCGAACATGGCCTCCATCCTGGACTCAATCAAGTCATTGTGGACGGACGCTTCACCACTGCGTCACGGCCTAAAACTCCAGTGATCGAGTTTCCTGCTGGAAACCAACCAGGTCAGCATCAGGTGACTGCAGACGGCTCGGTACAAACAAACAAACAAACAAACAAACAAACAAAACAAAACAAACAACTTCAGCAGATCTCGCCTGCAGCATGAAACATGTTTTATTATCTGAACTTCAGCTGCAGAAGTTTGAGCTGGACGTCTGTTCAGCGTTTAGACTCGGGCTGGAGGAGACCTGGAGCAGCAGCTGGAAGAAGTTATTTTATTTCTTAAAGGTTCAAATGGACTTCCAGGCCACACATCTGGACTGAACCCACCTGATTCAAATGGACTTCCAGGCCACACATCTGGACTGAAACCATCTGATGTGAAGGAACAGAGTTCTGGTTCCACTTTGTTACAGCACTGTGACGTCTCAGGTGGAGCTCAGAGAGCGAGTCGATGATGACTCTTTCACTGCCACACCAGATGTTAGCTCAACATCTGTAAAACTGACTCTAAATCTGGACGCTTGTGTTGGTTAAATAAAAATATAAATATTTATCATAAAAATAATTTTTCAAATATTCAACATTTAATCAGAACGTTCAGACAAACTCGCTACGTCTTCCTCCATGTTCAGTGTGTGTGTGTGTGTGTGTGTGTGTGTGTGTGTGTGTGTGTGTGTGTGTGTGTGTTTGTGTGTGTGTGTGTGTGTGTGTGTGTGTGTGTGTGTGTGTGTGTGTGTGTGTTTATAAAGACATGTTGTGTGGCATGGTGTGTGTGTGTGGGGGGGGGTGTTCGCTGACACAAACGCACTCGTCCCTGCTCCCCCCACCTCAGAGACTGAGCGCCCTACATTCATCCATCAGATGCAGCGTTACATAAAGACCAGCGCCGCCACACGAGCCGGCTTGCTGCCTGTTGCTAGGCAACAAGGCCCGGAGCGCCATCATCCGGCCTCGCCGGGCTGCGGCTGTACCTGAGAGCGTTCAAATGGGTCAGGGAGGACAAAAGAGGCGAGACAAGCCCAGTCCACGAGAATAAAAGGAGACTAAAGACACAAAGAGCTGCAGTCAGCGTGGAGCTGCATCACGAGGAGGTCTGAGGAGGAGGAACTGACAGGAGGAGGAGGAGGTGCTGTCAGTGCAGTAAAAAGAGCTGCAGAACATCCAGGAGTGTTTGAGCTGCAGCTCTCACAGAACCTCACACACAGCTAACAAATGTCCTTCTGAGGATTTTAAATGAAGCTAACTGTGAGCTCTTATTGTGGAAAAACAGTGTCATTCACTTCTCATCAGGATAAACTCCAAATGCTCTTATTGTGAAAAACAGCCTTGTTGTTTCAGTTTTCATTGATAAACTCCAAATGTTGACATGAGGTGTGATTAGATCCTCAGGATGCGTCTGAAGTTCACCTTAATATTTAGTTTAGCTGCAAACATCAGTTACTGTATGAGGGGCTGAAGAGCTGCAACAAACAACAAACAACAACAAACAATGAACAACAACAAACAATGAACAACAAACAACGAGCAACAATAAAGTCCCTGAGGATGAATTTACCTTTATTTTCACGTTGCTGCTTGTTTTAGATACAAACAAATGAAGGAGGGTTTAATGGTGACTAAAAACAGAATGCCTTGTTTGTAAATTTACAAAAATATATATTTTTTTCCATGATGGACCAAAATAAACACATTTAAACTAAGACATTGTACATTTTGAAGAAAAACACTGTCATTTTTTTCAAGTTGTTCATATTTTGATCCACCAGCGTCCCGACCTCTGTGGTCAGGACCAAACTGCTGCGGCTCCTTCTGGTTGGACGGTGCCGTGTGTGATTCTGGACCAGGGGTCTTCAACCTGCGGCTCTGGAGCCACATGCGGCTCTTTAGTCCCTCTGCAGCAGCTCTTTCAAGCTTTGACCAAAACTGAACAGGTTGTTGTACAAACAACAAAAAAGCGACTAGTTTTAGCAGTTTTTCTGTCATTTCATTTGCAAACGTGAATATTGGAACAAGTACAAGGAGTAAAACTCTAATTTTATGCTTTATTTCTGTACTTAATTCATTGTTACACAATTAAATAATTACCTAGGCTTGCATAGTTAATAGTTTTTTTTATTAATTAACAAGCCCTCTCTTTAAAATAATATATATATTTTTTCATTTGTCTTAAATTGTAAAAATAGAAATTGTTAGTTATTTTATTGTATAATGTCACCCTTAGTGGCCACAAAAGCCCTTTCCAACAAACCTAAAGTGGCCCACGGGCCACCAGTTGATAACCACGGTTGTAGCATGTTGTGGCTCCGAACACTTTTAATTTAGTGAACAAAGGCGTAAAATGGCTCTTTTGATTGTAAAGGTTGCAGACCCCTGCACTAGACTGAGGAACAGCTTCTACCCCTGAGGCTGATAGACTCATGAATCCCTAACCAGGAATATCACTGTGTGATATTAGTGTATTTCTTGGTTTAGCATATTTCGTAGTTTATATCTTAGATCCGTATTACTGATTCTTTTAAATTTTATATTTTTGCTGCTGTTGGATGTAACTGGGATGCTTTGTACACAATTTTGTTCCAACATATGTGTCACATGCGATGCAAATGACAATAAAGGACCTTGAACATTGAATAAGAAATCAGTGTAGGAATGGTGCAACAAAAAGGGGCACCTTCAAGGACATGATCAGTCATGAGTTTTTGCAATTTCCTTTTAGGTTTAAACAGAATCCTTTGGTTTTCATTGGAGTTCTAGGGCACTGCCCTCACTTTGTTGTGATCTATGTTGCATGCGGCATTATTTGGCAAAGGAGTTTTGCGATGTGGCTTTAAAGAGGAGCCCCTCTTTGAACTGTCATTGACTCTTCATTAATCACCAGTTGAACTGGCCATGTCCTGCAATAAATGAAGCCACCAACCACAGCCATCTGTTATACCCTTTAATGTATAGACATTTCCACACTGCTTGGTGTCTCAGAGGTGTGACAGCAGCAGGTTGACTTCAGCGCCCCATACTGCCTTGATCCTTTCATGAGTTACATTGAAATGCCAACAAAGCATCTCAGAGCTGGCTCAAAGTGTGGTGAAAGGGGCTGAAGCAGTGTTTGTCAAACGTTTTGTAACAAGTACCACCACAAAAATTACTAAGCTCTCAAAGTGCCACCTGTTGCAGGAGACAATAAAAACCTTTTATTGTCTGAAATAAACAAGAAAACTGGCCAAACCCCTAGTACTGGTTCAAGTGTGCACTTTAGGGTGCGATATTTTCATTCCTTTGGTGCTGAGAACAGCACCACATAAACTGCAATACTGTCACTTTCTCGGCTGAAAACTAAAATTTGTTGATTGATTCAGTGCTTAACTATTGTCCATAATGATTGGCACCTAAATTTCTTCTGGGTACCACTAATTAGGTTGAGTAGCCTATTATCATTGGCTTCAGCCCAGTGGTTCTAACAGTCTGAGAAGCATGAGGCCAAACACTTCTTCAACATTTGGTAGCATTAATGACGTTTGTGGTTGTGACCTTGTTCTTTGGTTAAACCACAGTGCTTCCATATTGCTCAATATGGTAATTATATTTAGTTTTTAGTGGAAGTACCTTAATTTTTCCTAGTGCCATTCCATTTGTTTGTTTGATTGGCATAGTCATTAACTTGGTCATTTTTTTCTAAGGCATTTATTATACATAATCAAATTATTGCATTAGAGATGTATTTGTACACAGAAGATGTCAAAGAAAGAGGATGAACACTATCCATCTTTGAAAACGAAAACAAATTATTTACTTTGTTCTCTTTTTCTAGATGAGAAAATGGTTTTGTAAAACAACTCAATACAATCTTTTGCTATGAACTTTGAATTCATAAATACATCTTTTATCCCAGAATGAATGCGCACTTACTGTTCTGCCACAGCGATTGTTGTGGAGGTTCGTGAGGGCCCGAGCATCTCGTACCGTTCTCTCTTTGGCATCTATGAAGGCTTTGGCAAACTTTATTCCATAGTTGATGTTATCACTGCAACCGCCCCAGTCAAACTCGCCTCTTGTATCGCGAGCTCGTCCACGTTTGTGAGGATCACAGTTGCACATCTTCAGCTCCCCCTGGCTGCAGGCACGAGTTAGAGCGTACACGACTCCCGCCGAGGAGATGGCATAGACAAACGCTGCTTCTCGACTGCCTGAGAGAGAGAGAAAGATACAACACAAAACCAAAAAAATAGAAGTAGGTGAGACATAGAATGAGTTTAGAATACCAAAATCTGTTTCTGAATACAGACATTGTAGTCATTCTCACCAGGCCCTAGAACAGATTTTCCAAGATCCAAAGAGAGCTTTGTTGTCTACATGCGATTCGTACAAAGATATGCATAGTGCCATGGTAAGACCTTAGTTTGAGGCATGAGCACATGAAGGAACAACTGATGGAGTGTATCAGGCCTGATGTGGAGTATAGACCTGCTCTGTTTAAATATTATCATGGAAATAATCCTAGCTGTGGGGCTCCCCTCGGCTCACATAAATTGTTTAAATACAGACACAGTGATACCCCATTTATCAGCACCAGGGTGATGTCATGAGAACATTATCTACCATTGCTGTGCTCCAGTGTTCTTTGCTGCTGTCTTTGGTTCCTCAGCAAATGACTCATATATTTTATGGCCAAAAACACAAGGAAATTTTGATGCAGTGATTGGTCACGCTTGCTTTTTGCATTGGTTTGCGAGTAAAACTGTTGGACATGGGAGGAATATAAACTTATTCTCTTTTAGTTTTCTAAACATAAGCATAATAAACCATAATATGGACTTGGTATTTGTACTCAACTAATTTTAAGATTGGAATGAGATTATTCTTCTTCTTTCAGCTTTTCTCTCTTCAGAGGTTGCCAAGTCATCCTCCTCCATCTCACTCTGTCCTCACTCCAACTATCTCAATGTCCTCTTTAACTGCATCCATATATCTCCTCTTTGGTCTTCCTCTTTGTCTTTTTCCTGGCAGCTGCATTTCTAACATCCTTCTACAATATACCCACTGTCCCTCCTCTGGACAAACCATCTTAGTCTGGCCTCCCTAACTTTATCTCCCAGTTGTTCAACCTGTGCTGTACCTCTGATGATCTCATTCCTAATCTTATCCATCCTTGTCACTCCTAAGGAGAACCTCAACATCTTCATTTCCACCACTTGCAGTTCTTTCTCTTGTATTTTTGTGAACACCACTGTCTCCAGACCATACAATATAGCTGGTCCCACCACTGTCTTGTGAACTTTTCCTTTGACTTTTGCTACCACCCTTTTGTCGCAAATCACTCCTGAAACTTTTCTCCATCCACTTCATCCTGCCTGGGCTCTCTTTTTCCACTTTGATTATACAGTACTGTACTAAGTGTACAATTTTGACTGTGGGATTGTAGTGCTTTTTTCTTTCCAGTTATTGAAAGCATGTGCTAGCTTGTAATGTAAAAGGTAGAAGCAATTTTGTGGATTTGGATTGACAGAAAACAGTTTAGATCCGTGTTAAAGGTCCCTTTCTCTCAAAAGTCTTGGAGAGGATGGTTTAATTATATTAAATTACTTCACGAATAA
Source organism: Hypsolebias martinsi (assembly GCA_031762355.1). Lineage (NCBI taxonomy): Eukaryota > Metazoa > Chordata > Actinopteri > Cyprinodontiformes > Rivulidae > Hypsolebias > Hypsolebias martinsi. Next base: position 19,679,105 of record JARVGQ010000116.1, on the reverse strand, counting down.
AAATGACATTTTGATAAGCATCCAATCTGGTTTTAAAAATGTACACACAACTGGAACAGCTTTGTTAAAGGTTTGTATAGCTGTTATTTTGGTAAATGGCTCTGGATGTTTTGTGATGACTGTACTCTTTGATCTAATGGCAGATTTTGATTCTCTGGGTTGGGGTTACAATGTTAGGCCGGTTCTACTAAAGTGAAGCATTTGTCTTAAGTTAGAACATTTCTGTCCACATCAGTGTTTATTTTCTGTGGGGCTTTTCAACTACTACCTGATCCTTTTGGGATCTAGTCTAAGTAAAAAGGTATCTGCTATGCTACTGATTGCCAGAGTTACAATATGCTAAAGAGTAGATTGACTAGACTTGACCTAGAAAATAAAGAATAACTGGTGTTTTTATTGCAACTCAACTTGACTACTTCAATCCACTTTATGTTGGGCTCGGTCAGGCCTCTGTTTTGTGCTCCAACTTGTTCAAAACGCTGCTGCTTGTCTGTTAACTGGAACACACAGATCTGAGCATGATTCACCAGTCCGGTCCTTTCTTCACTGTGCCATAGAATTGATTTAAAAATTCTCATATTGACTTATAAATGGTCTTTCCACCTCTCATATGTCTGACTTGCTTCAACCATATACCTGTACTCCTCTTTGGGCCATGCGATCATTTGATCAGTTGATTCTGGTCATCCTGAAAACTGGGCTGAAGCTCAGAGGAGATCAAGCTTTTTCATGGCTCCAAAATGTGGGAACAAGCTGCCTGCTAACAATGGACAAGCTTCTTCCCTTCCTGATTTTAAATCTATTTAAAAAAAAAAAAAAACTTTTTTTTTTTTTCTCACTGATATTTACTCTAGTGTGAGTTGATTTAGTTGTTTAATTGCAGAGAGTTCACTGTTGCTTTTTTTGTGTGAAAATTTCCACATCTATTTTACATGGTGTTTTCACGCTGGCCTTTTTTTTTGATATATTAAATATTGTTGTAAAACTCATTAATTATGACCTGTTGCTTTTAAATGTGTTTTATAAATTAACTGACTTGACTTTTAATGATAATGCAACTTGATGATCTTTGTGACGCTACACTCTTTCCTTATGCTCCACCATTAAAACACATAGTTTACTAATTAAAAAAATGAAACTTTTTTTTTTAAAGAACATGTTTCTGTCATAAAGCAAAATCAGCACAAAAGTTTGAAATTTATTTTCTGTCTTGCAGTTCTTTGTACTGACTACATATGCATTTGCTTTTGCATTTTCTAAACTGACCCAAACATATATCTGTGTGTGTGTGTGCTATGCTGATAGAGATCTCTGGCTGCTTTAGCTAAATGCTTTCCTCTGAAAATTGGTAGTAAAGTTATACTGAATTAAACCAATCAGTTGCCAGTTTGTCACCTAACCTTGTTGCTTTTTATTCACTTGAGTGTCCCATTTATACTGGGAGGTGAGGAGATGGGGGCAGTGGGTACCGAAGGGATTTATGAGGGAGAGCACTGACAAGTTCATTGCTGTTCATCTTTCAAAACTGTACTGTTTCCCTGACAGTAAGAATATCTCTCTAAATATTTACTTTTACGTTACTGTTTATTCCTCTCACCCCAATCCTAACTACACACATGCATACACGCGCAGGCAGAGTCAGTAACTCCATATCTTTTCTCCATGCATCGCCAACTCCCACACATGCTTGGGATGGCTGGATAAGACACAATAACAAGCCATAGAAGGTCAGTGACGTTACAAACTGACACTGAATAGACAGATGCTTCTTCCAGCAACCTGGATCAGCTACAAGGTACGGGACACTTTTTTTAATCTCAAGATATACCAAAATTTTACAAATGGTGATTTTAGAACAATGGAAATTTCTCACTGTGCTGTTCCTACACTTTAAACAGTTTTGAATGAGTTGTCAGACAGACTGTAGTGTTGGGCTTAGTGCACAAAAAACATCTCAAACTTCACTGTTCTCACTCCAGTTGGTGCAAGCTGTCTATTAGCTGATAGACAGCTGAACCTCTAGCCAAATGACAATGTGAACTGTTGGAGGCTTTTTTGGAAAGGAAAAAAAAGACACATACAAGAGGAATTACTGATAGAAATGAACTTCTGTGTAAGTACAAGCCATAATATTTGATTTAATTAGTTTGCAACAAGCTCTTTGTGTTAGCCTGGTTATCAATTAACTAAACAGCTGATGAGTAAAATGACATAAATTAACTGATCATCTTACTCCCAACATTACTTCACAGTGCAGGGAACAAAATAAAAAAGAAAAAGAAAAAGAAAAAAAAAAAAGAAAAACTCCAATATTATTTCTACTTGTAAAACATATATTTTACTTTAGTACTATATTTAGTTGGTATTATTCTGTATTATTTATTTATTTATTAACTTTTTATTTAACCAGGCAAATCCCACTGAGATCACAGATCACTTTTGCAAGGGACGCCTGGGCCTGAAGGTAGACTAACATGCATGTTTTTACCAGAGATCCCGGAGAAAACCCATGCAAGCATGAGAAGAACATGCAAACTCCACACAGAAAGACCCCACACTTTGAACAGCATGAAAAAATGTTTCATGATTTTTGCAATACTGCACTTTCATTCTGTAATTTACACTGTAGAACCTTTCACTGTAAATATTTGGTAGTTTAGTGGCGCCACTGTTGCCCAGAAAGTAACCTTTTTTATTTTATTTTTGGTATGTTACTACACTTTAGAATTACAGCATTTCAATAATTCGTCCATACATCCATTATCTTTACTCGCTTCTTCCATTTTGGGTCATGGGGGTCGCCAGTGCCCATGTCCAGCAATCACTGTGCAAGGGGCAGGGGACACCCTGGACAGATCGCAAGTCCATCACAGGGACACAGAGACAAACGAGACAAACAACCATTCACTCTCACACCTAGGGACAATGTAGTGTTACCAATCAGCCTAACATGCATGTTTTTGGTCTGTTGGAGGAAACCGGAGTACTTGGAGAAAACCCACGCATGCATGGAGGGAACATGCAAACTTCACCCAGAAAGGCCCCCGGACTGGGATTTGAACCAGGGATCTTCTCGCTGAGAGGCAGCAGCTCTACCAGTTGTGCCACCATGCTGCCCCATTTTAGTAATTCATTAAGCAATTCTTTAATTTGTTAATATAAATATAGAACAGATTACTGGTGGCAGTTTTGTCTGTAAAATGCTGTAAACAGTATTTATGATAACATAGATACTAGAGATATCCTGAAGCAATCTTAAGGAACTAATCTCGGTGATTGTCACTGTTTTACATCAGCTGTGTCGTAATATGGCTGCCGTAAAATGTTGTGAATGTGCCAACACATCTGGGGTATGAAAAGAAGAACTGTATTTTTTGTTGTATAAGTCGTTTTTTTGCATGATTTGTATGCCCTGCGACTTATACGCTGAAGCGACATATTTATGGATTTTTTTTCCCCATATTTATAAAATAATTTTTGGCTGAGATATGACTGTTTTTATTCATTCTGACTGAAAATATTGAACACTACCATTTTCAGCCGCTAGATGGAATGTGAACAGTATGGCATGCCATTGTATCATGTAATAGGTAAAAGTTGCTATTAATGACACAATCGGCTTGCAACAGCTGTCACCTTCGTCTGCCTGGAGCAACTGTCAATTCAGCTTTATTCTGCTGTGTCACCTTGGCAAAATGCAGCTAATTTGTCCATTAAAGTGCATTTATTAAGTAAAAGTTCAACTGAGACACAAATTTACTATAAAGTCGAGCAAACAAATGATTGTTTTTAAGTGACTATCTTGTTAAATTTTGATGAAATGGACAGCGAGTCGCCCTCTGTGCTTTCATGTTTATGCACATCGGCTTTTGAAATGCAGCTGATTTAACCGTCAAAGTGCATTTATTAAGGAAAAGTTAGACTGAGGCACATCTTTACTATAATTTCGAGAAAACAAGCAATTGTTTTTACGTGTTAATCATATTCAATTCTTGTTAAATTCCTCCATGCACGCTCACGTGGTCGCCATTTGGCAGCCAATCGATTTTTGGCACAACACCGGCCACATTTCCGGGTTGTCAGCGTTGACGCATAACAAACGTGACGCGTCAGAGGTGACATATAGTAGATGCGACGTATACGGTGAAGCGACATATTTATGGATTTTCCACTTTGTTAGAAATATTTGGACTGATGCGACTTATAGGGCAGTGCGACATGTATGGCGGAAAATATGGTAAATGAGAGCAGTTCTGGGGATACTTGAAGCAATCCTAGTTTGGATATTTCTCATAGCTTTAAAGCTACATTCAATATCACCAATTTAATGAAACTTTTTAAATCCAAACACTGTTTAGCACACCAAACTTCACTGAGTTCACTCAGCTAATGTTTCAAGCTAACACAGCTAAGCGAAACACTTTAAAAGAAACTCAAAAGTGAAGAGGCGAGAATCTATGGGACAACCATCACTGGAGCTATTGGAGCCCTGGCATGACACTACATGCAGCAGCGCCACCTGAGCTATAATAACAGTTTGCCATCACCTGATATAATTGTTTTTCTTGTGAACTATAAAAAGAACACATGAACACAGGTTTTCTTTATTGTACTGTAGATTTATTGAGCTATCAAAAATAAGAAGGTGTTGATAAAGTCCTTATGCTATGCATCTTGCAAGTCTGTGCAATAGAAACCACCAAAGCCTGCTTTTGATGTTTTTGGTGCTGACCTTTTGGTCACACTTCATGAAAATGTCACAAGGAGGAATAATATCCATTTCTGTGCACTTGCAAAGTTTGCAACAAATAACGCGTCAATGTTTGTGTATGCTTAGGTGTACACTTGGCTGTGACAACAATGCATACACGTCTTGAATCTTGTCTGTTTGTAGAAGAGAAATCAGACACAATAATTAAAACAGCCCAACAGACTATACAAGGAGATATCCAACTTACCAGAAGGAAAGACAAGAGATAAAAGAAGGGAAAGGTAAAACAGAGAGAAGGAGATAAAAAATAGTTATAATAAAAGGTAACAAAGTAAGAGAAATCCTCCTGTTTCAATGTCTGTACTACAAACAGCAAAACTGGTAGAGCCAGTAGTCTGTGTGCTCTATTAATTTTATTTATTAACCTTTATTTAACCAAGCAAATCCCATTGAGATCACAGATCTCTTTTGCAAGGGAGGCCTAGGCCTGAAGGCAGACTAGCATGCTTGTTTTTGGTCTGTGGGAGGAAACCGGTGTACCCGGAGAAAACCCAAGCAAGCAAGAGGAGAACATGCAAACTCCACACAGAAAGACCCGAGGTCCAACCAGGGACTGAACCCAGGACCTTCTTGCTGTGAGACAACAGTACTACCCACTGAGTCATTGCACTGCCAATACTGCACTTTAGAGCATGGCACATACAAAACTAACACATAGGATAGAAGAAAAATGTAATCATAAAATTGCATGGTGTGTCCAAACAGCCAATCAAAATTAACAAGCAAGTCCTAAGATAAACTGTGTCATAAATGTGGCATTGACTGCTCAAAGCAATGGATTCCCCTCTTTCAGATAATCAAGCAGCGGAAATGTGATTTTAAAAAGCTGGAATAAAAAGAATGTAAACACTTCAGCCTACTATGAAATCCTTGACAAATCCCCTCCAAAAAAGTCTTCCACATCTGCAGCCACTCCAGGTGCCTATTCTGTCTGGATTTGTGGAGCAAACCATTCTGCATGTGGTGAGTCAAACTTAGCAAACAAGCTTTGTTCTCCAGTCTGTGTTTCATTTCACTGCATCTTTATTTCAACCAACATTTGCTGGTCTATCTGCTTTTTGTTGGCACTTTACATGAGGATCAACAGACCTCGCATGCAGCTGGACCTTATTGTCTGTAGCATCAGCAATGAACGCAACACCGTCAACAAAAAGTCTTATTTCAGCTTTTGAAGCCATTCTATACCACGCTGAGAGATATTTCTCATCTTTCTGTTGTTTGAAACATCTTCGAGGCCAACAAAAATCCAAAAATGGATGGAACATACCTACGTATAGATCCTCTGGTGACATCTTCTGTGGGGATGTGTAAGCATTTGATGAGCTTGATCAATTTTAAATGTGGTCCTATGGTCCCTGGGCTACATAATCATGTACAAAACCAGTTCCCACGCACAGACTTACTTCGAAGCAAGACACGTCCAAAGACCGTATGGTCACGATCCAGCGTGCTGCAGTTCCATCGATGGTGTCGGAACTGGTGCTGGCACTCCCTGATCCATTCTTTAGTGCCCTCGCCAATGGCCTGCATGATGTCTGGGTGGCGCTGGCAGAGCTGCCGCTGCTTGTTCACCAGGCCGGGGATGTTGTCGCAGATTACGCGAGCTCCTAGAGCGCCGATGTACCTAAAGGTGTCAGGAACAGAGTTAATGTTTTGCGCCGTTGGAAAGATTTCAAATGCACGGGACGGCAGCGATTGGTGACTCAACTGAATGTGTTTACTCGGGTGAGTGGCATGAAGAGCTACAGTAAAAGTCCTCCACGAGTCAGAGTTCACTACACTTAACAGTTTAAGGTTTGCAAGTAGGAGGGGAGTGGAAACCATTTACTCCACTCTCCAAATAAATAAGCACTTAACCTCTCTCCACAAGACCTGCGTGTGTGTTTGAATGTTTCCCGGTGGGATAGTAAAAATCATGTCACAAATCAGAGCACAAAGTCTCGGGCCTTCCAATAACCCTGTCAAGCCTAGACCGCATTTACTCACTTTACTCCTCCGTCTTTATCTAATTGCTTTCATCTTACCCAAAGGTCCTTCAAATGTTTCTCCTTGTTCTAATAAAACTGACTTCTCAGCGTCTTGTGAAGACGCTTTGTTGACTTTTTGTGCCCGTGCATGAGACATATTGCAGCCTGGTGGCTTCAGGGCCTTTTGGTGAGTCACAGAATGGGGGGGTGGAGGCAACGGAGTGTGTAGCGATGGGTTTTATAAGGCCAAGTGAGAGGATGGACACTGGAGACTCAATACTCCCCAGAGCGAGATTAGAGAGAGGAGAAAAGAGCGGTATGTGCATCAAAGGAAAGTGCCGGAGCAGCAATTCACACCTCATTTTCTCTCTCCGACTCTCAGGGAGAAAGGAGGAACTGTGGATTTTATAAGATGGTAAATCATTATCCACAGGTGTAAAATAGCACTCTGCAAAACGCCCGTGAGAATACCGTGGATCACATGGAACGAGACAAGGGAGAAACAGCTGCTCTTTTTTTTTTTTTTGGAATCAAGATTTTAAGCAGCCATAATGTTTTTCTGACAATGCAGTCTTATTTTTAAGTGATCGAAAATCAGAAAAGTGGCAACAACGTATGTTTTCTTTTACATATTTGTTTGACTGTCTTCAAATATCCCTAAATAAATCTGCATGAATACGTGGCAAGCGTTTCTGTTTTTGATCAGAATACAGCAAAAGTGCTCAGAATCAGTGTATGGGTTGATTTTTCCCATAAAACTAAAGCGTATAAACTAAATCGATTGAATTCAATGAGCTTGATTATTACAAATGAACGATTTTCAAGTGCAGTTGTAATATCCCACTGTTGCTTCACCCAGCTGTGCAGCCCCACACCTGCCCCACATGATAGAAACATTTTGGAGATCTCCACATACAAAGCCTGTAAATGTCAGTCACAGCTTCAGCACACACTCCCCCCCACACACACCTCCCCATAACTGCTTTTAATCTACACAAACTATTAGACATTCCATTCACCCACCCCCGCACAGACACCTCTCCCATAAACACACTGGACATTTTCACTTATGTAACTGCATTATTAAAGCCCTCTAGGATTTTTGAAATTTTTGGTGAAGTCATCTATATGTGTGTGTGTGTTTGTGTGTTGGGGGAGGGGGTGGGGGGTACCTGCAGAATTAATGATCTTTCTGCCTTTTCCAATCCAGGCTCCAGCTGAGCTGAACTTGCGCTCAGCCAGCAGCTTGGAGATAAATTACCTCCATCGCGCTGGTATTATTTGTTCAACATGTCAGGCCAACAAACTGACTCGCAGAAAATGCCCTTTTTTTTTTTTTTTTTTTTTTTTTTTTTTTTTTTTTTTT
>JARVGQ010000116.1:19486471-19497664 GCA_031762355.1 Hypsolebias martinsi | reverse complement strand
TGTGTGTGTGTGTGTGTGTGTGTGTGTGTGTGTGTGTGTGTGTGTGTGTGTGTGTGTGTGTGTGTGTGTGTGTCTATGCTCACCAACAAATGTTTTCATAATTCAGGCTCTTAGTGCAGTGAACCAGCTTGCCCTGTCTTGTAACCATGGCGACCCTGCGTTTACTAATGGGAGTCTGCCGAGGATGGCTGCTCTTCCATCCATGAGCTGAAGCGTCTGCACCAAGCGGGGCAGAAAATGGGCAACACACACGTGTAATTCTCGACGCACGAGCGTATCACCATTCAACCGCCAACAATGGAAATGAATACAGTTTTTGAAAACCATGTGGGTTCATTGCAATGTACCCATGAATGACTTTTGTTTTTAATAAATATTTTAGCATCATTTCACTGGTACTTCTCGAGTAGAGGATCGTAGTTGAATAATTCCTAATTCAACAGAGTTACTCACTCTAAAGAAAATAATCTGCTCACGGTCTCCCCACTCTGAGTGTTTCTCTGTAAAATATGACGTATGTGTGAGTGTGCGCCTGAGTGGGACTGTGGGGTGACCCTAGGAGCTTTCTGGTTCCAGATGGATGTGGAATTCAGCAGAAAAGCAGAGGCCCCAGTAAGAAAAGCACAGGAAATAGATATCTGACAGAAGGGATCATGACTCAGTGTGAGTGAGATTTGACACTATGGTCATGGTAAGCTCACCTTAGTGTGTGAGTGTGAGTCATGCCTTAACTTTAAAGTGAGTCATGGTGAGTAAAAAGTTAAACCTCACAAACTAAAACCTGTTTATGGGCGAATGCCGAATAGTCTCTCATCCATTCTCCTTAATGGGACAAAGAGACGAGACAAAGAATATTGTGTTCAATACATAAAGAGAAACCCTGTGTAATATATTTACATAAAAATGCTGGAATGTTATTTAGCGGAGCACTGTGACCTATGTATGACACTAGTAGTGTCTGAATGCATAATCAAGCAGGACGTGTAATAAATTACAGTATGTGTTAAGGAGAGGATCAGCAGAAATCCTTCCAGTATACAGAACAGGGAGGGGAATCACAGCAGCAGTCTGCCCTCTAGTGGTAAAATATTATTCAATGATATTCAGTGATGCACAATGCAAATGATTTTTGAGCATAAATCTGTCACATAGTGCAGAATGTATTTCTTTTGTCTAGATTGTATATCTATTTTTGGATTACTGATATTTTTTCTATAACAAAAATACTTTTTTGCTTCCTTACACAAAACAGAATTTACCAAAAAATGGCCACTTATCGGTGAACTGAAACATTTCACCACTACAGTTCAAACTATTCAGTGATGCGACGGATTTCCCTGTGACTGAGAGTGCATTTTGTGGTTACCATGGTGATATGAAGCCTGAAATGTGAATTAGTGCTGACAAATACGTGTCCAGATTCCCAGTTTATGATAAAATATGTTTTTGTTTTCTGTGCCTTGAGTTGGTCAGTAAGTCTTAATGCTGCAGCTGCGTTGAAACAATTGTGTCAAATCTTATTGTTTTGAGAGGATCTCATGTAGCTGTTTTTCTCTGTTTTGAGCTGATGGATATCTAATTAATATGCTCACGCAAGATGTCACAAAATCATGATAAATATCAGCATGAGCATGAACAATGGCTCCCCTGAAGCTGATTCTTACTCATGATGTGATGTGTCCTAGTGATTCAGCTGTCATGGAACAAACAAGTTATGTTCATCCAGAGACAATTTACTCAGGTTGCCTTGTCATTGTCACCAGGAACACTCAGACAAGAAAACCGGGATTGTCTTTTTTTTCTTTATGCCATTTTTTAGATAACAGTCGTTCTTTATAACCTTATTTTACTGCCCCAGAACCACAAAAATGTTTTAAAAGCATAGTGCTTCTAGTTTATATGCGCCAAACAGCACAGACTAAATGCTAACAAAAAATTTCAACCAAGTAATACGTTTATTTTTTTTAATAAAAGATTAAAGAATCATCAAAGTGGTTGCAAAGGCAAAGTAGAAGGCGTACGATGAGTTGTATGGGAGGCTTGAGACTAAAGAGGGCAAGAAGGACTTGTACCGATTGGCGAGACAGAGGGATCAGGCTGGAAAGGATGTGCAGCAGGTTGGCTTGTTAAAGATAGGAATGGTATTGTTCTAACACTGCTTGTGATAAAATTAAAGCTCTAGAATTACTTGAAAATGTATTTTTCTTTCTGCTTATTAAAACCAGAGTTATAAACTAAGCTCATCAAACGATGAGGCATGGATTTAGTAGTTTTGGTCAAATCTTGCACATGGCGTTGTGTGCAGTCTCTTCAGAGAGTGAGAAATGGCTCACGATGTAATAGCACTCAAAGCATGTGGTGAGGATGACGTTCAGCTGCTACTACAAAAAAAAGTTTGGCTCAATCTAAAAAAAATACCGATTCATAGCCATGTTTGTGTTTGTTAAGGTTATTTAGCTGCAACAGCCTTCTTGAATTAAGGTGACTCCGAAAGTTAATGAAGCCATAAATAATTTCTGTGCGTTACATTAAAATCTGTCCTGGGGGTTGTGAGGCTTTTTTTTTTTTTTTTGCTACAGCTCAACAGCTGACAAACATGCATCCAAATTTCCAGATTATGAAGAAATAATGTATTTTTGCACATGGGTCCCTGAGTTGGTCAGTAAGACAGAAAAAAGGGATTTATACCGTCAATTAGTGGGAAAGGTTTTAGCAAATTTTTTGCTCAATGTTTAGCACCTGGAGTATGGATGCTGAGTGACCATTGAGTGAACTTTATGTAGAAGACTGATGTCAAACATGGCAGGTTTGCAACTGAATGACAGTAGGATTTCTGCAAGGGGGCTTGATAATGGTGACAACACTCCCATACGCTGCCAGAGGGCAACTTTTGGATAACAACAGACCTCTAAGAGGAGCGGGGCTACAGCTGACAGTTATAAATGCTTGATGACAACTCACCCATTCTCCAGATCATCAATATCATCGTCATCGTCATCAACTTCGTAGTCATCCTTGGGGTTCTTCCCACCCAGATCGCTGTCGCTGAGGTAACCTCCCTTCAAAAGGGAGGGGTCAGGGTCATCCAAGTCTTCGATGAGATGGATACGTGCAGTGTGGCTGATCCGGAGGGGGACGTCTGACGTGGCGTTACCTGTGGACGGAGCATCACCTGCCTGCAGGCGGGGGCTGGCTTGACCATGGCGCCATGACAGTGGAGAAGAGCGATTTGACAGACTAGAGACAGAGAAGGCAGCAGCTTCATCGCTGTCGTAGTTTATGGTCCCCTCAACGCAACTGCACAATGAAAAAATGGACATACATTAGTAATTAGTTATGGTTAGTTATCATATTACAGTATTATAATATTTCATATTGAATTGATTGGGTAAGGAAAATATAGTTTTCTTTACTTTCTATTTATAATCTCTTCTCTTTTGCCCACATTTTATCCCCATTTCTCTGAACGTAGCCTCATACAGATTTTGAAAAGCTCAAGGATTATTTGGGATGTGAATGTCTGCCTGCATGGTGCACATTTCCAGTATATTTTTCAGAATACAGGCAATATGCATCTATTTGATGTGATTTTCCTGTCAGCAAACATTGCTCTCTGCTCCACACACAGCTTAAAACTGCATACTGGATCATTTTTATCCTTGCAAACATTTGAATGCATCTCCAAAACATGGCATGTGTTCCCTGTGCCAAAGCAGCACAGCACATCACTTCTAAAGCACCAGAGAATGATGAAAATTAGCATATTAAAGGTTACAAGCTCTCAAACTGCGTGACGACGTGTGCATTAAAATTAATCCTGTCTGCAGGAAACAGAACTGTCCTAACAAAAACCACCAATAAATACATTTCTGAATGAAAGGCTTCCTGAAAACATAAAACTGGGACACAGGAAGAGAAAGTGAGTCGAGAGAGAGGATGCTTTCAGTTTTTGACACATTTTCTGGTTGTTAAAGACACACAGCACAACAGGTAAATAATGTGTAAAGAAAACAAGAGGCTTTGTGTAATTAATGCAACTCTCCCTACTCCAAACATGGGCTTTCATAGGAAACTGCCATATGCATGACATCCTGCCTGGACATAAAACTTTCATCAATAGGCTGAATGTCTTCAGGCAAAATATGACTCCAGTAACTCAAGGTTGTTGCAGGACAATAAAAGTATGAATGGCAAAGGAAATGTGTTCCAGCAGGGAACCATCTGCTGAGTTACTCCGAGAGCTCTCACTGAAGGACGGCGGTGGGATGCATAGCAGGGGTCGCGTGGATGCAGAGGCAGAGGGGAAGCTCTCAAGGACAAAAAAAAAAATTGAAGACAACACTGAACACAAGTGAGCGGTCCAGGAAGAGAAGGAAGGAAGAGGACATAAACATCCTTTAATCCAGTCAGAGCTTCACTGCTTGTCTGAAGTGGATTTGAAGGTTGTTACTGTTTAACAGGTCAACTTTAAGCTAATCCTGATGTAGTTTCATATTAACCAACTCAAAAATAAAAAAAGAAAGCTGAGCAGGTGACCCATGTCTATCAGGGATGTTGATCTGAGTTCCAGCGGATACTTTAATTAACCCCCTCCCTACACACACCCATCCCACACAAAGGATTAATTATGGCAGGAGGAATCATATTGGCTTTGTTTGTATTATTGTCAAAAAAAATGGTAGACAATCATGCACTTGCCTCTGTGTGTGCATGCTTGCGTGCATGTGCAACTGACCTGCGACTGAGCTGAACCCCTCTCAGGCTGGTCATGGTTTCCTCTAGGTTCTGACGAAGATCCAGAACATTTTGCACGGTTCTTTTCCTCTGTGACTCTGGGTCTGTGGAAGCACAAAATCAGAGAGTTAAAAAAAACACTCATTACCTGGTAAGATGTTAAGAAAGAAATATGCATGAACGTTTAAAGAAGGGGTGTGACAAACAACACCAAATATGAAAATAAATGTGAAAATCTGGCAAGTGTACATGGGGTGCCGTTTGTATAGTTACACAGTGAAAAATTAACAGCAATATTTTTGGTGTATTTAGCCTTTAATAAGAAAAAATGTTTTGTTTTTTTTTTTTTCAAAGTCATATTTTCGCCATGTTATTCATACATTCATAAATGTCAGTTCCCAACTAAATATTTAATTTACAAGCTAAATATTTAGTTTACAAAGTAAATACTTAACTTGCAAGTTAAATATTTAGTTAGTAAACTAAATATTTAGGTGTAAATTAAATATTTAATTTCCAAGCTAAATATTTATTTTCGAAACTAAACATTTATTTCCAAACTAAATATTTATTGGCCAAGCTAAATATTTAATTTCAAAATTAAACATTTAATTTGCTAACTAAATATTTAACTCTGATCTAAATATTGAACTTGCAAGCTAAATATTTAGGTTTGAGCTCATAAATATTTAGTTTGCAAGTTAAATATTCAGATCAGAATTAAATATTTAGTTAGCAAATTAAATATTTATGTTGGAAATTAAATGTTTAGCTTAGAAATGAAATGTTTAGTTTGGAAATGAAATATTTAGGTTGGTTAATAAATGTTTAGTTTGGAAGTTAAATGTTTAGTTTTGAAAATAAATGTTTAGCTTGTCAATTAAATATTTAATTTACAAGCTAAATATTTGCTTTACTAACCAAATATTTAACTTGCAATTTATGTATTTAGTTGTAAACTAAATATTTCATTAAACATTTAGTTGTAAACTATGATATTTATAACTGTATGAATAACATGGTAAAAATATGACTTTGAAAAAACAGCAACTTGTTTTTATTATGAAAGGCTAAATAAACAAAACATTGCTGTTAATGTTTGACTGTATATCTTTACAAACGGCACCCCATAAGTGTATCTTGATCCTCCTGTTGGCCATGTCAAAGATGTAATAAAAGTGTACGCATAGGTAGCTTTCTAGATGATGGCAGAGCAAAAATAAATAAATCATAATGCAGACAGGGAAACATTAAGCCCATACAGGTATCACTCTCTTGTAATGTTCAGTTAGTGCACGGTCAGCAAAGGGAATGCCTGTGTGGGTGAATGAACAACACTGTTCCTCCTCGTGCATTAGTCTTACTAGTCTTTACATTGTGTCTTTTTGTTCAAACTGGAACAACTGAAAGAAAAACCAACAAATTAGTCTGAACCGTTTTGTTGGTTTACGTGGCAATACAAGGTTTTGACTTTGTTGAAAATAAAAAAACCTCCTGAAACTGCTCCTAATTTTGTCAGACAAGAATAATTTGGCCTCACGCTCACATTTAGACAAAGCTGAGTTCTAACTTTCACATGTTCAACTAAGAACAATTCAAACAGCATCAGGGACATCTAGGCTGAGTTATGTGGCCTTCACCTCTGCTCTCCTTAATTCTCTGGAGTGTGTTTATGTAGTAAATGAGAGGATGGTTATGAGGGCTGGATTTGAGGCGGTTTATCCCTGAGGTTGAGCTCAATAGACCATTAGCATGAGCCAGCTGACTCCCAAACACACCATGAATCATCGTCATCTGATTCCAAGGGACATGGTCAGATGACCAATGAAAGTCTTTTAAGGATCAGAACATTGATCTGGATACTGAGTTGATTTTGACTAGATCACTTAAAATGTGTTATTTATTGACCCATGTCACTTCTCCTCATGTCAGTAAACACGATCTGGCTGCAGAAACAGACTCACACAGACGCAAACGACATCCCCATCAAACACTTGTATGAAGATGTGCAGATTGTTAGTGAGGAGCAGAAGAGGGAAAGGTCATCCTAATGAGAAGGAGGAGGTCAAGTCCTGGGCTGCCAGAGGTGTCAGTCTCAACAACAGCTGCACACTAAACATACACACATTTGTATAAAGACAATTTGACGCTTGCACTGAGCCCAACAAATAAAATTGTATTGATTTTCATCCAAAGAGAAAAGCAACAAAGAGCTTGGGGGAACAAAAACAAACATGATGAAGGTGTTGTGATGCAAGCCTGCGGCCCAAAACACAAATTGTACAAAAAAAAAGTGGGAGTGGCAGAGTGCTGGTGCACATTGTGCAATATTCAGCTTTTAAAACCCACTTTTTGGGCTTTAAAATGCTCATGTTGAGGTAAATTTTAACAGAAACAAAGAGCCTCTGACACATGCAAGCAGAGCCAAAGTCTGACACACACAGGGGCTTTAATTGGAGGTTTTAATTACCCTTAAACACGAGCTTTGTTTAACAATGGCGTCTAATTGATTTGATGCAGTGTGTGTTTCTTCGTGAGCCTCTGTGTGAGTGTAAATGGATGTCTGCGAGTGACTTCCTGTCCCGCCTGTGCCCTGGCCTCGGTGTTCCCAGCTGGCGTGTTTTTTTGGGGGGGAAATTAGGGATGCAAATATCCCTGACAAGGCCTGGCGGCTCCCCTGAGGTGAAGACGCTTCATCTGGTTTTATCTGGCGTTTCTGTTGAGTAGGAGTATTTTTTTGTGTATCTGCTGGTGTATTTCCACCCGTCTCTTCTGAGACATGCACATGCAAACTTGATCTGAGGAGGATAAAAACTTATCGGAGATGCCTCTTTTAATGGACAACTCAGACTGAGAGTCAGCATGTTGGGAGTAATGGTGCTGCTGTTAATGCATGTTCCTGTCTCTGCATCATGTTGGGAGACTGCTCTAAGACGAAACACAGAAAATTCACCAACAAAATAACAACAATACGGTCGGAGACAGACGTGTTTTTTTATAAAAAGGAGAAAATCCATCGGGATTTTGGTTAGATGTAGTGTAGTGAAAGACTTGGTTCTAAAACTTGTTTCTCAAAGCTCAAAACAGAAAATTAACTTCAAACATAATTCTAACTATTTTCAGCTGTAGGCTGACATTTATTTTATTTTTATTAACAGATGTAGGGCAACAGTGGCTCAAAATGAATTATTGCTCATGTTGTGGCATTCGAGAAGCACAAAAGAAGGAGGAAGTGGTAAACACGCTGTACACTGCAGCAGCAGAGAGAGTGTTGAGGGAAATAAAAGGGGGGAAGCTGTCATCCTCTTGTTCTCCTCTGGGTTCACTTGTCTCTCTTCTCCATTAGAAACAAACAACCCCCCCAAAGACATACTAATGGCCATGTCCTTGCAAGATCCGTGTGCCATTTAGTGCAATGTGCTCATGGATGCTTTGTGTGCAGCAATGTCCTTCTTTTATACACAAAAACCCAAGTGTGTGTCCTCATCACCAAGAGATTTATTAGAACATCATTAGAGATGACAAATCACTTCCATTTCTATTCTTTCCTTCCTTCCCTCCTGAGTTCATCTGTTCATTTCTGTCCATGCACATCTGTTAGTGTCAGCACAGCTGTCCTGAGGCTGCAGCGGCCTTATGGATGGATAGAAAGATGTGGCTGAGCATCACTGCTTTTACACCTGCACCTCCAGGAATGCACATCAAAGGCAAATTAGCAGTTTGTGAGTGGCAGAAAACAATCATTACAGCATTCCTGACAGATAGCACACAAAACATGTGCAAGCAGGATGTTAAAAATGTCTGCTTCTTTAAGGAACGGTGGCAATACAGGGGAATATAGAGATCCCAGCATTCCTTACATTAATGCACATCATGCCAGAGTTTAAAACTAAGATCCCTGTAAGATGAGAAGAGATGGAGTTATGGAGAATTAAACGTGGAGCACATGGTAGCACCGTTGCAAGTTTCAATTGCACAGCTTTGTTCATTCCTTTTACGTTATATGTATATTTTGTTTGACAGGACCAGCTGGTTTAGCGCTCCTGCTTCCTGTTTTCGTTGTTTGTCTGTGTTTTGACTCTGCTTACCCCAGCATCCCAGCTTGCAGCTGACATAAGAGAGCTTGCAAAACAGGAAGAATTACAACACACGGCTGTTCCTGCACATCTGGACGTACCGGACAAACACACGCTGAAGCATCCAAATGTAACACCACCCCCTACACACACACTGAACTGCATCTGTTTCAACGTTGCAACAGGATATTGACTGTTGAAGATCAAGTCTGGTGTACAACGTGAATGTTAAAGAGTGCAAGATTGTATCTGAATACATGCAGCAGTCTTGCCTTGACAGAACAATTAGGTGTGTTAACTCACATTTGAAGGAAGAGAATAGATATTGTCAATAATATATACATGTAAGTCCTTCTCCAGGAGGTTGAGATGCAAGATTTAGAAACAGTGTCAGCGTACAGTTTTTTTTTAACCATTTAATACATATGGATCCAGAATTGCACGTGCAGCAGTTTAAACCTTCAGACTTTAATCCCCTTACCACAAATTGCATCCCCCCCCCCCCACCCTCCAAAAATGTGGCTTTCTGAATGTTGACACAAACACAAGCATCTACACATAAACACTCTCTGCGGAGCTCCTTAACTACAGATCTATCTGCTTAAAAGTCACAGTGTTATCCGATTATGGTGACTAAGCTAAGGAGGCTTTAAATGACTTGAGAAAAGTTTACTTTCACAAGAAGGTCAAGACCTTATCAAGGCAAGCTGCGAGGAAGACCTCGCTTCTAGTCTTAGAAGGTCCAAACACAGAGATGTGCACGCGTGACTTCGTCTGTGCTGATCTCAAATGCTCTAAGATTAAAGATAATCAAAAAAAACTAACCACACATTTGGAGCTTCACAACTGAAAACTTCCAGCTTCAATCTAGACATAAATTGCAGCACAAATCCATGCAAGCATATACCACACTTAATGAATAAACACAATTTGTTGCGACGTTTGGGTGTATTTTAGTTCAAGAGGCTTGTTCCCTGTGGAACTGTATTTTACAGTGTGCTTAAAGCCAGCTGCAGCTCTCCCTCACAGGCTGCACACTGCGTGAGCTGCCTGGACTGTTAATGAGGAAATGGTTTAAAAAAAAAAAAAGAGACAGAGGAAGTGGTAACAAGTAAGTGTCTCTACCAAAATGTTTCAAAACACAGACAATAAAGCACATGGACAGATTTAAATCATAGATGTAAAAATGTGTGTTTATTGCCCAATTTTGACCTAAAAATGTAATTGCATGTTTACATGTGTTGATGTGAGAGTGTGCAAGTTTGTTAGACTGTTGTGTTAGCATAATATGTCGTGAACAGTGGAGAGGTTTTTATGAATCCCTCATACATGCATATCTACAAAAAACACATTGCTAAACTGAACTAATTTAACAGATGCTAAACAAAACATTTGGTGAGGTAGTGCCTGGGCAACATTTTTATACGTTAAGCTTACAATAAAATTTAGTGACAAAACCACTGGGGTGCACATTTTTTCCCCTTTTCTGACAGTTTATTTGTAATTACTGCAGTACTGGCTAAATAGTATACCATATATTCATAAAACTACTGTAATGTATATAACTACATTATAAGATATGACATATATAGTTCTCTAAAACTGATCTTTGTAAGATTTGTCTTTGCAATTTTCTGTTTTTCATAGCTGATCTACATATTTGTATAATTTATGTATTTTGGTTGTCACTAGGCCTGGTTGTAACAGAATCATCAAAATGGTGGTTTATGTTTAGGCTGCCAATGACCATTTTTCTGGATAAAACAAATATTTTTTATAAATATTTTTCTATTTTGTTCAGTTGTTTCATTTTCTGCAACTTTTCTGCTCTGTTGTTTGATTTTTAGATTATTAAAAGGCACCAGTAGTTCATCATGTGAACCCCTAATTTTAAATTTTGACTGACTAAATGTAAATATACATTGACATTAATATCATCCAGGGCACAATTTGGCAAAGAGAAGTAAGTTAATCATGTGTTCATCCCTTATTTTAATTTGTTTCCTTACATCAACACTAAAAGACTAAATCATTTAATTTCCATTCAACCTTTATTTACACAGGTTAGTCTCATTGAGCCTTGAGGACTCATTTACGAGAGAGACTTGATTTTTAACAGAGTGATGACAACAGTAGACATTTGTAAAAGAAAGCATATGCATTGTGGAAAATACATGAAATAAAATGATATTAAAAATGGAACAAAAACAGTTTGGTTGTAAAGCGATGTAGAAAACTAAAAACAGGAACATGTCTGCACTGGTTTTTGCCAGGAACTTAACAGATGTTTGAAGCCATTTAGAGAGGTCAAGGTTGAGAGCTTCAGATCTTTTTGTAAGATATTCCAGGAAGCAGGAGCGGAGTAGGAGAAGGCCCTTTTGCC
>JARVGQ010000116.1:19356854-19369939 GCA_031762355.1 Hypsolebias martinsi | reverse complement strand
CTACAATTTTTTTTTTTGCTTTGTTTTGTTTTGTTTTTTGAATGTCCAGAGGACCAGACTTAGCTTTTTTAGATTTTAGTACCTGGATTATTGAGCATGCATCAGGATATAATTAGTATTGTTGTATGATCAGTAAAACATAACCTATCGTTATGTACACAACTTTATGATTAAAATAAAATAAAATAAAATTAAATTAAAAAAGTTTTTCCGACTAATTAAAGTTTCACTTCAACACAAAGCCTTTTTATGAACACAGTTTGTTTTATTTTCAGACAGACATTTTCATTCTTAAAGGTCTTTTCATGCAAAAAAAAAAAAAAAAGGATCTTAAACCAAAGTTGATCAAATATCCAAGTTTCCTGTCATGGTGTGACGGTGTAACATAAGAATCAGCATCAGAAGGGTTTTACCTGGAGTAAAGCAAGATCCTTTTGGAAATGATTGCTGTGAATGTCTTTCAGAAGTTTGCTGCACGGAGGAGCATGTTAGTGTCTGATTTGCACGTGAGTCAGGATGAGAAAGCATGAGTCAAGCTGGCAGAAAAGAAAAGAGAAAAAGGTGAGGAATCAGAGGACAAAGTGAGACAAGGTCAATGAAAAGGTGGCTGACAGTGAAGTAATGAAGTGAGGTGGTGAGTGCTGCGAAACCGGCCTGTTTTTGGCAAAGTTTCTCCTGGTGACATTTTCCCACCACGCCCTCCACCTGAACGCTGCCGAAGCAATAAATTCCTGGTGAGCTTTGATGTGCCCCATAAAACTGAACGCACTGATGAAATGCAGAGATTTAAACTCGGAATTCAGAATGCATGAAATATATTTTTGATTGGTTTAAAAAAAGAAAAAACTCAAACTGGTGTGGGGGGGGGGGGGGGGGTACTCCACATATTTCTCCACAGTTAATTGTGTCATTCAACATTTTAGGGAGTGTGGAAAATTTCTTTGCATAACAGGGAAGGGCTCAGGGCGAAACTCTCTGATCCTTCTGATGCAAAAATCTTACACCAGTAACTGCAGAGATTTTAAAAAAAAAAACATGCAATAAAACAATTAGTTTAGAAAATCTTTATCGAACATTAAAATGCACGACAGTGCAAAAGTAAAAAGATTGCATTGAGGCACATGGTGCAAATGATCACACAAAGGAAATGTGCTAACATCATTATTCCTCTATTTTAGTTATTTTTACTGGAAATCCACATAAAAAGAAACATTTAGGCCCAATACTCCTTTTGCCAAAGTTTGTATTTACATGATACCAGCAAGTACTGACAACACAAATACCACCTGAAACTCTTAATCACATGGTAATCACATGGTATTCTCAATATATCATTTTAGACACACATTATTGGCTTTAGGTAATTTTTTGGCATGGAGTAAGAATTGTTTATTCTTCTGTGTTTGGCATCTTGTTGAATGACCTGATAAAGAAATCTACATCTAAATCTTTGATCCTTGAGTGTTTTGTGGTACAAACTGGTAAAAGTCACAACCGTTTTGGTCCATGATGAAAACCTGAAATGCAGAAATGTACTAAATTTGATTTATCTAGAATTTATACCTTGCTTCCATACTGTCCCAACTTTTTCCTAATTTGAGGTTGCATTTAAGAAATAATGTAAAAGCATTAAAATGCACTGAAACCTGGCTTTGGAAATAACCATGTTTAATTTAAATTAGTGGCTTTAAACTAACTGACTAAACATGTAGTCTGCAGGTCAGATTTGGAGCAGCTACACCAAGTTAAATCTGCAGTGTTACTATTTAATGTTGTCTGACTCAATGCATCATCATCCTCAGACTTGGGGGCTTCCATGTGTATGATGCGGCTCATGTCTTGCTTGCAGCTTTGAAAGTATCACAATGCAACCCAGACACACTGCACCAACAAAATGAACATTTAGAAACCAATAACTGTCTTGGTTGTTTAAAGAACAGATTTAAAAGGCAATTTTCAGTAACATTTTGACAGTTTTTGCAATTGTCCATTTCAAATAGTCACTTTATTCTCTCTATAAGCTAAAACACACACACACACAAATCTAAATCAGTGTCATGCTGCAAATAAAGGTCTATGAGGTCAAACTTGTTAAAACTTTTAACATAGTTGCGTACGCCTTGAATAGCTGCCAACACTTACACAACATGTTTTACATGCTATATTATTATCTCGCTCATTGAAACACGAGTTATGAATTATTATTTTCTGGTGTTTATAAATTTCACCCTTAAAGGGGACACATTTCCATAATGGTTCAGGTATTGTATTTGATTTTCACATACGTACAGACAAATCAAACCTTACAAATTGTCTTAAATTCTAAAAAACATGAACTAGTCTGAACCCTTCATTAATATTAAAGACTCATTCTATTGGTTAGAAATGAAAATGAATACCATTAGCAATGACCTGTGGAAATGTATGGCTGATGTTAAAAATAAGAATCAGCACGCCTTCACGGGAACATCTGGGGAGATAATGCACATGGAGAAGTTAAAGTTAACAGATTGTTTCATGAATGTGTGAATTTAAGGTGACAGCATCCTCTAGAGGAAAACCTAGACACTGCAAACTTGATACATCAAATCAATATTAGCAGCAACATTGTTTATGATCAATCTGGAAATCAAATACACTCTGCATTTATTTCAATTTTTTTAAACAATTATGTTTTTAATTTTGAAGTCGTTTGCTGCTGTGACAAACTGGTTTCCCTCAGGAGATCAATAAAGTTATATTTTATTAATTTCTATTTGATTTAAGAGCCAATTTCCAATTAGGCTTAAGTTTTATTAAATACTGTAACATTCAGTCCAGTTTTACTCCGCCTATTGCTTTTATTTAACATCACACGCATAAAAATGAACAACCGAGGAACAAATTTAAAATAAATAAACGCACTAACATATTTACAGCCGTTTTCTCCTTTTTTTTTAATGACAAATACATTTGAACGCCACTTTATTTCCTTCTTTACATCTGTGTTTGTAATAAAAGGCAAATGTTAATTAGTCTTTAGTGGAGAAACACTTGTAAAACATACCATTTTAATTTTAAATGCCAACTGTGTAAGGGGAATGTTTTTGTGTCTGTGTGCTGATTGATTATAGAATTAACTAAATACACTGCCTGGCCAAAAAAAACAAACAAAAAAAAGGGTCGCCACCAAAAAATAAAAAGGTCACTAATATTTTGTTAGACCGCCTTTAGCTTTGATAGTATGCATTTGCTGTGGCATTGTTTCAACAAGCAATGCAATGTCACCAGATCCATTTCCATCCAGTGTTGCATTCATTTTCCCCCAAGATCTTGCATTGATGATGGCAGCTTCTGACCACTGCACAAAGCCTTCAACACATCCCAAAGATTCTCAGTGGGGTTGACTCTGTGGTGGCCAATCGAATCCTTGTGTGAAAAAGATGGCTCATTCACCCAGAACTTTTTCACAATTTGAGCCCGATGAATCCTGGCATTGTCATCTTGGAATATGCCCGTGCCATCAGGGAAGAAAAACATCCATTGATGGAATAACCTGCTCATTCAGTATATTCAGGTAGTCAGCTGAGCTCATTTTTTGAGCACTTACTGTTGCTGAACCTAGACCTGACCAATGCAGCAACCCCAGATCATAACACTACCCGTCTTGTACAGTAGGCCACATGTCCAAGATTATGGGTCCCCAATATCCTTCCAGTTTTTAATAGTTCTTAACCCAATTTTAGTAGTTTCTGAAATCTCCTTAGATGTTTTCTTTGCTTGATGCATGCCAATGATTTGACCCTTCTCAATTAGACTGACATATTTTCCATGACCATGCGATGTGTCTTTTCACATGGTTAAGAAATGAGAAACAACTCATTGCACCAGTTTGGGTTAAATAACTTGTTGCCAGCTGAAAGATAATCACCCATGCAGTAATTATCCAGTAGGAGGCTCATACCCATTTACTTAGTTAAATCCAGGAGGTGACTTTTTGTTTTGGCCAGGCAGTGTATCTAATAAGCAATGTCAAATTTCAATGAGACTTGAAGTAAACATTGATTGCATATTTACCACTGATTGTTAACTTCAAAATAGCTGCTACAGCTAAGCAACATTAGCAAACATAAAACTGGCTATAACCAAGTCAGTGTTGCAGTTAAGCTCTTGGTCTCAGAGTAGCTGAGACTCTATAACTTTGAGCACCGATTACATGACATCCATTTTTATAACTTTGCCTTTAACTGTTGAGCCAACTCTTTTTACTTCACTGTTCAAAATACTTTTTCCAGGAAAATTAATATGCTTTTCCGTTTCAAAAAGGAACAAATAGTTTTTTTTTTTGGACTATAAGGTGCACTTAAAATCCTTTAATTTTCTCAAAAATCGACAGTGAGCCTAATAACCCGTTGCGCCTTATGCATCAATTCTGGTTGTGACCTCGAACTGATTTTATGTGGCGCACGGCGCTCAAAAAACTGTCAACATGAACTTGTTTCGCTTAATGCACCTTATAATCCGGTGCGCCTTATAGTCCAAAAAATATGGTAACTTATTCTTGCACATTCGTCAAAATGTAAGCAGCTGATATGAACCTAATCATATAAAGCTCAATGCTTGTTGCTATATACTTTTGCTGCCACAGAGGTTAGAAACAAAGCAATCCACAGAAATCAAATTAGTTTAAAGTCAGAAGATTGTTTACTTAAGAATTTATTAAGAGTATTTTCTATCCTGATTTCTCAGCCACCATGTGATGTTATGGGTACAGCAAAAAGGCACAGTTTTAATCCTCTGAGCAGATTTGACCAAAGGAATCATGAGGCAAAGTCAGACTAAATACCCAAATGAGAAAGCAGTGATAAAATACAACACTTCTGGACGACCCCATATTAAAATAAAATAAACGACAAGCTTGTTTAAACCAGAAACAATTCACTCTCGTTGTCGTGAGTCGCATAACTTGATTTTCCTCCTTGCGTTTATAGGCAAACCCTCCAGCAGTAGGCGTGATGGAGTCAAATTATGTGTAAAACAGGTTGGCAACAGTGTGCACCAGTAAACAAAAACAAACATTTACTAGAGTAACATATCAGCTGGACTGTTAGTGTTATCAGAAAAAAACACTGTGGGTGCCCCTAACATGGTCTGTACCATAGACATCAACCACATAGACGTCCAACTTTTAGCGTGTTTAGTTTACTTGTGTCGGCGAAATACAAAACAACCACCTTACAAAAATGCAGCTATTAATCTTGGTTTTGGTTTATAAACAGTACCATTACAAGTGTAGTGTACACATCAGTGCTCCTCAGCTGCAGCTTTAGGGATCAAAGCACATTCTTATCGTGTGTGGAGGTAGGAATACTCCAGCAAGCCCACACAATCAGGAAAAAACTAAACGGAGAAATCTCTCATTAAAAAGTGTTCAACTGTAATCAAACTTTTTTTTGTTTGTTCTTCCCAAACAAGCGTCAGCCAATATTTGATGCACATTAGAGATTTTCCCTCCATACTGTGTACCACTGAAAAGCTTTAAAAATCAAAAACTTGTTAAGAAAAATGGGCATTTTCTTCCCACTTAGTGTTAAAAAATAAATATGATATGCACGGCTTTACATGTAGTGCATTGTTTTCTGAGAGGAGGCAGACGTTTGCGATGATTATTGTATCCAAAAACAAAATGGAAGTTCGCTGTAACAGATAATACTACAAATCACAGAAGAAATAACCAATGTGGCAGGTTATATTAACACGCATTAAATGACTTTTTGTAGAAATAGATTCAAACTCGTCTCATGTCAGTCTTACGCATGATGCAATGTATGTGCTGGGGAAGTTCTAACAGTCACACCGATAGTAGACCACAGAAACAATCCCAGTTTATAGTGTTCAAATTCTAAAGAGAAGGCTCTCAAAACAATTTAGAGCCTTTTATTGTTTTTACTTTTGGAGATTAAAAAAATATCTGAAGGCATATTAAAGATCTGATTAAAAGAAAAACACTGAACATTAAACGTTTCTGTGACTGTTGAATGATTCAGTCGTTATTGCTGCAGATAAAATACACATCAAACAAGCAGTAGGCGTGACTACAATGTGACGGTTGGTCTGATTAAAAGAAGAAAAAGAGTGCGTTTAAAGGAAGGGTTTTGTGTGTTGAGCTGGAAATAAGTTTTAAGCTGTTCGTATCAAAAGTCCTACGAGTCTCTGCATGCAACACGCTGCTAGTCGTTAACTAGTCGATACACGTGGTACTGCGCTCCGTGTTCACTTGTGGACACTTCAAACACGAAGGCAATGCACAGCAGAGTCTCCTGAGTTTCTCTGTTGGACACCACCTGACAAAAGAAAGAACAAACAGTACAGAGAACCATTATTAAATATGAGCAAACACATAGTTCAATCGAACGTTAATACATGAAAAAAACTGCAGTAAGAAAAGACGCTTAAAAAAAGTCTAAAACCCTCTGAAGTGATCTTAATGTGAGATGAAGACAAACTGCTTAAACAGAACTGAGGAGACGTATTGCACAAGTCCAAATGATAAAAGCAACATTAGAAAGTTTCCGGAGAAACTTTGATGGGGACTGCCACGCTGCTGCCAAATAAAATTTTTGACTCGACGGTACTATGTATTCGGGTTCAGCTACCCCTATAACAAATTTCAGCTGAATAACTAAAAATGGCTGGGTTATTGTAATTTTTCCATTTTAGCTAAGGCAGCCATCTTGGATTTTTGATTTGGAGTCAGAATGTGATGGGAAATGTTATCAGTGATAGCCACACACAATTTTAGCACAATATTTCTAAAATTAGCTGATTTATAGTATTTTTCCTCTTTAGCTCAGACGGCCATCTTGGTATTTTGATTTGCATAAGGAATGTATGAAAACTCGCTCTCAACTATGGACAGAGAATATTTCAGCTCAAAATCTCAAAGAATGATTGAGTTATTACAGTTAGAAGCTGTTGAGTTCCATCAGACATTTTGAATTAGAAAACTGGTGTCTTTGTTTGCTAATTACATCGCCATGGTAACTCGAAACACCTATAAAAGTAACAGCACACATCACGGTGCTGAGCCGGTCATTTTGATATAAGATTTGTGGGGGTACATGTTGTGGTTTGGGATGCATTAAACTTGACAGAAGAATAAGATATAAAGTTAAGAAACCCTAAGTCGGGTGAAAATAGTAGGTGCTGCCTTAGTAGGATGTCCCCAGTGATCACTATTTTTGCCAAGATGTGAAGTTTAGCAACAAAATTTACTAAAACCGAGTTCAAAAGAGCAGTTTGGAACAGCAGTAGAGTACCTGTAGAATAGTGAAGTTCTCCAACACGCTGTTCATCATGTATTTCTCAGGCAGATGTTTCAGTTTGTGGATGAAGTTGATCATATATTCACACATGGGTGAACGATGGATGCGAAAAATGTACTTCCCCCCTTCCAAATGGGCATACTCCGTCTAGAAGAACAAAAATACACACACACACACATGCACAATTAAAAAAACACAAGTTTACGTGTAAAATTATGACTAAACAACCGGTTCCTGCCCTCACCTCCACCTTCTCCACAACCTGCTTGCCAAAGGAGCAGACCTTAGTAGAAACACTGATGGTGATGTTTTCGGTTCCACTGTACTGACTGCTCACTCCGTAAAACGCACCGGAGCCCTCCTCAATGTCGCCGCTCAGATCGGCCTAAAAGAAACGCAGAATGATGCACGGAGAGAGAACAGAGTCAGCTTTCTAATACATATCTGTTAGGTAATAGAAAATAAATTTATAAATCCTCGTAATTTTACGTTTAGCAAATTCAGTGAGTACCAAATTCATATTTGTGAGTGCCATGAATTTCAAGAGGAATGCTTGTTTTGAGCACTCACCCAGAACTTAACAAGAAAGAAGGCATTGTGTGGCCCTTTTTCAAACAGCTCCTTCAGGCCTCCTTTCTTTTCCGAGAACTTATCGTAAATCTGCCTCACATCTATAGACTCCAACACAGGGTCACTGTAGCCTGGGTTTGATGGCCCGATGTGAACAAAAAGGTGTTTATGCTGAAGAAACAAAGGGGGAAAGTAATGAGATGAAGAACAAAACAGATTTAAATTTTCATTAACAATAAATGTTGTTTTATCGGTTATAAAGGAGAAGAAAAGGTTTGAAGTAAGTACCGTCTCTCTGTCTCTTTGGGTCTCCAGAAAAGCAGAGAACTCATGCAGCCGTAGTTTCACTGAAGCAATGGTTCTGTCCTGCCATACAGGAGCCGCTATAGCTGCAGGCCGAGGGGGTGGCAAGGCTTCGTAACCTGACATGCAGGCAGAAAAAAATGTAATTCCCTCACAAAAACAAAACTGATAAACAGTCATTTTGTTTTTTTCCACTTACTGATAGGTGGAGGGACAGGGGCTGGTAGTGTGGTGTATGGAGGCTGTGCAAAGGGCTTAATGCTGGTGATGTAAACAAAAAAGAGGCAGAGCCTTAAATTCTGTCCAAATTTATACCATCAAAAATCACCTAATTAGACCGTGACACTTACTCCTGAGAATGTCCGGGCTGTCCTGGTACAGGGCCAGGCCAAAACTGTACAATCAAACAAGGAATAAAACAGCTGAGGACATATTCAACTGAAAAGGTATTAGAAAAAAACAACAGGTGATGTCTGTGCATTTTGTTATGAGTGCTCCAGTCAGGATCATACGCATCAATCTCCGACTGCTGAAAGCAGGATTTCATGCTAAAGCTACAGTGGTTCTTGAAAGTTTGTGCACCTTTTAGAATTTTCTATATTTCTGCATAAATATGACCTAAATCATCGATTTATCATACAAGTCCTAAAAGTAAATAAAGAGAACCCAGTTAAACATGAGATAAAAATGTGGTGGGAATTTATTTATTGAGGAAAATGATCCAATGATACATATTTGTGAGTGGAAAAAGTATGTGAGCATTTGCTCTCAGTATCTGTGTGAACCCCTCTGTGCAGCAATAAGTGCAATTAAATGTTTCCGGTAACTGTTGATCAGTCCTGCACACCGGCTCAAGTAAAATACAATTATCAAGGCTGTAAACAGTTCCAGATAATCTAATTCAGATACGGTTATTAACAGTGACAACTACAACAGATATTTAGTCCATTGCTCATTTGAAGCATCCAGTTTTATGCGACCATGTGCTGCCCTCTAGTGGACTATTCAGACTTCTACAGGAGACAACTTTCCTCCACTAATCTGATTTGCCTTTTTAGTGAAAACCAATTAAATGAAATGAAATGGGTATCTGCCAGTAACAATCGGAGGCCAGTTGACTGGAGCACCTTTAGTTTTTGTCTCACTCTGACTGGTGGAGGGAAGGAAGTCTGCGGTTTCATTACACTCGCTGACACAATCTGAGCTGACGAGAGGTTGGCCACTGTCTGGAGTGCCTTGTCCTTGGATACCTGATCCTGAACAGAGAATAAAAAAAGAAAGAAAGTAATACATGAAAAAAACAAACACTTTCACGTTTCTTTAAAATGCAGGATGGCGATGTAGGTTAAAATTCCACAGCCAGCCAACTTTTACAGATCATTATAGACAGCAAGCAAGTCGACATGTGCTGCACGTCAGCAGGATGCAGGGACTATATGCAGAGAAACGACACGCAGCAAAGCAGACCTGAGAAGAAGCAACAGCAGGAGGCTTACAGAGCTAGAAAAGCTAACCCTCACCAGCACTCAAATAAAAAAACAAAACAAACAAAAACACTTAAAAAATAAATTAAAAAACAACAACAAAAAAACCAGCAGCGAGCAGAGTTTAGAGTCTGGTAGTACGTCTGCAGTGTGGACAATCAGTAATGTGATGCCAGCCACACAGCACAAAGCCTATAGCAGAGAACTGTAGTTGAAACTTACCAAGTTCATGGCCTATGGCAAAAAAGACATGGTATAAAGTAAGTTTAGTACATTCAACTGAAAGTAGGGGATAGATTCACTGTTTGGCAGTAAGGAGAAACATATAGCTCACTGCATATTAAGGAAGTACCTTTATTTAGGATATTGTTCTTTTTTAAAGTTTTAATAGTTGAAGAACAACAAGAGGACAATAACACATAACAAAGAGAGCATAACAAAACTTAGCAAAGAATCTAAACAAAACAAAAATACCAAAACCTGAGCAGCTGTTTGTCTCCCTACTTCCACTGTCATTTACAGTATATGTGGCTTTATCAGAACAAAGTCTTCATTATGTTTCTAAGTAAACAAACAACTCAACAAGCATCCATTCATCCATTAGCTTGACCCGCTTCTTCCTTTCTGGGTCTCGGGTCGTTGCTGGTGCCCATATCTAGCAGCCACTGTGCGAGAGGCGGGGGACAGACAGAAAGAGACCAACAACCATTCACACTCACACCTACGGACAATTTAGAGATACCAATTAGTCATTGCTCCATTAACTGCTATGTGCAGCTTGAAATATAGGACGACAGAAACTACAGATGTGTTTACACATTGTATTGTTGGAGCAAGGCTCGAAGAGTATATGTTTAATTGCTGCTTTTTGTTTACATTTTATTTAAAATTTGAAGCTAGTTTTATTTGAGTGACAGTGTATTTTGCACTCCTGAAGATCAGAATATGTAAATTAATTACGAAATCATTTCTGTCAAGCACGTTATACTAAAAGATTTTGACCACTCAACTTAATGTCACTAGTGTTGCAGTATAATGCTGATGATAGGAGAGCCCTGCAGTAATAAACTCAAATTAGCAAGTACAGTAAGTCAGAAGAAAATAAATATTTTAACCACATGCCTTATGACCCAGCCAATAAAAAAAAATGAAGGGAACACTTAAAATCTAGGCATAACTCAAGAAAATTACTTTTACTGTCAACGATTTGTTCTGCCAGGATGCTCAGACTAAAAACAACATCCTGAGAGTGACAAAACTTATTCTGAAGTTTACAATGACAGCTCAAACCTAACCAAATGTATGGCTAAAGTACTTATATGACTAGATTACAAAAGAGAATGTTAAAAGATGAAAGAAGTAAAGATTTTGAAGAACAAGAACAGAGAGATCAAATCTGGATCAAGACTGTGCACCACATTGAAATGCAAGTAAAACAGTCTTTGCCTGTTTGTGTTTGTGGGCAATACATATATGTTGGTACAGCCAAACACATCAATCAGCTACCAGACAGATATTCTCATGCAATTATTCTGTCTAAAACAGCAATTCTCTTAAAAGGGTACTCATTGCAAAGTATGAAAGAAAACCTTAAAAAGGTGCTTGATCCTGGTCCTCGGGGGTCATTGACCTGAACGTTTTAGTTGTTTTCCTGCTCATCTGCAGGTCTTACAAGCTCTACAGAAGCCGGTTAAGCACTTATTTATTCAAGTCAGTTGTGTGAACGTAGAGAAACATCTAAATGATGCTTCTGCAGAACTTGAAGACCTGCTGAATATCAGGGAAATGAGCAAACACGTGGGATAGTGGTCCTCAAAAACCAGGACTGGGCTCCGCTGTTCTAGGATACGGTGCATTTTGAATGTTTACTTCAGTAGTTTTCCAGATACTGTATAGTGACTACAATTCTGAAATGTGGGTCTGCACTCAATGTAAACAAAGCCTTTGGCTGAATCAGCTGGGCTTTGTTAACCAGCCACATGGAAGCTTGACTTACATGACTGACCTACATTAGGTTGGCTGTAGTCTGTGTAAGTAAACAAATGGCTGGTATATTTAACATTCAATCTTTTTTCAGTCATGACGTCTGTTTCCGTAGGTAAACAAACAACTATGGTACTTGATTTCAGTGACAAATTTTTATTTAATGACACATGAACCATCAGTGAGAAATATATTGTGTGGATTTAGTTTCTTTATGTCCCGTTTGCATGACTTTGCAAAGCATCCCTTTAAGTAAAATCAACAGACTTATTGTCATACCCCTGCCGCGCAAAGCCTTTTCCAGCAAGCAATGCTACCTTTAAAAATATACCGCATGCAAAATAGGACTTTTAAAGCAACCAAGTAAACAAAAACTGTTTGAAGTGTTTACAAGGACTGATTCCCTAAATTTACATTTCCAAATGTGTCCTGATGACCGCTATAAAGTCATGCAAATAAATACAGATGCCAGGGGTTAGCTTGGCATTAGGACGAACTTAAATAAATGCCATGCATTGTTTCACAATAAGTTATTTATTAGCAAATAAATCAAGTCTGAGATTATTTTTTTTCCCACCTAGTTGCAAAAAGTCTTGAAAATGCAAACAATTTAGCTCGCGCTGACCAGTTACAATTCCTGTGGTCCTAACTAATACTGGAAAATGCAACAGATGTTTTTATTAAGATCATAATAAAAAGAAGCCAAAACCAGTGCATCTTCACCTGTGATGATTATATGGGTTGAGTTAGATTTGGGCCACATGCACAGCCAAGTCAGTGTGTACCTTCAGTTTAGACTGAATCTCACGAGACTTTCTCTTGGCCAGAACTTGCAGGTGACTAGAGACCTGAAGAAAGACAGGATGAAGGGACAGGGAGGAGAGGAAGAAGGAAAAGAAAGAAGGAATATAACTATAGAGGAAAGGGATTGTGCAAGTACCCACCTTGATGCTGGCCTGATATTCTCGCACCCTCTTACGTGCCAAAACTTGAATGTGACTAGAAACCTTTGGGGCCAAGATACCCCCATGAAAACAAACACAACCAAAGGATGATATTTCAATTTAGACTGTCATAAATGAGCACAGCAATTAATATAAAACAGACAAATAACAAAACATCTGAACATTAACAAAACATCTGAACATACCATATGTAAGGTACATGCAAACAGGATTCCAAAAAAGTTGGGACACTAAACAAATTGTGAATAAAAACTGAATGTAATGATGTGGAGATGGCGAATGTCAATATTTTATTTGTCATAGAACATAGATGACAGATCAAAAGTTTAATCTGAGTAACACTTTAAAGGAAAAATGTGTTGATTCAAAACTTCACAGTGTCAACAAATCCCAAAAAATTTGGGACAAGTAGCAATAAGTGGCTGGAAAAAGGAAATTGAGCATATAACGAACAGCTGGAAGACCAATTAACACTA
>JARVGQ010000116.1:19328991-19346726 GCA_031762355.1 Hypsolebias martinsi | reverse complement strand
CACTTCTTGGTCTGCTGCCTTCATACATCTCCTCCTACATGTCTCTGCATGAGTGCAGCTACAGCGTGCACTCTCAGGACATGATTACCTGCAGTGTCTCAGTGAGGACTGAACTTGGGAAAAGGACCTTCTCCTACTCCGCTCCTGTTTCCTGGAACATCTTGCAAAAAGATCTGAAGCTCTCGAACTTGACCTCTCTAAGTGACTTTAAACATCTGCTAAGTTCCTGGCAAGAACATTGCAGATATGTTTTTGTTTTGTTTTCTACATTGCCTTACAACCTAGCTGTGTTTTTTAATACTATTTTATTTTCACTAGTTATTCTCAATTTGTATGCATTCTTTATGACTGTCTATTGTTGTCTTTGTTGTCCACTGTTGTCATCACTCTTTATTAAAATCAGGTCTCTCTTGTTACTGAGTCCCCATGGTTCAATGGGATTGACCTGTATGAACTGAATTGAATTAATTCAAACTCAGCTACTCACTATCAGGCTCATGTTCGGGCTGCTGCTTAGTATTATTTTTACATTATTAGTGTTTATCATATATCTTAACTCTTTAAGCATATCATTTAGCGTTTGTTTAGCGTATATCTTAGTGTATACCTTAGATACTTATATACTGTTTCTTTTGATAGTTTATATTTTTGCTATTTTTGGGTGACCTTAAGTGCACATTTTTGTTCCACCTCATGTATCACATGTGATGCAAATGACAATAAAGAAACCTGAACTTACAGAAGAGAATTAAAGCCACTGTAGATTTTTTCCCCAGACTTCAAAATTGTGACTTTTTTTTTCACAAAATATGGAAATAAAAGTCAAAATTATGAGAAGAAAAGTCATAATTCTGGAAAAATAAAAAATAAAATACCCACCCTAGCCCTAATCCTCTTTCATATTCACTTTATGAAATATTCCCTCACCGTGCACCCAAATTTATAGTTTGTTCTCCCACTTTGGTTTATTTTGTGCTTGCAGATTTACTAACAAACCTCATTCCAACTTCATAATAAGCCATCTGTAAGTCACTGCTAAACATCACCTCCAATAAACTGTACAAACGTAGACAATCCACAAACCAATCAAAACAAGTCAAACTCCAAACTGGACAAGTGAACTGCTGAACTGTTTGATTATTAATAAAGGGAAATCAATAGAAATGACCATTCCATTGATGTTACTGAATATTATAGATCGATTATGGAATTTGTAGATGATGCTTAAATCCTTGTCTCAGAGCAGCTGCCTGACCAAGACATGAAATGTTTAGCAAAATGTAGACATTGGTAAAATGCCTATTCACGGAACTAAATAAACAAAGTGCAATTTAGTGTGCACAAATGCACCAAACACTTGGCATGGATTGTACAAAGTGTGGGCTGTTTTATTAAGCTAAGAGAACAAATTACACATCGGATGACTTAAACCGAGGGGAAATATTCTTATAAGCACAATGTGACCTCTTTAGGTAGTTTTTACATTTTGTTTTTAAGTTAAATGAAAGTGTGTGATTCACTAAATGAGAAGGATGAGTATGCACTTTATTTATGTACTGTATTTGTTTACTAAGTAAGCATGTTCTTTTTATTGTATAAAACGTAGTCTAATACTTTTTTTGGTAATGTTAGCATAGCCTGAATTGCCATGGTTGATTTGACGGTAATTGTTTGCTGACAGTAATGCAAAAATGGTGAAATAATGACGTATATACTACTACTACTACTACTAATAATAATAATAATAATAATAATAATAAAATAAAATAAAATAAAATAAAATAAAAAACACTCCCCAGCATCTCAGGTTTTATTCTAGTTTTGGTCAGAATTCTTTATAAAATTGCAGTGACTTATGAATTAAAAACACTATAACATATCCATTGACAAAACATTCTTTGACATAAGATTTTTCAGATGAAAGCTCAAACAAAGTTTATAGTTTATGACTATTTTCCCCTTTGAAGAAAATAGAGTACAGTGCACTGTAAATGTTTAGATACGTTGCAACTGCATTTACAAAGGTCAGACACTAGAGGGCAGACTTTACCTTTTCCAAATCATCCAAGCACGAGTTTCGTTTTTACGTCCCTGTGACTCTAAAGATTGTTTAAAACGGATTGACGACACCTTTCACATTTAAATTGACCTTTTTAAAATAGTGGAATGTTATTTGTTTGTTTGCGTTTTTACCAGCTACGGAACTTAATTTCCAAGAGTGGACCTAGTTTTATTTATTTATTTTTATTTTTTTTAATACATGTACTGTATACTGTATACCAGGGGTGCTCACACTTTTTCAGCATGCGAGCTACTTTTAAAACAACCAAGTCATACTGTACAGTAGTACTGTATATATTTTTTTCACGTTTTTGTTGGTGAGTCTAAATAAATAAATAAATAAATAAATAAATAAATTGCTCACCTGTTGAGAAGCTCTTTTAGGAACTTGGTTTTTGTTCATTTGCTTGTTTGTTTTTACATAAACTTTCCGAACTAACTGATCAGATATTTCCATGTCTATGGGATATTTCTATTCTATAAGTTCTTGAACGCATCATTTCTTCTTCGTCGTTTTTTTTTTTTTTTTCTTCCCACTTTATTTTATATGTGGAAGCTAGCAGCTAAAGCTTCGGAGTCAGGTAAGTAGACACTTTTAATTAAACACCTAACGCATATATCCTGCTTTATAATGTATGTGCCATAGAGTTTTACTTTTTGGAAAAGTTAAAGTTTACTTGTATTAAACATGTTTTGATATTCCTAAAGTAGGCGAA
The DNA here is from genome assembly GCA_031762355.1 of Hypsolebias martinsi. Taxonomy (NCBI): domain Eukaryota; kingdom Metazoa; phylum Chordata; class Actinopteri; order Cyprinodontiformes; family Rivulidae; genus Hypsolebias; species Hypsolebias martinsi. The sequence continues at coordinate 19,343,949 of JARVGQ010000116.1, read as the reverse complement.
AAGCCATAACACAGTACTGTACTTGGCTCAAACAGGCGCGTTGATCGTCAAATCCAAAGGGACAGAGCTTCACAGTTAAACTTGGAATTCACATGGGAAATATGGTACAAATGCTTGTGAAGTTAAACAGTATGTAACCCAGGGGTGTCAAACTCATTTCCACCGAGGACCACATCAGCATTAATGATTGCCCTCAGAGGGACAGTACACATGTAGCTAAATTTAACTTAATGTAATGTAAAAGAAGCACAACTGCCCCTTAATGTTAAATAACAGATATTTTTTTACAGTCAACTTACAAATATTACATATAGATGTAGAAAAATATGTCTGCTGTTATAACATAAAACCTTTTAGTTTGTCAGGTTATGAAACCCACATTACTCCATAAATCAATGATCAAACTTTCCAAGCGAATAAGGAAAAATAACAAGGTGTGATATTAACTTTGTTCAAAACTTTTTTGTTAAGAGGGGCAGAATAATGATCCAACCAATAATGAGCTGCTAAGAACATGTGACAGGTGTAGCATAAACACATAAACCTGCAACCCCATATACATTGCTGTAACTTTAACATAATATAATAAGACATTTAATAAGTGTAATAAACTCAAAATAACAATATTAGGGTTGAAGGTTCACTTTGTCATACTAAACTCCGTGTTTGTTGTCAAAATGCCGATGTAGATTGTACTCTGACATCTGCCACTGCCTCATAAGACAAAATACTGTACATACCAATTTCTCTCCTTGAAGCACAAACATATACAGTATTCACCTTCCCATCTTTCTTGAAAGAGCCTTCCGTCTTCATCATTTTTTCTCCTGGACATTTTGGGATCATTGTTTGTATTTCTCAATTCCACTTGTTCGAGATATGATATTGATGTGGAAAAACTGCAATCTAGTAGTGGGGTGCTGTTACTTTGTGGGTAACAAAATTGGCATGCATTAAGGAACATGTACCGGTAGTTTGTTGTCAGTGCACCCTTTTGAATTATTTATCATACTCTCGCGGGCCACATAAAATGACGTGGCGGGCCACGTCTGGCCCACGGACCTTGAGTTTGGCACGTGCGCTTTAAGTAATTATTGTTTCAAGACTGAAACTTGACGTCACTTGACAAATACCCCACAAAGAGTACCGTAGTTTGATGGATCTACCTCCTCAAACAATTTGTACATGATTTAGCAGGGTTTGTTTTGAAATATAAATTATAGTTATTAATATTAATTTATACAAAGGTAATTTTCAGTCTGCTGAAAGGGACATTTATTTGTAAGTTTCAGGTTTGAGTATGTTCACTATTTTTGTATGAAATACTGTAGTGCAAAATCTGTATGTAAGGAGGTGTTAAGTTGATCTATTTACCTTTGTGGTACACTTATTTATCATGCTTTGGTCACATGCATTATGGTGTGAATTAGGCCCAGTTTACATGGGAATAATCTCTGGAAAATGTAAATTTTCCACTGTTGCTTGTGAAGAAGTTACATGTTCACACGGTAATGCTATGATTGCAGTTTCAGTTTAGACAGACCTGACATTGAACCTGCTGTAGTTTTTATACCAGGTCACTTGTTGGCCTTGTGATTTTTGTATTTCAGCAACACACGGCAGCACACAGACATTTCAGTCTAGCGCATGAGAACAGTTGCATCCAACAAATACACAAACCAAAGAAGTGCATCTCTGCCAATGGAGAAGACGGTGTAGCATGTGGGTTTCATGTCAGAAGCGTTTGTAAATTGTAAAGTGTGTGCAGCCAAAACGGTATTCTGGTATCGGCTATTGTTACTGTTGTTGATGTATCTGTGCATGTGCAGAATAACTACTGACTGACTAACCATTTATAAACACTTCCACTTTTGCTTTTATAATTGTGTTTTTCTGTGACGGGATGCCAGGCATTAGAAATAAAACCTTCCCCTTTAACACCTGAGTTTCTAAGATTTTGGTGTCGGTGAATCTGATAGCTCTTGTTTTGTACACAAACAACTGAATTGCAACAGAGTTCTGATTTCATCTACAAACAGTGTAATGTAAACTAGGCCTTAGAGTGAAACTGACAGGCCTAATGCTCCATTGTAGGTTTTAGAAAGCTGCATTCTGAGACCTGCTCTATCTGAAGTTGGTATTTCTTGCATGACGTGAATGGCTTCCTTCACCCCCTCTCAAACCAGTTGTCGTCTCTTTCCAAAATATGAACATTCTGGTCCTCTAAAGAGTCTCCCTTATCCTCGAGGTGTAGCTGGGCTGGCAGTCCTGTGTTGTGCCATGCATCTGTCCAGAGGTTGTTTAGTTTCTCCTGTATAGAGGTCTGAACATTCCTTACTGCTCTGAACTGCAGACGCCACGCTGCTTAGTTTTTATTTTATTTTATTTTTTCTTTGTCCTTAGGATGGACCAGCGTCTGTCTGAGTGCTGTTATGTTTGAAATGCACCAGAATGTTGTCTTTGGAAAAAAATCCTTCAGTTTCTCAGATACTCCATCTACAAGAGTAGACAAGAAGTCGAGTCAAACATCTTAAACTACAGAAGAATAGAGGCCCTTTCTCTCACTCTCCCTCTTTTTGGATCACTGACTACCATGACAAAAAAATTAAACGTTTTCAGTTTTTTTGGAAGCTATTTTGCTCTAATTTACAACACATAAACACTGGTCTACTTTAAAGTTTGACCCTCAGCTGTTTGGGATCTTTACAAGCATCCTCCTTTATTTACTTTTTAAAGATTAGGGGAAAACGGTGAAAACCTTGTGACGCAACACAACACATTCTCTTCCTCTTTCTAATGGTACTTACAGCTGCGACAGTTGTGCACAATGCACCAGGAAAACTAAATGTTTCCCATCCTCACACAGTTTAAACAATTTGCCATAAATACCATTGTTTCTTGAAGCCTTGCATATGTGCTTACAGCACACCATGCAGAAACCATCAAGCCTGCTCTTTTGTGGTGTACTTTAACAATGCTTATTTCTTCATCGTACTTTTGTGGTTTTGAACTTATTACCATCTAAAGGTTGTGACCTTATATTGCTTAAACTTCATAACTTACTTCTTGTAATTATATTCTGCAGATTTTATTAGCTTCAACAAGGCAGGATTATGAATTACAGTATCTGTAAATTTATTATTTTTCTTTTGATGCATCTCTTTTGTTGTTGCTTAAATTAGTTTGAGAGTTTTGTGAATATTGTGAGTAATATGCTGCAAATATTACTTTTGGATATAATTGATCAGATACTCGGAAGCTGACCTTATATTGCTTAAACTTCATAACTTAATTCTTGTAATTATAGTCTGCAGATTTTATTAGCTTCAATACAACAAGATTATGAATTATCTGTAAATTTATTATTTTTCTTTTGATGCATCTCTTTTGTTGTTGCTTAGATTATTTTGAGAGTTTTGTGAATATTGTGAGTAATATGCTGCAAATGTTACTTTTGGATATAATTGATCAGATACTTGGAAACTTTTTAAAATTTCTCCTCTTTGCCTGTGTGAAGGTGTATTATTATTAAAATATTATTTTTACATTCTTATTTTTAGTTCGTAAAAACATAATTTGTTCTTATTTCGCTATGCTACAATTTTATAATAATTAAAACAAAAAAATTCAGTGGAATCGCTTTACAGACCTTGCATACCAAAATAACTGTAGAATAAGTAATGTCTAGAATTGGACTGGATCTTGTTTCTAGCCTAAAGGACAAAATGTTAAAATGTGTATCACCATACATTTACTAAAAATGGAGAATATAGTTTTTTTTTTATTATTTTTTTAATAGAAATGTAAAAAAAAAAATTTCAGATTAATTCAATTTAATTCAGATTTGCTAGAATGGATGTCACATGGTTGAACTGTACACAGGCCACAAGTATTTTAACAAACTTTGGAAAGAAAAAAGAACACAAGGTGACTGCAACAATGTTGCAATTTAAAAACAAGTTATTATGTAAAGGTGTTAAGAAAAGGTGAGTAAATCAGTAACAGTAGATCAAACTTCTGGCGTTTCAAACAAATCTTACATGGGAATCACATCTAATTCAAATAAGTTTAAAAAAAATGACACTAAAGAGTCTTTCTGGGGTGTAAATGAACACGTGACACATCAAGGTAAATGAGCTGCTCTCATTATCGACACCAGGAAAAATAAAACGGTGTGTGTCCCTGTGTGAGCGCGGTGCAGACATTAACACACTGTTTTATCTCTCGCAGCTATCACAGCAAGTCGAAGCCAGACAAACATCACATCTGTCTCAAACTGTACTTCACAGAATCAAGTATGTGAGAACATGACGACTGCAGAATAACCAACTTTTCTCTTCTTGACGTGCGTGCAGCGCACATCTGGCTCTGCAGCGTCGCAGCACTGTCGAGCCGTGACTATATTTGTCCTCTCTTCCTCCTCTCGCTGGTGCGGGGACAAGAGAGTCGAGAGCTGGAGCCCTGCCAAAAGAGGCTGTCCGGCTATGCAGCTGAAACTTTTACAAGCCGAGCAGGAAGAGACAACGCCGAACAATCGGAGAAGAAGCTGAAGGAGAAGAAGAAGAAGAAGAAAACAGTGAGACATCTGAATTCTTTGATTGTTCTCGCCTCTCTCTCTGTGTTCGCCTCTTCCTCTTTTTTTTTTTCCTTTTTCTTACTCCTTGTTAAAATCACACTATTTGCCCGCCTTCGTTGGCAGGGGGTAAATGTAGGACTCGAGGACAGGGTGGGAGGGGAGCAGATATGGGAGGGAGAGCGGGAGGGCGGGGGTGTGGGGGCTGGGTGGGACTTTGGGTTCAGAGAGTTCAGCTGAGGAGAGAAATAAATTCATAAACAACAAAAGGAGATGTGACGTCAGGTTCAGAGGCCATCCAACCTGCTGACTGAATCCGAGCTTCAATGGACGAGCAGGACTGTTTGCACCACACGTGTTTGCACGTGTGTACAGTATGAATGCGTGTGCGCCCATTGTCCTATATTTGATTAGATTCTTGTAAACTTTGTGAAGAGAAGCTGGACTATTGCAGTCTGAGGAAAGGCAGAGCCGTTTAGATTGTGTGCTGCATCCGTTTGACGACTTAACAATTTATTGCACAGTTGCAGAATGAACCATTGAACATCTCAAATGTTTTAAAGGTTTGGACTTTATCCTAGCTAGAAGCGCAATCAACTTTTTCTAAACGACACAAGTTCAGAAACAAGCTCTGATTGGTTGGCGGATGCAAGTGATTGGCTGCGCACGCATGCTGGAGATGAAGTCGGCCATCATGGAGCAAACAGATTTCTTTTTTCTCTCCTGATGACTGAGGCCACGTACAGGCAGCGACTTGCGGATTTAGGAATGACACTGGTGTTGAGTTTTTATTCTGGTGCCAGAAAGAGAAAATCTGAGGGTGACAAATTTAAAACAAACAAACAATGTTCATTTCCGTGAATTTTCCACCCTGCCTGCATATTTGTTCATTTAGATGAACTCGCCAAACTCCTCCCACTCAGTAGGGCTGATTATTATTCCCTGATGAAGGGAGACGCGGAGAAAATCGGGCAGAAAAGAGATGTCAGAAAAGACAGCGGCTGTTGCTGGACTCTACTTTCTGCTAAGACGACTTGACAAAAAAGCACGCAGCAGCTTAAAGTTTTGGTTCAAAGCCACGTTGGGCGTTTTTGTTCCGCCGACTGTACGAACAACACGTGGTAAGACGAACCAGCATGGCAGAAGTGTCAGGACCTGCTCGTGTCTCTCGCCATCTGTCTGTTGCTGCAGTACAGTATAAGTGATGAGGAGTGTGTGTTGTGTGCTGGATGATTAGCGTGCAAACGTTAGCAGTGCTCCCAGCTACTGCTGGCTCGCTGCTTTGTGTCACCGTGTCTGCTCATGACAGGTCACGCTTCCCCTCTCTCTTTTTCTTCTCTTTTTGTGGCACACTGTCTTTCTTAACTCCTCCTCTTTCTGTTCCTTCTCTCACTACAGCACGTCCCTCCCTTCCTTCTATGTTTCTGCTGCCCCCCTGCTATCCTCCCTTTTCCCTCCTTCCCTCTTGGCAGTAGTGCCAAAGTGGGCAGGCAGAGCGAGGCGAACACATCACAGGGCAGAGCAGAGGGCAATCCAAAGGCTGGCGAGTTCATCACGTGCATGTTTGTGTTTTGGACCAGCTTTGTGTAGGAGAGTTCGTCTGGGCTTTGGCCGTACGTAGGTGCAAGTGTTGTGGGTCTGCTGGGGGTCTGATTGGGAGGGCTTCTTGTTTTGCTGTGCACTATTTGATATTCTGGTTAGTGTGTGTTGCAGGGCTGTGCGAGTGTGTGTGTGCAGACGTCTCTCTGTCACTGTGCACGGACAGACGCACTCACGCCAGTAGGAGGGGATTGTGGGAAAGGGGTGTAGCTCTGAGAGGGTGTGCTCTACTCCTCTCGTTTCCCTTCTTCCCGCCATCACGGCCCTCTTCTCCGCCAGTCCTCCAAGCCCAGCCTGCCGCACACTCGCAGGCTTCAGGTATTTTACTCTTTTATCGTGCGACACCTTTTCCTGTCTTATTTACTGCCCCTTATCATCTTTTTTTTTTCTATCTGCAGTTCCTCTCGCTTTTTCCTCTGTCCTTCATTGCGGTCTTCCTCCCGTAAACGTGTGTGTCGTCGCTGGATGCCACGCCACACCGAACCCGCCGCCATTTTGGCTCAGTGGACATAACTAGAGAAACTTTTCTAGAACTGCGAGGGACCCTGCTAACCATCCTCTTTCTTCTGCTCACTTCTCCTCCTCCTCTCCTCTCTCTGCTCCAGGACAGTAAACAGTCCGTTGTGGCTTTCTGTCCTGAACAGGTGTCCATTTTGATACTGGCCAGAGAAAAACTGGCCTTCTTGGTTACTTTCTGACCCCACATCAACTGAGCGAGAGCTCTGTCGTTGTGCTCAGGTCAGTAGAAGAGTTAAAGGTCTGCTGTAGGTGGACGAGTGATATGCCCGTCACGTCTCTTTTGCCTGTGCTGCTGTGAAAGGTAATGTTTACTCAGTTTTTGGAAATCTTCACACAGTTTGCACTTTCTGTCACTCTGGTAAGTGGCCGTTGTCTCCCAGAGACATGCGTGTTTGTGCAAACGTGCCTAAGTTTTATCTCTACAGTCTAGGGGTGTGGCAGTTTGTTACAACATGGTAATGTTTGGCCTTGTGCACGGAGTCACATGCAGCGGTGGATCTGTATGTATGTGGCACTTAAGAGGAAACACAAACAGAAACCCAGTTCAGGTTTACAGCTGAGTATGTCAAGAATAACAATCTGATATAGAAATGTTTTAATTTTTTTATTTTGGTGTTCCTCAGTGGTACTTTGACTTGCTGGTGAGGATTACAGAAGTAGTAATCAGTATTTATATCATCATCTCCAGGAAAAAAGCACCAGACGTTTCTAAATATAAGATTACCGCAGCATGTCGGAAACCAGAGTACCCTATAACCAAAGCAGATATTATTGCAGCTGTTGACTTAGTTTCAGCTGAAAATGCAAATTAACCACCGGATGATTCTTCTCTTCAGCCTGCTTTTAGTGCTGCTGCTTGTATTTGCATGCACAGTTACAGTAGGAGTTTAAATGGGCAGCTTTCTGCCTTACTGTATCTTGATCTAAACAGAGGTTGGTGTTAAAATGGCGCCTTCGTGCCACGTGTAAACACGAGCATACCCTTTCAACATACCCCTCACAGTTTGTGGATATGCTAGTTTTTTCTTCATCCCCTTATGACGTTTACCTTTGCTTTAAATTAGGTAGCAAATTAATGCATGAAATCAACAAACACTCAGTCAAAAAACTTTTTTTTTTTTTGTTGTTTGAGATGTGACAGCAGAGCGGAAAATCTGAAGAAAGAAGCTTGAGAAAAATAGAGAACAAGAGTTACAGTAGAGAGACCGGCCTAGAGGTAGGAGGAGAGCTCTTTGTCCCCGCCCCTCTCTTATCCTCAGATGAACTTATCGTGTTGCCTCATAATGTTTCTGAGTTTTTCTCCTAGAGGCAGTCAGGCTAACTTCCTGCATTTAGCCTCAGCTTAGTTGATTGGCTGACAGCTTAGCTGACCGGCCTCAGTTTGCAGCGAGGCAACAGGAAGTTTCTCTTCTCGTGCAGGAAGCTGCAGCTGTTCCATCCTGAAACACACCACTTTGCACTTTTGCATGCATACTTTCTGTAAACGTGCACACCCAGCACTCTTGATTGAAAATAAATACTTGCATCCATGTGCTGTATATGCATGTTTATGCTGCATGTGCATGCATGTTTGCAGAACTGGTAACGTTATTACGTGTGGGCGTGTAATAACACATCAGAAATGTAAGCTGTCAGAAGCGTTTGAAACCATGGTGACCGCACAGCTCATTAGTAGAAAAAAAAGAGGGAGAGAAGATTATACATGCCTATAATTCTTCATTCAGATGTTTCAGAAAATTGCTGATGTTTTTTGGGAATCGCATGCGTTTCAGAGATTGTCTTGAGTTTTCTGTTGGCTTATATTTTTACTTTCATAAGAACAACTTGCATGCATGTTTAGAAAATGCTTTGCACGTGTCGTAAAAGTAGACTGTAGCATCACTCTGTTGATGATTTACACATTTTTCTTTTGCATAAAAAAGCTCAGCTTCTACCTTAAAAAAAACAAAAACATTATTTGACTATGCAAATTATTAAAAGCAACTTTTAATTCTAAATTACTACTTAGTAAAAGGCAAAATCTCCACACATGATATATTTAAAATTCACTTCTTGAATGTTTTTGTATTCAACACTTTTCTGTGAGAGCTAATGTTGCAGATATATAACAAGGTTAAGTAGAAAAAGGTGAATATGCGTTAAATAGTCTTATTTTTAGGCTTGTTCAACTCTTTTTTTTTATTACGACAGAGCTTTAGGGCCACTCTAAGAAAAAACAAATAAATGAAAACCACAAAATTATGAGAATAAAGTCGTATGAGGTCGGATCCATGACGCGACCTGTCAGTCAATCCAGTAGGCGTGTCAGCAAGTGACCAATCCGAAGCTAAATCCTTCTTACCTTCAGAGAGCTGCGCTGCTGATTAACCATCTCCTGATTTGTAAAACCAATACCAAAGTATAACTTAACAAGATGCTCAACGTTCTTCATTTTACCACAGTTAAAATGCAGTAAACCTGCTTTATCGTGTCAGAGTTAGGATAATATTACGACTCATTTAGCTTCGGATTGATCATTTGCTGACACGCCTAGTGGAATGATTGACAGGTTGGGTTGTGGATCCAACTCGTGGAAAATAACAACAAAAAACCCCACAAGAACTGCAAAAAGTCTAGTTCAACTTTATTCTCATAATATTAAGACTTTATTCAACTTTATTCTCGTAATTTTATGCCTTTTAATTATTTTTTCTTAGCGTGGCCCTAAAGCTCCTTCGTATTTTTATATCTGCAAGCTAGAAAAGCTGTGTAAGAGAATACCCTTAATGTAAACGTGAATAAATCTGCTCGCTTCCTTTTTTCAGACTTTATAATTAAAATGTCAAGTGAATACAGTACTTATTTATTTAAAGGAACTACATGTTTTTTTTAATCGTTAAAAAACTAAGTAGAACAGTAAACGCAGTAGCTCATGTTGACCTAGCTTGTTTACACATTCAAAAGTTTTTTTTTTTTTGGATTAGCACAATTAGTTGTAGTCAACTGCAAAGATTTCAACGTTTTCTAATTAAATGATCAGTCAATAAATCAGTGTCTCCTTTAATGAACGCAGGTGAAGCAACTGTGTTGAATGTTTACATGGAAGCCAACGCATATGGCAGTCAATCTCTGTATACATGTACACATATGAGCGTGAGCCGCGTGAGTGTTTTTCCTGGTTAATGAGGATATACAGAACATCCGAGCGGGCAACGTGCCAAGTGGGATGTAGGAGGCTCAAAGCTCGTGCCCTTCTTCTTCTAAATGGAGGAGTAAAGCATTTTTCTGGTGGTGGGAGGATAAAGAAAGCTGCTTTAGTAAAATCACCGTTGCATTTTTTTTTTTAGCGGACCTGAAAATCAGGCCTGAGTAAGACAAGAAATGTGTTTGCGTCTTTGAAAGGATTGGATTTCTTCATCCTGCCATCTATTGTGTGGCATACTTCCTCTGCCAACGCCAGCTCCCCCGTCGAGCCTCCACCTCCTCCTCCTTTTTTTTTTCTTTCTCCCCACCACCTCCTTACTCCCTTATTGAAATTCTGCCTGGCACAGAGACACTGCCCATTCTTGGCACAAAGCTCAGGGACAGGGAGCGAGTGGGAACAGGAGAAAACACACAAGAACCTGTACCAGTCGTCTGATGCCCCTCCTTCCTTCATGGCGTCTGCGCCAAGCATTCATCCCGTCTCGCGGACGAAGAGACCAGGCAAGCCGATAGGTATTTCCCTGCCTCCGCTTCCTGTAAAAATGTGCTCTGAATTCGAGGAGTTGTTTTTGGCAAGTGAACGTTACGCGTGCGCATTTTTTTAGGTTTGCTAATTAATTTGTGTATTAGATGAAAAACGAATTATTGCATCCGGTGGCGCGAGGAAGATGAGGCCTTTTGTTTCCGTGTTGTTCCTCTTGATCTTTGCACTTGTTTCAACTCGTCTGACTAAACAGAGGTGACTTTTTATGTATTTGCACAGGACATAAAGTTTTGGCTGGTGCCTAGCGTTTGTACTACGTTTTTGAAAAGCAGTGGTGATTTTGTTTATCAGCCATTTTGATGGTATTTGGTCATTTTACGAGCGGACCAATTAAAGGAAAAGTTAGTAAGATTAACATATATGAGTTTATCTGAGCAACATTTTCTAAGACTTTCAACTTTTGTCCCCCCATGAAGCCAAATAAATGATAAAGTTTTATCATCACATCATGCTCTCGTTGGTTTTGTACATTTTTCTCTTAAAACAATCACCTGCTGGGTCTGCAGCAAGCAAAGTGTATAACATCTGATAACCTCAGAAAAAACGTGGGAATGTCACCCAAACATGTAACCGATTGAAGCAGGAAATTGTCTCCAGAAAAACATATCCTGCTGTTATCAGAGAGGTGTTATCAGGGAGCCAAAGGGGACAAGGGTCATGTTTCTGGGCTTGCTGCTGATGCAAATGTACCGATATTTAGTCATAATTCTGCAGTGACAGACGCACAGACGGTCACAGCAAGTTATTTACTCAGTGGGGTGCATTTCTTCCTTTTCTTGTCCAAGATCCTCCCAGCTGCCCCTCAGGCTTCAAGAGCATTTACTCTGTAGCTGCTGACAGATAAAAAATGATTTGCCCCAGCTGAGCCATGTGTGCCCCTTTCATGTGGCGTTGAAAATGTTCACAGCCTCAGACAACCAGCAGTACTCACATGACCGACCAGCGTTTGCCTCTGCCTTTCCAAAACGCTCGAGAGAATGGGTCACCAGTGTTTTACGTTTAACCGCCAAGACTGCTAATGTTTTAAATCCATATTTTTGAACGCTCGTGGTGCCACTGAATCATCATTATTAAATTGAAATGTTTTCCTAAATGCACTCTGTCACATCACAATTAGGCTGTTTGTGTCGTCCTTCAAACACAAGTTTGAGTCGGGGGATGTTTCTTGGCGACCAGAGCTCATGGATCTGTCACTAGCTTGGTGGCAGAGGTGGGCATCATGCCAGCACACCCCCACCCCGTTCGCTCTGTCTGGTCTGTAATCAGGCTAGTGGGGTCGACTGCATACTAACTACAAGCTAGTCTGGACCAACTCTCAGGGGTTGTGGCTGTATGCTAATGTATGCAAGCAGTGTACCCTCTAACCCATTCTCTCTGCCTTCTGAGGCCCAGACCTGGCATTTAGTCTGGCACTCATTAACCCTTCATTTGCTGCTATGTTAACCTACTGGCACACTAACCCCCCTATCCTCTGTCTAGCAATACGTACACAAGCTGTATGTGATCACGCTTTTGTCTGTCAGCTGTCCAGCTGTTTGATAAGAGATAGCTTTCCCTCTGCTCCGGCACACGAGTCTGTTTCGACTGGGTCTGTTGGCTTCGTCTCAATACTTGGCACGAAATGGATGCTACATAACTTGTGATATAACAGCTGTTCTGTCTTCATTATGACGAAGCAGGTTAAAAAACAAAACAAAACAAACACAAGGTGGACTTTACAATGTTTTAAAGCAGACCTAAAATGGCCGATGTTCAGGACGCCATTTTGTGTTTCCTTGTTTTGTTTTGGGGGCAGAATCCCAGCTTTGTGTTCAATCAGAGGCAGCTGTTAGAGGCTGTATTTGTAGGCATCTGTGTGTGGATCGCCGCCTGAGAAGCAGCAGCCAGCCTACACAGGGATAGCCCGCTGCAGTAAGAGCCGCTTTTTTTTTTTTTTTGGCTTTTTGGCAAAAACGAAGAAGGATTTCTGGCACAGAGTCGATCGGCTCTTTTTCTTTTTCCTCTTTCGATCACATGCCATATTCTCAGGAAGCCAGTGAGTTGTTTGTTGGGCTTTCACACATTTATGCACCCACTTTCAAATGTTTTGTTTTTTGTTTGTTTATTTATTTGATAGGGACAGACACACATCGACATAGACAAACAATAAACAGCAGTCCCATGTTTGCATCATAGTGCAATAGTAACAGCTAATTCGCAGCACTTGTCCCTAGATGGGCTTACTGGTAGTTTATTTGCTGATGATTTATTGTCGTTATTATTATTATTTGTTCTAAATGTACCTTTACAAGATTAACAATATTACTCTGGTTTTCTTTAGTTTTGAACAGAAAGATGTTTGTCCAGAGTGCAGCACTTAGAGACCTGTTGTCATACACGAGCAGAAGTTAAACAAGAAACAGGGACTTAATTTAAACAAATCAATCAACAATATGAGCATCAATATTTATGAAGCGACAACTCCACTCAATTTATCCAACTCACATGTTTTAAAAATGATTTAATTAAAACAATCCTCTCTTGTCTCTTTTTTCTGCAGAAAGTTATCTTTGTGACCCTGTGCTGCTGGAGCAGGATAAATGCTGTCCTTGGGGCTGAGGTAGTAGATTGAATAGTTGTGGGGGGGTTTAACCTCTTTGTTAGATAACTATACAATCTACTGTCTTTCCCAAGGAGGCAGCTGTATCAACCAATCTACTGTCATCTCCTGATGGATAACCATGCTGCTCATCTAAAAGAAAAAAGATCATGTTCTAATACATTCTGACAGATGCTTTATGGGAAATTTTCTTATCGCTAACAATTGACTTAGTTTTAATGTTCTGATATATAAAAATCTGATGTTTGACTCGGGTTCTGTCGGGGTGAGGTAGTAGGTTGTATAGTTTGGTGTGTGGGACTGCACCCTGCTCAGGTGATAACTATACAGTCTATTGCCTTCCCTGAGGAGCTCACTGGACATCAGTGGATATCTAATTCAAAGTTTGCTTTTTTCCCCTTCAAATGTCATAATATGAAGCAGGAACGTTGTCTTTGAAGGATCTGTGCGTACTTGACTGAAAAGTGATTTGTGTTATTGTGTTGTTAAATCTGTACATCTCAATAAAATTACACTCTCTGGTCCAAAACTTCATTAAAACCATCTTGCCATGTACGGTATGTAGCAGTTCTGCTTGGACAGCAACCATTGTGTTTGTTAGTGCATAGCCCCATCTAGTGGAGTCTTAAGAAAACTGCCGACTCTCAAAGTTTCTATTAAAAAACAACTGAAGTGGGAAACTTTCTATGCCTGGCTTATTTGAATCAAGTTCCAACTTCTTTATGTATCAAACTCAACCTGGTGAGAGAAATGTTTGATGGTCACAACGGCACGCTTCATTCTAGCAAACTATCAAACTTCTATATGAAAAAAAAATCCACAAACCTCACTCGCTTTTTGTTTTCTCCCCCCATCCATCCATACGTCTGTATGATTGGTCTATTTGCCTGTTTTTGTTTGATTAACTTGCTTGTTCCAGTGGCCTTGAGAGAGCACGCCTCCATATTTGACTGAAGGTCAGCTCGATCTTTGGGACATAATGGAGTACCTGGAAAATAATAATGCTGTTACTGTAATATGCCACTAATGCTATTAGCTTGCTATCTGCAAGTGCATGAGACATAACAAAACATGTTTTGCAGTTTTAGTAGAACTATTTGAATAAAAAAGCAAAAGTAAAAGCACCTGGACCTGTGTGCATGAAGTGTTCTCTTCAACAGAAGACAGTTCATCAGATGCACTAACAGATTGCAAACAAAATGGGAAACAGCAAGGGAGCAGGCTAGCCTTTCCTCCCTGAGCAGTGGTCTTACTTGGGGGCAGCTGTTTTCAGGTGTCGCTGCAGGCTTCAAAAGATGTGAGCGTGCAGAGCAATCGTGACCAGCAGAGTAACCATGACACATCCTTGAAAGTTAAAGTGGACCATAAAAAGGAGGGAGATGATGCAGAGGAAGGTGCACAGAGAGATGAACCAAGTGGAAGATGAGCTGGAGAGAAATAAGTGTACAAAGGAATCAGGAAACCATCCAGCACATAGACACAACCAACTGTTTGCATCTGTGTTGCACTGGTTCTGTATCCAGTTTATTCATATAGCGCCAAGCCACAACAGAAGTCATTTCAGGGCACGGAACAGAAACATTCATATATAAAAATAACATTATCTAACACAGAGGACCAGAATTAACATTTTTAGATTTTTCTACCAGGATTATTGAGCATGGATCAGGATATTATCTAACACCTGTCTACAAAATGAAACATAAAACAGAAATGGGATGAAAGCTCTCCATGAGATAGAAACCTTTAGTAGGACCAGGCTCGGACAAGCGGCCATCTGCGTCAACAAGCTGGATTTGAGAGGAACAGGAAGGAGGAACAGATACACAATGGCAGGCCAAGAATCATGTTAAGATAACAATGGTATCTGATAACTCTCAATCTGGTCATCTGGACAGTTTCTTTTTAGTAGAAACGTTTCACCCTCACTCCAGAGGGCTT
>JARVGQ010000116.1:19217752-19228727 GCA_031762355.1 Hypsolebias martinsi | reverse complement strand
TAAAAACACACTTTTATTCTTTGGCTTTTAACACCTGATCTTAACTTTTATGGCATTTTAACACACCTGCAGGAAAAGTGGTATATGTATGTTTTTTGTATGCTTTGTATGTTTTTATCATTTTAATTAACTTGTCTTTTGTCCTATTGTACAGCACTTTGGTTACCCCTGTAGTTTTTAAAATGTGCTATAGAAATAAAGTTGATTGATTGATTACTTTCCTTTCCTATCATCCTCAGGCAGCGGATGCTAAGCCCCTCCCACTTCCTGCAGACTGGGCTCCACATTGTCCAGGTGGTTGTCAGCTACTTCCTGATGCTTGTTTTTATGACCTACAATGGGTACCTGTGCATCGCTGTGGCCCTTGGCGCCGGTATGGGCTACTTCCTGTTCAGCTGGCGAAAGGCAGTAGTGGTTGACATCACAGAGCACTGCCACTAGCTAACACTGAAGTTAGCGTCAAGATTAGCCCTGTTAGCAGCTTGCTAGCAAATGTATCATCATGGAATAATTCTGGAAGAACGCACCATCCGATTGTGGCGTTCTTTGCCGTAAATTTAAATTCCTGCTGTTGGGCAAGCCAGCCAATCAGCTCTTAGATCACTCAGGACCTTCACATTTATTTTTTGTTTGTTTGTTTTAGTGCCACGGCAGCCTTAGCACACTTTAGTTAGCACTAGAAGCAGCATCAATCAGAAAACAGGCTTTAATCAATGCTTTGATCCTCAAAAAGTGATTGATTAGAAAAGTATTAGGTTTACACATAAATAAAACAGGAGAACATCTAACACACAATTTATTTCCTGTTTATATTTTTTTATAATAAACTTGTTTTAACTTTAAATCACACTTTTGCAAAAAAAAAAAAAAGTTTTTATTTTTACTTTAATAATTTTTAAATGTTTTTGAGGTTAAGTAAGACTTTCAAATCACACACATCTGATGGGCGAAAAATACAGATTGATTTTATTGCCACCATCAGTCTTAAAGCCATTGCCTGATGACTTCCTGTAACCGACTGCCTCACTTCCTGTGTCTGACTGGCCCACTTCCTGTCACCTAATGGCCCTGTCATTCCCCGATCTGTTACGGAAGCCGATCGTTAGTGTCAACTCATTTGCGCATGCGCTAAAGTAATACTTCCAGGTCGCCGTTGAATATGCAAGATTAAGGAAAATGTACTGGAAATATCCTGTAAGCTGATTTAAGACAACACGTATTAACAAAATATATTTATGAAACATACCATATTCATTAATATTAATTCAAATATATATTTCTATAAACTGATTAATTTTCCTAGACAATGTTAGAATTTTGTTTATGAATAAGAACTTCCTAATTTACTTAGAAAAGTACAATGTTCGTGTTGCTAATTTACGCCACTCGAATTTCCGTTAAAATCATTGACATGTCAGTGATACAGAATGAATTATTTCCATGGTGAAACAGCGCCGCTTCATGGTGAAGCTGCACTACATCACCCTAATATATTTTTATTTACCCTAAACATGCATATCATTTTAACCAGACGTAAATATGTCAATGATTTTAACGGAAATACGAGTGGCATAAATTAGCAACATGAAGATCGTACTATGTGTTGTATTAAATCAGTTTACAGGATATTTCCAGTACAGTTTCTTTAATCTTGCATATTCAACGTGCTACCCAGGATTACTTTTTATTACTTTTAGCACTTTTGCAAATGAGTTGACATTACGGACCTTGCGTCTTAACAGATCGGGGAATGACAGGGCCTCTTCCTATGACCAACTGGCCCACTTCCTGTAACTGACTGGCCCACTTCCTGTAACTGACTGGCCCACTTCCTGTAACTGACTGGCCCACTTCCTATGACCAACTGCCTTACTTCCTGCTAACTGAAGGACAGCTGCTGTCGTCATGGAGACAGGAAAGACTTAGTGTTTTTTGTTTTAGCCAGTCAACGATTATTTAAAGTGAACTGTTGGATTTTTTTTTTTAAGTAGGCGGAGTTTATGTTCTGGACCAATGAGATTCCAGCTGCTGATTATCGGCTTCTGGATGTTTTAAATGATGATTGGCTCTGCTCAGGAGGCCTCTGTTTGGCTCTTTTCTGATGAAAGGAGCAGATTTAGCATCTGAACCAGCCTCCAAGGATTTTTTGTAATCTGGTTTAAAAACACTAACAGTCAAACAGCTGGTTGTTAATTATTCTGTTGATCAATGTGAAACCTGTTTCCTCTCAGATTAAACAAAATACACAATTAATTTCTTGTTCTGAAGATTTTCTTATCAGTGTCACTTATTTCATGTTTCCCTCCACAAAAACACCTGTTTTACAACAGCTGTCTCAGAACACACACCTTCACCGTTTAATGGTGAACAAAATTATTGTGATGAACTTGAAGACCCCACGGAGGACTGTAACCAGGTGTGTCCAATCCACCAGGTGTGTCCCACCCTCCAGGTGTTTGTCTCGTTGTTCCATGTTTCATGTTGTGAAATAAGCATTTTTATGGTGAAGTCTAAAAATGTCACAAATGCTGGAATCAAACTGAATAAAGTTTTTGTTGAAGCTGAGTGTTGACCTGTTTGTTTACTGTAAACAACAACAATGTGTTCTTTGAAGACAGCCCTCAAACACATCCATCAAGAGTCCCGGTCTGTTGGAAACGAGCTCTGGTCCTGAGAACATGGCAGTGGTTCTGAATGGAGTCCACATGTGTGACCAGAACCAGACCTGGTTTGAATGCAACCAAGTCCAGAACCAGACCTGGTTTTAATGCAGCCAGGTCCAGAACCAGACCTGGTTTTATTGCTGCCAGAACCAGACCTGGTTTTAATACAGTGTGGTCCAGAACTGTTTCTGGCACTGGTGTCAAATACAGTAGTCATATGTTAACTCCCTCAATAGCTGATATAACCTTTGACACCTGGGTCTTGAGGGGAGTTCATTCACTGTGTTGATGGTGGATTTTCCTCTTGAGCAGCTGGTACTTAAATTCAATATCCACAAGTCACAGTTTTTCAGAAATTTGCAGCTGAGACGTTTTGTGAGATCTAACTCTTGATTGTTTTCCTTTGTACCCCTCTAAACATTTTCTGGTTAATATTTTGGAATGCAGGTCTTATACCAAGGGGGCCCAAAGATCTTTTCACTGCTCATTTCATTCCGTGAGACCATTTTGGACTCCCTTAACTGAAATGGGAAGTGGAATTAGATGAATCCATATCAGACTCAGTCTGGCGCAAGATTGTTAAGAACATTTACTCATCCTCAATCTGCCTGAGACGAGCTGTAATTCAATTCAAGGTGGTGCACTGGTCCAAAGACAAGTCCAAGATCAAAGCCGCCCTGGACCCTGCATGTAATCATTGTAAACAAACTCCAGCTACACTCCTGCATACATGCTGGACCAGTCCCAAACTGCAGACCTTTTGGTAATCTATTTTTGACACCTCTGACATATGTGTAAAAACTGCACCCATCACCATTTGTCACTGTTAAGGGTGGTCCCTGTGTGGATGTGTCCTTCAGCAAGTACAAGAAGGATATGATTGCTTTTGGCTCTCTTCTGGCCAGGAGGCTCATTCAGTGAAATTGGAAGGACCCACACCCCCCAGCTTATGTACATTCATTCATTCAACCTTTATTTAGACAGATAAATCACACTGAGTCTAGATGACTCATTTATAAGTGAGATCTGCTTGAAACAAACAATAAGTAATGAAACAACACATTAGGAATTTGGAGGTGAAAAAAATCCTATCAGACTCTTTCTTCTTGACTGAGAAAAAAAACTAATATTAAAAAACACCTCGCACAAACAAGCACATAGTGACATAGATTTTCCGCAGAGGGGGGAGAGAGAACGAGAGTGGTGAGTAATGTCCATGGATGCCCTCGAGGACATTGTAAGAGTTCTGATAAGGATTGAATAATCAGCCATAAACATTCTGAGGGATACCATACCATACCATTTTATTTACAGAGCACTTAAAACAGCGACAAGGTCAACCAAGTGCTGTACAAACAACAGGCAACACATAGACAACATACAAAATGAAGTAAAACAGAATACAGACATAAAAATGTCACAGATAATAAATATAACGACTAACTCGTGTGAAGCAAACAGGTTCAAACACAGATCATCTGGTGTTGAAAGCGGCAGAATAGTAGTGTGTTTTTAAACAAGATTTGAAAACCGAGAGGGAGGGGGCCTGTCTGACGAGCAGAGGTAACTCGTTCCAGAGTCTTGGACCTGCTACAGAGAAGGCCCTGTCACCTCTGCGTTTAAGACGAGATCCTGGAACTGCCAGAAGTAACTGGTCCGCTGACCTCAGTGCACGTGGTGGGACATACGGGTGTATGGGGGGGAGCAAGACTGTTCAGCGATTTGTAGACATGGAGGAGAATTTTGAACTGGATTCGAAGATGAGCCGGTAGCCAGTGCAGGGAGGCCAAGACTGGTGTAATGTGCTCTCTTTTGCCTGTACTAGTTAAAAATCGGGCTGCCGCATTCTGGACCAGTTGTAGCCGTGCAATGGTGGTCTGACTGATACCAAACAAGAGTGAATTGCAGTAATCAAGCTTAGATGTAATGAATGCGTGTATTACTGTCTCAAGGTTATTTTTGGATAATATGGGCTTCATCTTAGACAGTTCTTGTTGTTTTATTAATGCCCTTTTGATTCCCTGGTTCAGTCATAGAACACTGTAAAATCACCAGACAAGTTGATGCAACCGAAAAGGCACTTTCCTCGCAGGTGGCTGTCACTAGTCTCCTATCTTGTTCATCAAAATTGTTTCTGTACAGATGTAGAGAGCAAAAACACACTTGCGTTGTACAGAATATGGGGACCAAGATGCGAGGGCAGCTGACCTGGGGTCAGAAAGTCGCAGTTCGACTCCCAGCCATTCCCACGTCATGGTGTCTCTGAGCAAGACAGCCAATCCCTAATTGTTCCAAGGATGCTCATTATCTGCCCACTGCTCAACCTGTGTGTATCCCAGGTGTGATGGGTTAAATGCAGAGAACCAAGTTTGTCGTTGTATGGGAACATACAATGATGACATCACATAGCACATACTTACTTATGCCCCTTTTTCATTAGTGCACTTAGTACCAGTACAGCACGGTTCTACTCAGCTCAGTACGGTACACGTTGTGTTTCCATTATCCTTTCAGTACCGGTTCCAGTGGGCAGGGTTAAAATTGGCATCACGTGCCTTACCAGTTGGTGGCAGTAATTCTGGTGGTAAGACCCTGAAAACAGGCTTCAGTACAGGGTGAGAATTTATTTTGAAGTTTTTGGTAAATTAAAAAGAATACACATTATTAATATTATCAATTTAAACTACATATACAGACCCTTTCCAAAAAAATGTGAATATCGTGGAAAAGTTGTTTAATTTCCATAATCCATTCAAAAAGTTAAATTTTAATAGAAGATAGATTCAGTGCCCCAAATTTAAACAATTTCAAGTATTTATTTGTTTATTTTTTACATAATTTGGGCTTCCAGCTCATGAAACCCACAAAAACAGGAAGTTAAACAACTTTTCCATGATGTTCTAATTTTTTGGAAATGGTCTGTATATATATTGGTTACTGTGTGCTGTACTGGTTGGTACCAACTGGTTCAGTTTTTGACTAAAGCCTTTCTGTGTAAAGATGGAACGTTTACGAACGACCCGAATCTTTTGAGCAACTATTTACAATGAATGATAAAAACTGAGTCATAGACTAATGACAGCCATCTCTTTTAAAATCTTTTTTCCTCCTCAGATGCAGACACAGAGGCAGCCCCTTTGTTTTGTCACTGAGACAGAAGAGAGCAGGGCAGCAGATGTATTTGGGTTTTGTACAGTGTTACGAGCTTCACAAGACACGTGGTGTACATTTCCACAGTTGCTAACAACAGCTCTTTAATTCTGGTCCCCTTCAATAACCACAGTATTTTTCATAGATAGTATCTTCTTCCTGTGCACATGTTGATTTCCCCCCAGATACTTTCAGATTCTTCCCACAGTTCAAAAATATGCATATTAGGTTAACTGGGTGATTTTAGTGTTTATTGCATTTTGGTTGCACATATATTTAGAAAGCCTATGCAAATACAGAACCAAGTACTCACAGTAAAACATATTGTCTTTCAGCAGCAGCATTTTATGAAAGGTAAAAAATTTTCCTTTTTTTTCCAACAGCCATTACAATGTTAAAATCAGTCTCAGCTTAAAATTTTAAATACAACAATGCATTTTTGTGCAAAGACAACACTAAACAAAGTGCTTATATATAGTGTGACACAATTAGTGAATCCTGAAATGTCTAAAATCATCAAAATAAAAATTCTGACTGAGTATTTTCTTATCCGTTTGTCTAATTTTAAATAGCACACCATAAAACATTTGCGTTGTCGTGAAACCAACCTGAAATTCACATTATATCATTTTAAGGCAGTGGCAAAAAAAGCTTGAAAAGTTGTGTTTTCATGTTGTTTGTCTTCCATCCTGATATCAGTGAAGCCAGAGTCGCTCAGAGCTGCCATGTAGGCCTCTGGACGCCAGTTCTCTCCAGGCATCACTCCCTTTGCTCCCAAAGTAGCTATATGGGAAAGCCTCATTGTGGTCACCATCCGACCTCCTGGGTGGATTTAAAAATGATTAGATCATAGTGTGTGGGGCAAGTTTTATACGTGTAACGATGAATACGTTTTGAGAACACAGTCTGTGTTGAAACGTTACCTTGTTTCATTACACGGTGTATTTCTGAGGTTGCCTTCCTGAGGTCAGGCCAGAAATAGTAGCAGTTACAGTGGAAGACTTTATCCACCGTGTTGTCTGCCAGAGGCATCCCAGCTACATCACACAGGTGTAAGGTCACTTTGCCACTGGCAATGAGTTCCTTCATTCGTTCTGCTGCCATCTGCCACAGTGAAAAGCAAAATGATGCACAGTTCCAAAAATGAAGACGGTCCCTCTACAGGCAATAAAAGCTATTTTAACCTTGGTTTATTCTAAACTCAGAATGAACTACTAAGATCTAAAATCATGGCCTGTTGAAGTTCACTGGAGAGTTCTTTCTCCACATATTGTTTAAAGACAAGCGTTGTGCAACACTTTGTAATAAACATTGAAAACAGGATATGTTTAAAAAAAATTAAATTCCTTGTGTCTTCATATTCATACTTCACCTGATGCATGTACTTGGAGTAATCTACCCCTATGAGGTGGCCTGTAGGCCCGGTAAGGAGTTTGGCTGCGGCCTGCAGACCCAAACCTGGACCATGACCCAGCTCCAGTACCGTGTCCTCTGGCTGGATCTCCAACATCCGAACAGCGTTCTCCTCAAGAATCTGGTTGCGAACTTTAAACAGTTTGCTGACCAACCATCCCCCCAATGATCGAGTGGGGTCGCCCAACTGTTTGCCAAACTTTTCAGCCCACATAACTAGAAAAATTATACAAAATGCTAAGTTAGTTGAGTTAAACTGCTTAAAACAGTCGTTTTTTTCTTCTTCCAATATTAGAGGCGTATGGTTAAAAATGACTTATACTGCATTCCATCAACCTCTGAGATGTGGGAACGACATCAGAATGACGATAGACATGTAAAATAAAAATAAAAGAACAGGAAAATGTATTGTGTTCCATAACCAGGCTAACTACTATTAGCACAAACAAACAAATATCTGCTTTGTGTGCTTTCAAACCCTGTGTCAACATGTTCATAATGATTAGGCAGTCCAGAGTAACTAAATTACTGTTACAAACTTGGTTGAACACAAAAAGCTGAGGTGCCACAACATGCTCAGGAGAACTGAAAGCAGCCTAGTCAATCTGGTCAGAATTAAAACTATGACTCTCCAAACTGAGGTTGTTCAAAGAGCCTTCTACAACAGGTAAGATATTGTTTGTTCATAACCTTTCCATTGAAGCTAATACCCTTCAGCAAGTTGTCCAGTCTGTCTGCACGAAGCAATAAAAATGACATTAACCGCTCAAAAAAAAGGAATAAAGTTTAATTTAGAACAGTATGAAATAAGTTTGTAATATTAAACTTAATTTTGTGTTTGAACTGAACTTGTGGTGACGTCAAGGACTTTACTGAGACAGCGCATGTCTGTTACAGTCAGTTCCAGCTGTGATAAACATGTAGCACATCAGTGTCTCGCGTCGCCATAAACTTTGTTTCACCAACGAGGCAGCTGTAGTTTTATGATTCTTCCCGTCTGTCTCCTGCTTAAACAAACACCGTACCTCAGTTTTTCTTGTTGTCTTTTCCTGTGTGGGAGGAGCACGAAGAGGAGGAGGAGCTACGGTCTGTCAGCACTGCGCATGCGCTTATTACTTTTTTTTTTTTTTTTTACTCCCCCATTGTGTTATCAGACTTCCCGGAGTTTTGACGCGTTTCTACAACTTGTTATCCCAATTTTTCCACGTTGTTAAAAAACAAAAGTGCCAGCAATACACTTACTGATCCCCTCTCTATATTTTTAATTCAATAAGTAATTTTATACAGCGCTTGTATTTATAATATATATAATAGTCTCATGAAGCGCACTCTGTGTTTGGAAAGGTGCACAACAGCCAGGGCTTCTCAGCCTGTCCCCCCTCCTCCCCCCCGCGAGGATTATGTTTCTTTCGTTTTCATTTCCCGGAAGACTCGAATGTGAAAATAGTGCAATTTTTTTTGGCTGTATATCTTCGAGGTTGTTGCGCTTTTCTTTCCTGGGAAAGGTATAACTTTCAGTTCATTTCATTTACTGCGTTAGTTTTTGGTCTGCTTGTGTGACACCCTTCTGTTTTATTTATATACAGACAGTCGAACAGAAAAGGAAGATTTCCATGGCGAGCACTTCCTCGTCACCCTTGATCCAGGTATGTTAAACTCCCAGGACCAATACTGCTGCTTCATGGAGTCTTATGGGCTAAAGTCAGTTTCTTTTCGATATGCCTGGCTGTTTTATATCTGACACATACTCAAGTTTGGATGTGTTTGTGTGGATTTTTATAGCATGAAACCAGAGCTGACAGTGCTCCAGTCTTAATGCAGAGGAGTCAGGTCAACCTGCCTGCAAGTGAGCACCACTCTCCCCACAACCAAGCTCCTCTGGTCGGTCCTCCCACTCATGAAGACCTGTGGCATCTACCTGGACGACTAAGTGAGCACTGTTTTAAATGTTGTTTTAATATTTGCATATTGTAACATATGACATATTGGTAGAAGGATGTTAGAAATGCAGCTGCCAGGGAAAAGACAGATGATGCAGAGGACAGAGATGGAGGAGGATGACTCGCTGTGGGAAAAAGCCTAAAGAAGACGGATAAGGTGGATGCTTTACCATGTTTTAAAGCTGTATTCTTTCTAGGAATAAACCCATCTTTATGGAATAAGGAGGATGTTGCCCACTGGCTCCACTGGGCTCAGAAGGAGTACTCACTGCGCCGACCAGAAAACGGGCGTTTCGAGATGAACGGCAGAGCCCTGTGTCTGCTCACCAAAGAAGACTTTAGACGTCGCTGTCCCAGCTCAGGTAGGATTTCATAAATGAAGAAAAATAACACAGAGAGATACAGTTCTTCTCATTGCCTTTTTTCTCTGCCCTTGACCGTGACTTTCCTGCAGGTGATGTTCTCTATGAGATCCTTCAGTGTGTGAAGCAACAGAGAAGGAGTGTTGTCTGTAAGCCCCTGAGTGTTTCTCCTCCTGTGACCGTCAGACACATTCAGGATCCAACCAGCTGCCAGAAGTCTTCTTTTACGTCCAAAGAGCCACGGCCTTTGACAGTCAGTGACACCCCCGGTCAGTACCGGTACATTTATGACTTTATCACGTCTTTCAGTTCAGAAGTGCATCATGTCAGTTGTTACTAATTGTTTTAAGAGTACTTTGCCAAATTCTTGTCTTTCATAGAACAAAACTTGTATTTAGTAAAAGTGGAAAACACACATAAGAGTGTGTTATTGTAGACAAACAATAGCTTTAAAGTTTAAGTACTTGATTTTTTTTTTTTTTTAGAATCACATTGATTTAAAAATAACTATTGGTAAATTATTAACAACTATAATAAAATAATACAAAATAATTATTTTCAACAACGAACAAATGGGTTTTTATCATGGGTTGTACACTGGGAGTTGTGCAGCCGTGCAAAACCCCACAAATAAACAACACACACTCTGTGCTGACCAAATCTGACTTGTTTCTTCTAGTTTAAAAATTTATCTGCAAGTACTGTCAGATAAACATGTTTGAACACATTGAGGCCAAGTTATATATATATATTTCTTGCAGCATACAAAAAACACGTAGCTCCCTAATTTTCTCACCCCTGACTGTCACACGGTCAAACATCACTGCCTGTTTTTCTTTTGCCTTTACTTCTCTGCAAACACAAGGGGCTGGTGCAAGTTTTGTGAAATTTCATTACCGTACATAATAAGTTGCACTATCTACTCAGAATGCTCTGCTTTGTTAAAAAAAATCAAAACTGAATCTATTGTTTAAATGTGTTGTAACAAGAAGCAGAGCATTTCCTTGTGAAGCTGCAAGTAAAATGCCATAAAACTCTTAAATTTGGTGCAACTCAACACTGTCCTGATTTAACACGATCATAAAATGGTGCTTTCCACTCTAGGAAGTAAAACTTACTACGGTAATTTGATCTGGTTAAATGGATTTCAATAAACCTAAAACTTCATAAAAAAAAAAAAAATCAGTGCTTTAGGTCGTAGACGTCAACTAAAATGCCCTCTGTGTGTTAAAGATTACGTAACACTTTTATAAATGTGTTAATCTAAAGCATACAAGCTGTTATTAAATTGCTTTTGCTTTCTGTTCAGCACTTCACGTTTCCTCATATTTCTCTCCTGCAGTTCCTGTCACCACCAACACCCCAGTGCAGCCTGCAGTTGTAGCCGCTGCGAGCAGCCAGCCTGGGTCCATGTCTTCTCCCAGGGATCGCACCATTTTTTACCATT
>JARVGQ010000116.1:19151656-19165097 GCA_031762355.1 Hypsolebias martinsi | reverse complement strand
TATAGCAACGTTAACATGATATTATGGTTTTATTTATTTTATCCAAATAAACATTGTGGCAGACTTAGGTACAGTATTACAAGTTTAACATTTTCTCAGACTTAAGCATTACATTCATCACCATTTACCAAGGTTTTGGTTAATTTTGACACAATTCTTTTTTCTTCTTCTTTCAACTGCTCCCTTTGTCAGGGGTCGCCCCAACGAACTAACTCGCGCGAAGACTTGGCAATTGTTTGTACGCCGGAGCCCTTCCTGATGCAAACACAGACCACCTGTGTGGAGCAGAGAGCTGCCATCTTGGGTGCCAAGGGGAGCAGATGGTGGGGGTTAAGGGCCTTGCTCAAGAACCCAGAGTGGGGGAAATGAGAGTGGAGACAGGTGTGGGTGTTTCACCTTTTCCAACCACATTTTGATGATGTTGGTCCGAGGAGTTGAACTGGTGACCTTCCTATCACAGGCCCACTTTCTCTAACCTGTGCATCACCACTGACACAATATGTACATCTAATAAATATACACTAACACCTAGGTTAGTTTAACCGATCAGGTTTAGTGCAGAAAACTAATTTAATTGTGAGCTTGGTACAGACTTTTTTCCTTTTTAAATTCACAAAATGCAAATGCACTGGTTGTAAGAAGCAAAACACACAAACAAATACAACATAATAAAAGCTTTGTATATTTTTGAAAACATCATAGTATATTGTTTATCTATCTAAATATCTATCTATCTATCTATCTATCTATCTATCTATATATATATATATATATATATATATATATACAGTACTGTATATGGAAACAAAAATATAAGATCAAATAATAAAATTTCCTAAATTATCTTTTCTATTTTGCTTTCATTATGTTTTTTGAAATGTTATTGTTTCTCCTCGCTTTTTGAGTATTGTGTTATCTGCAATGTGTTTGTTTATTCTTTTGAAATGTTCATTTTCAGAAAAATAAACCGTTTTGTTGATGGAACATTTCGTTTAATTACTAAGTTTAACACAACTTGTAGCAAAAAAAATGAAACAAAAGACATTTACCATTCGCTTGGACACATTTCTGATTGTTTCTTGATTTTAATATGTTAGTAATAATACTGTTAAGACACGTATGTAACAAAAATAGTACATTAGATTATCGGTAGCAGCATTAGTCTGCAAAGATAGATCGTACTGAACTGAAAGAAAAATAACCAAACAAGTCTATACTCATGCAACAACACACTTCCCATTAAAAGGTTGTTTTAACATTTATAGCTTATAATTGTTGTATGAAAAGACACTGGAGGTTCGTAAGAAGATAAAACAAAAGCAGCTGTCCCGCATTAAGTTAGCTAGCTGCGAGCTAGCATTAGCGTCGAGATACAAAGAACAATCGACAGCTGCAATCGTAAAAATAAAATGACATTACTTTAAAATCCTGTAAACTAGATTAGAAATGCCCCATTTGTATCAACCATCGATAAAACACAAATACTTGAAGGAAAACGTACCGTTTATAGTCCACGGTTTAGAGACCTAGCCAACAGCTTGCAGCTCGGTTTAACATAAACATGAAACGTCACTCAGCCCCGCCTTCTCCAGTTCGAGCTGTCATCAGATGTTTTGGGCCGAACCGCAGTTTTCTCTATATTTTATACGAAGGTCAGCGTGTGCCGGGTTAGAGAACACGGTCCGGACTTGTATCCCCTAAATAGGCATGTATGACGGTGGCACTTCGGGCACCAACCGGCAGCAGAACATTCCAGGAATACTTTCAAGTCATGTCCGCTTTTAAGACCCGACGAGAAACACGAGCGGCTAGATTCGGTGTTGTATCGAATTTTGAAACCAGGTTATCTTGTGACCCCCGGGAAGCCCAGATACGTGGTCGACCATGACAAGTCCTCCCCGCCTTTGTGAAAAATATATTTACTCAAAAAATGTGACCATTACTGTAATATTAAAAGCAAAATAATGTTTACTGATAGTTTTAGTTTTCTATAATCACAGTCCATCACCATTTTTCCATCTTGAGAAAACTTGTCTTCCGCTCTAGAAATTAAGACTTTTTTGATCCAGTGATGCAAATTATTTTCAATTTAAACGCAACAAAAGAAAAATTTAACTTGAACTGAAAAACATTCCCTTTGCTCATATATTATGCCAAAACATTTTATAAAGAATGTAAACCTTTAATAAAACTAGATGTTCATCCATCCATCAGTAGTCACTGTGTGAGAGGCAGGGCCTTGACAAATGTTAAACAGCTTTATCAAATTACTGTACTGTATTTTTAACTTTCAGAATGAAACAAACAGTTCTACATATCAAATAAAGTGTGCTACACTGCTTTGCATTTATGTATGGCTCTTTATTAAAATATATAATATAGCCCTGCAAGTAAAAATGATAAACTTTCTTAAATTGTTAGTTCAGATTAGATTAAATGGAAATCTATAAACTTTTAAATATATGCAAATGAGTGACATTCTCAAAAAAATAAAACTCATTTAAAGCTATAGAAATTTGATTCCTTGTCCAAAAAAAAAAAAAAAAAAAAAAAAACCTAACCAAAAAAATGTTAATGCCTTTAACTGAATGTCTAGTTTAAACTGAATTGTTAAAACTAAAGAAGCTTTTAATTTGAGCTAAAAGCAAATTAATTTTTTTTAATTGTTTATTTATATAGCGCCAAGTCACAACAGAAGTCATCTCAGGGCACTGAACAAAAACATTAACATACATTAATAACAAGCTAATTAGTAAAAGCATCTGCCTGCAGATTGACTTTGTTGCAGTCTCCTATCCTGAGCCAGCACAAAGGCAACAGTGGAAAGGAAAAACTCCCTTTTAACAGGAAGAAACCTCCAGCAGAACCAGGCTCAGGACGAGCGGCCTTCTACTTCAACCAGCTAGGGTTTGAGAAAACAGGAAGGAGAAACAGACACAGAATGACAGGTCCAGGTGTGCTTTCTATTGGAAGACAGGTAAATTTTATGGATAGAAATTATTGCAAATAGAGAGTAGAGCAAGTAAAGACAGCATGTGAGGAAATGTGGTCAGTTTGTCCTCCAGCAGTCTAAGCCTATAGCAGTATAACTAGGGGATAGCACAGGAAATCCCAGCTGGCCCTAACTATAGGAGTTACCAGAAAGGAAAGTCTTCAGCCCAGCCTTAAAACTGGACAATGTGTCAGCCTCAAGAAACTGGAAGTTGGGTCCACAAGAGAGGAGCCTGATCACTAAAAGATCTTCCTCACATTCTACTTTTGGAAACTCTAGGAATCACAAGTAAATCTAGAGTCTGAGAGTGAAGTGCTCCATTAAGGAAGTATGCAACAATAATTTCTAATACAAGATGGAGCTAGGTTGTTGAGGACTTTGTAGGTTAGAAGTTAATTTTGAATTCCATTCTGAATTTGACTAGGAGCCAAAGGAGAAAAGCTAAAACTGAGATATGAGCTCTCCTACCAACTCATTAAAACTCTGGCAGCAGCAATTTAGATCATCTGAAGACTTTTTAAACAAGTATTGACACCCAGATAATAAATCAATCCAATAGTCCAACCTGGATGTAATAAATGCATGAACCAGTTAATCTGCATCATTTTTAACATGTTACTAATTTTAGCGATATTATACAAGTGGCGGAAATTGGTCCTGGTAGCTTTTGTAATGTAGGGGTTAAAGGACAAATCCTGATCAAAAATGCTGCCAAGGTTTTTAACACTGGAATTGGAGGCCAAGTTAATGCCATCCAGAGGAAATGAAATGCTAAAAAATGTTTTCATAAAATGTTAGTTGCTAGCTAAAAGTCAAAAGAAGCTAAAGGCAGCAGAAGGCTAGCTAAAAGCAACAAAACACTTGCAAAAGGCAGATAAAAGGACAGAATGGCAGCTAAAACGTAAATACCAAAAGGCAGCTAAAAGCAGCAGAACTCTAGCCGAATCCCAAAAGCAGCATAAGCCAAAATGACAGCAAATTTAAAGCTCGTTTTCAAATTAAATGTTTTTGAAGAAATTGAAAAGAACTCCTTTAGAGAATTATTTTGTAAATAAACTACAAATTTAGAAAATTATAACTATTACAAAAAAACAAAACTTGTAGCACTAATCTCTTGAATGAGCTGAACATTATGGATGAATGGCTCCATAGTTCCAAGTATGAAAAGTAGTTCAGATTGCAGTAAACGTATGAACACAATACTGGGAATGCCAAAAATCAGCATTCACACAGTCAACTAAAAAAAAAAAAAACAAGAGAGATGTGAACATAAAGAAAAGTGACACTGGAAAGCCAAATCAAAATAATTTATTTTTGGTGACATTTCATACAGTTCTAAGATTGTGTCTCAAACACTTGGTTGATCCATTACTACATTTCCTGTTGCCACCCCAACCCAAATTAACAGAAACTAAACCCAAATATTGCAAGGGGAAAAGCAATTTCTGTAGATACTTGCAAGCCTGTCAGCATCAACCATATGCTTCTAAAATTATTTCACATTACTCATGAGTACGATTTTTTTTTAACAAGTTAGTGCATTTTTTTTTTAAAGATACTAAAATCACTAGCTGCTCATACTCAATGAAAAAATAAAACGACAGCCCCAGTGATTGGATCCTCGTTTACTGCATTATCAAACCCAAAGCAAATGCAAGTATTTTCTCTCAGCTGACATCTCCATCGGTGTATAGATGTCATGTGTGTGATTTTATTCTGCCAATGCAATTTCACACAACTTTGGGGAAACCAGCCTACCAAGAATTGGGAAAAAAAGCGTTGTGCATTAGAATTAAAATAAATAAGTTTAAAAAGCAACACATACAGCGAGTCAAAACTTCAAATTCTAAGTGAACCTGTTGTTCAAAAAAATTATAAAGAAAAAAAAAAAAAAACAGAACCAGAAAACTCACCCTAAAGCACAAAAACAATCTGATGAATACCTGCAGTCAAAAACGGCCCTCTGTAAATTTAGTACTAGAACAATTACATTCTCCCACACATTTCTAGTGAAGGGTTATTACAATATAGCATAGGCAACTAAACCTCTACAGCTTCTCAAAAATCCAGTTTCACTGAGCAAAACATTTCCCAAACACTAAATCTTTTAGCAGAGCTCGTCGATACAAATCAAAACTTTATCCTAGAACTCTATGATCGCAGGCAGCTGGCACATAGCATGAGAAATCTGGTTTTCCTTTATACTCACGTGGCTGCCAGATATCGTGAATCTATCAACTGTAACAGCACACCTCAGTCTATTATTTTGAAATCATGTCTCTGTTGTGAACAATTCACAGATATAAGCTTAACCTGGATATCCTGTGATAATGTAGAACAGCCAAACCTCACCTGAAACACCAGGCACAATGAACAGTCAAATCGTAGCATCAACATGTACATTTCTTTACCCCTCTGGAGCAGATTCCCCCCACTACCCAAACATGTAAACAGAAAACCTGACTGATTATCAACAAGTGACAAAGTTCTGAATCCACTGCAATAGGTAGACCCGATACGGTTCTTATGAACAGAGAGAAAACTCAACATGAAAAACTTTGGACCAGGCTACCAAGGTTCACCGTGGCTAACAGGCCAGTGAGCACCCCAAAGAGTATTTCGGCTCCAAACAAAACCACACAGATGACTGTGGCGTACATCAACGGTTTCCGATGTCCGATCGTAAGTCATAATCAACACACCACCATAGAATACATTTCATTAATATACATTAGAAGACCGCACTGTCCTCCTTCAGGACAATGAACCAGAATCTCTGCTGTAAAAATCAAAATGATCAGTTTCATTATAACAGTGCGCTGCAGCACTTCAATCATTTTGCCGAACAATCAGTACGAACACAGACATCAGTGAACTCTTCAGTCATACTTGCAAACCTAAGCAAACAAGGAAAAAAACTGATGTCCCATTGCGTGTTAGTGATATCTTTGTATATGTACATGACATATGCATGTTCTTTTCATCTTAGTGCATATTGTTCTTGAAGACCAACAGCTATTAAAAAACATAGGTAGAGGGCCTTTTATGAGACCCAGAATCCCACCCTTCCCTTGTTGAGCAGAAATGAACGGCCTCCAGATAAATCACATTTTCTTTTCTTTCTCTCTTTTTTTTTTTTTTAAGTATTATACTGGAGGTCAAAACCAAAAATGTTTGCTTCCTTTTCAAATTGCTCATCAAAGTTCCTCAGGTGTCATTTTGTCCTCAAGTCCTGGGTGTCAGTCATTTTAAAAGCCTTTCTTTGGACAAATTCCAGGAGGGGGATGTGGCTACCATAATGTTGTTGCTTTTATCTTATTCACTTTATATAATTATATATATATCCATGTATATATATTTATATATTTATTCATACATCTTTTTTCTTTTCATGTCAAGTTTTTACTTTGGCGATACAGGTGGGATGTTCTGCTCTTTGCCAGTGTGCCTGTAGCCTCCCTGTGGGGAGCTGCGTCGGTTCGGGGGAGGGCGCCGCTGCTCGCGAAACTTGAGCCCCCCCGTGCCTCTGGGACCGTTGCTGCGGTAGTATCCTCCTTGAGAGTCGCGCTCACGTGGCGGCCGGCTCTCCTTGCACTGCCATCCTCCCTCCTTGTCGTGACCTCTCTCTTGCTTGTCTGCAGGACTGCTGCTGGAGCCCGGCTCCTCCGCTTTGTTCACGCGCAGCTCACGTAGCGGCTGGCCTGACGCTGTGCTGGAGGAAGACTGAGCAGGGGGGGCCGGGGGAGGGTCTTTGGGTGGCCGTTGGCACACTTCGGCATAGCTGAGTTTACGAGGCTCCTGAGAAAAGATACACGTTTAAAACTCCTAATAGGTAACAGATTTAAATATGACATATACATCCATTGAGTAAAACCTCAGATCTCATAATCTTGATGCTCACTGGGGTGAGAGTGAAAATTCTGGACTTATGGTGGGAAAGTACAGAGATGGGAAATAAAATAGAGCAAAGAAAGAGATAGATGTGAGAAAAGAATGAAATAAATCATAAGCCAGTCAGTTCACTCCCTCAGTTCCCTCTATGCACAGAAGTTCTCATCATAGGTAAGAATATGGTGCTCAAGTGTTGCCTGTGAAAGAAGGAGACGTACCTGTGCTGGCGTGGTTATAGAAACTGTAGCTGGGGCTGGCGTGCTGGGTGTGGAGGCAGCAGAGGGTTGAGGTCGTGAGGTTTGCACAGGCTGTGAGGTTTGCACAGGCTGTGAAGTTTGCACAGGCTGTGAGGAGGAGGAGGAGGAGGAAGTTACTGTGGCTTGAACCGGTGTACGTGGAGCCGTTTTTGAAGCAGGTGGTTCTGCCCGCTCTGCCCTCTTCTCTGAATAAGTGATACTGTCAGGAAAAAAGTTTCAGACATTAAGACATTGGTCTAAAAAGCAAACAATAAAACCTATAATCATTGGGTGAATCATACCGGGAGGACAGATGTCCGAGTGGTTGAGTAACGGGTTTTGGAGTGGTCAAGGCAGGAGCTGAGACAAGCACAGCCGCCTCTGATGCTGAGGCTTGGTCTGAACCTGCACTCACAGTGGCTTCTTTAGTGGTTTGTTCAGTCTATTTAAAAAAAAAAAAAAAAAAAAAAAAAAAAAAAAACTTAAAAAGTCACACAATGCATCTGAGGCCCTGATATCAACAATATGGTCGATTCGACAGAACATTTTTAGATCAGTTAACATTTATTACCTTATACAAACCACGGACAACATCGGACATTCTGGTTTCAAGCACTGGCTCTCCCTGCGTGCTGACCACGCAGCCAGGAAGAGGGGGGAAGTTGGTGGCAGCCAAGTCAAACTTGGGTGGGGAAACCTTGACCTCAGCTAAAGGCACCGGTCTCTGCAACAAAGACATACAGAAATAAATTTAGAAAACAAAAGAATATTACATGATAATTCATGCTCCATGTACAACAATTTTCATGTTGGTTACCGTGAGTCGCTCATCCTCTCGCCGCCTCCGTGTTCCTCTGTAGGTTGCGCTCCGTCTGAAACACAAAAATAAATAAAAAGTTAATAACTTAAGTATAAGTGTTTATGAATGCAGTCTATTGCATAAATACTATTACTCATCAGATGTAAAACTTTGTTGAACGGTCTTATGGACTGGTGGGACGGCTTAAAGTGCAATGACCCTGAATTCTAGAAAATGAATATGATTCAATGCTTTAACCAGAGTAACTTGTCAGGTTGTGGTGATTCTTGTGGTGAAAAACAAAACCAGACGCCCTCAGGCTCTAACATAGAAAAGGAGATTTGTTTTACAAGACAAATAAAGTCACATGAAACAAATAATGCCTTGAGATGTGTCATTAAAGGCTACGTTTCTCAAAATACCAGTAATTCAAGACAAAGTTTTAGGGACTTTTCTGTCAAACACACACTCCTCACATGAACCCACAGCTGATCAACATTTCATTTTGGTATCAATTAGCTTCTCTCAGTTCTTACATTTGCACAAATTTTAATAAATTAACCTGACTATTTAAGGCAGTTAGCAAGCTAGCAACAATGAATGGCCAAATCAACTTGTGCAGAAATGTGAAAAGCTTTAATTACTCAATTAAACCTTGAATTTGGTCCCATTCTGAGCCTTCTTTTTCCATTCATTATACTCTTTGTATACACATTACCACTGATAAAAAGCCCATAACAAAAGCAAACTGCAGCAAACTATTAATTTTAATTAGCTCCACATTTCCTTTTGAAAAATGTTTGTTATTTTCTCATCTACAGTCAATTCAGCTTTCAAATCAATTCAGCAAAACAAGAAATATTTAAGTGAAAATTTACCTTCCACGTCCAGCTGTGCCGGTGTCATCATTCAGATCCAAAGACGAGGAAGGGGAGGAGAGCTGTGAGAATGCAGGGTCGGGTGTTGTCTGGATTGGGTTAGTAGCAGCAGCAGCTACAACTGAAGGTTGTGGACTACGCAGTCCACCCAGACATTCCAACGGGACCGGCGTTATAGACGCAGGCGACACCTCAGCCGATCTCCCCTGGGGCTTTATCTGGTTTCTGTTGCAACAAAGAAAAATAGAAAATGACCAACAACGTTCAGTTAAAATGATCATACAGGCAGTCCTTGTTTAACGGGGTGAGGGAAGCAGTCACGGGATGTTAAATTTACTAAAAATATTCCCAGGGTCCTTCAAAATGTATTTAACGTAAAATAGATTTCCTGGTTTCTTTTATAAAACAAATAGTCACAAAACATTCTCAGATACTGTATTTTGTCTGAACAAAACTTTTAGCGTTTTAAATCAATGTATTTATTATAATTTAGAGATAATTAAAAAAAACTACTGTATTTAAACTGTTTTCAGTATTATAAAAAGTTTGAAAACTTTCAGAAGAGTTTCATTGAAATAATGTTTGATGTGTTGAATTACTGTATTAAAATGGCAAAAAGTAACTGTACACAATGTAAAGAAAATGTGCAACATGTTCAATTGCACATGCAAATGATTAAAAAAATGTCACTGGGGGGAACAAAATTGGAGTTTTCTGGATAAATCAAAACATGCTGGGTTACTGGACTAAATGCAAACATGCAGATGGATTTGAGTCAGTTGTGCACATTTGGTTGAAGCAATGAAAGACGCAACAAATCAAACTCAACGAGAAGATAACACCAGTTAAGAACTGTACATGCAATAGAAATAAACTTTTGTCAACAATTTGTCAGAATGATTTACAAATACTGTTCTTCATGTCTTTGACCCTCAGATCTCATAATCTGAACGCTCATTGGGAAGGGAGTGCAGCAGCCAACATTGAAAAGAAAGAACAGAGGTGAGAGAAGAGGAGGAAAGAGAGAAAACCAAAGCTAGTTGCTTCCTCCCCTTTTCCCTCTATGCGCATCATGATCTCATCATCGGGTCAGAATTATTTATTTCAGATTCTCTGACTCTGAACAAACAAAACATAATCTCAGTTTAAGAAGAGGTGAACAACCACCAGCTCTTAACGCATCAGCTTTTCCCTTACTGCACATAGGACTACATGGATTAGGCTGATGAAAGCAACGGCAACAAGATAAAAAACTGGGAACAAGATAAAAAAATTGGGAGGTAAGCAGTGATGGGGTAGAGTTAATGCGACATATGCATTAATATATCAACAAAAAAAAAGGATGTGTTTGGTGCATGGCTCAACGAGGCTAGCCTGTATAAATAAAGGTTGAATGAATGAATGAATGGAGCCGAGAACCCTTAGCTACTCAAAATCAAACTCCATCTGGCATTTTTCATGACATGACAAACCCAGAATGTCTTAAAAAGCACCAAACATCCTTTCAACAATGAAAATTAATAAAAAATAAAATAAATTTCTGACTGTCAGAGGGCTTGGCCCAGCTATGGATTTAGTCACATTGGCAGCAGTATGGTAAAACGTGTAACGATGAAGCTTATTATATACAGCATAATACAGTAATATACAGTATAATAGTGGTACCTGAAAGCATTTATTACATTCTTTCTTGAATAGAGAGGGACACTGTGGGGACAGTAAGAAAACCTGAAGTGAAGAGCAGTTCCCTGGTGGAGTTACATTATCTTTAGACAACACTGCATTGCAGATGAACTGAGAACAATTTAACTTAGCATGCAAACAATGACACAAGTAGTAAATGCATCACATTTTCAGTATATATTATGAGATAGGCAAGCTCAGATTTGATGAAAATAAAAAATAATATTAATAAGCTTACCGGTTTCTGTTGAATGGGCGAGTTATGTTAAGAGCCGCGGAGCTTGTTTTGTAGTGTGCCGCAGAGCCAAATCCATTCACAAAACTGCTGTTTTGAAATGGTGCCTGCTCAGAGAGAAAAAAAAAGCAGATTCTTTACAAATCCTACCAAATTCTTGTAGATATTGTTGCTGTAGGTCATAACTATGTCAAAATAAAAACTTTATGTCTGCTAAAAGTAATCTTGGAAAATACAATTTTGTGCAAAATTCTTTCCTTGTCAAAAATAGGGAATCTGAAATTGCTTATCTGAAGTGACAATCTGTAAATAGTTCTGCTTTTGAGCAGCACATAGCTTGAGGTTATAGTTAGGTCATCCCTCTTAAATGATACGTTTCGGTCCAATGTAATTTGAAGACTTTTTCATAACTTTAAGAAGTGTATAAATAGATAACTAGATTGGTGGTATGCAACACGGACCCAGAAGAGACTCAAAACAACAACAACAAAAAAACAACAAAAAAAAAAACAATGTTTGTAGCACAAACAGTTACCACATGTATGACATTTTTACAACTTCTGAAAAACTAAAAATCGTTTTGTAGGAAACATTACAAACGTAAAACGCAAGACTGTACATTAAACCTAACAAACACTTAAAGTATACTGGGTACTGAGCTTTTTCTGTAGACACTCCAAAGATTAAGCTCATCTGATTACAAAATGTTCGACCATTAAGATTTCACAATTATGTTACAAAATAAACCTCACGCACAAGTAGCCTCATCTTAATTTGAGTGATACAAAAACACTGCAAGTGTAAGACCATAAAAACCCTAAATGATTTAAATCCTACATGAATTATTAAAACAATAAAATAGTAATTGTTAAATATCATTCAAAGTAAACTTAGCATGGATAGTGTTTTGTTACAGCACATAATCTGAAATTGATGGTACAAATTTAAAAACAGCACGACTTAACTGTTTTAAGACTTAAAAAATCTGGTCATTTAAACTATTTAGTCCTAAAATTAAGAATAACAAATGGGTATTTTTTATGACTTTAAGACCTTGCAGAAACCTTGTCACGCATCAATATAACACTTAATTTTCTACCTACTTATTACACGTAGTAATTGTTTATGAAAGGTTTAACTTCTACCATGTAACGGACATTGGTTGGATTTGCATGCAAAGAAAGAAAGAAAAGCAAACACATGCACAATTTAATTACCTTGCAGCACCATGTAACAAGTCATCGCTACAAAAGTACCGGTACATTGCAGGTTTAAGACAAATTACATTCTGCACTTGATCATTAAAAATTAAACAAATAAATGTCCAATTTGTTGGAAAAAGATGGAAAAAGTACGAATATCCCTCATCTAAAACTAAGAGCAGCCAAACATGAACAGGAAAAAAATTGTGTTTTTTAATAGTAGGTTGTGTGAAAGCCAATAGTCAAATTTCACATCAGGGATTTAGGTATATTCTTACCAGAGGGGTTTCAAAATAGGGTGTGGGTGTAGGTGTCCAGGTGGGAGGTACGATGCCATAAACTGGGTACTGCTGTTGAGGGTACACGTGCTGCATGTAGAGTGGGGAGCTGTACTGGGACTGGTTCTGGGACTGCTGAGTGTACAGGCTGCTGTCCAGATTACGATAACCATTCTTTGCAAAAAACGTGTTGATGGCCTTTATCCTGGCCTGTCAGCAAAAAAAAAAATAAAAATAAAATAAAAAATAAAAACCAGGCGGAAAATGCATAAGAATATAAAAGAACAATTTGTAAAGCAACAACTTTTTTTTTTTAACTCACCATGATGGGTTTTCCCTGAAATGTTTTTACTTCCTCTCTTAAGTACTTGTATGCCTGGAAAAGAATAGAAGAATTATATTGTGACTCGTTCCACTGAGTTTTAACATTAACACTCGACCATACTGAGAAAGTGACGTTACCTGTTGAGCATCTGTGTCTGACTGGAATGTGATGTACCAATTGTTGTTGTGCGCAAACTCAACACTTATCACCTTCGGACAGTTGTCATTTTTGAACAATGACTCAACTTCCTGTGAACAAAAAAAAATTATCTCACTTGAAGTTGAACTTCAACTTTAACCTAACACTTCCAATAAGTGTATGAATAAACTTAGTGTTACCTCAACAGGTGTTGTTTCAGGGACTTCTCTCAAGATGATAATGCATCTCTTATGATTAGGTCGTACCTTCTCCCCCTTCTCATCCACTTGTACCATAGGAGAGGCTAAAGAGTGATAAAAGAATAGACATGCATTTAATCTGTATGTGCAAATAGTTTTACTACGCATCACCCTTATCCTTTGGCTTACATCTCAACACATCCAGGATGAGGTCCATGTCAGTGGTAAGGACCTTGATGCCCTCCATGCTGGCTATAGTCCAAATAGGAACAAACTGATCACTGTCCATCTGAGACATGAGGTACAAATCCTTGGAGAGGTTTTCTCTGAAGAACAAGAAAAAAAACCCCGTATAAATTTAGCCTCCCCTTGATTCTAGAAACAAGAATCCACAGTTGAAATCACAAATTTAAAAAGTGCTGAGAGTGTTGTGCTCTTACCTAGAGAAATAAAACTCAAGCTCTTTTTTAAGAGACTCTCGTAGATTCTCAGTGGAGATTTGTTGTTCTTCAGTTTTAGAGTCTGGATGCATAAAAATAAAAATGTTCAGGAACAATCAAGCAAAAAAAAAAAAAAAAAAAAAA
>JARVGQ010000116.1:18977022-18992490 GCA_031762355.1 Hypsolebias martinsi | reverse complement strand
TGTGTGTGTGTGTGTGTGTGTGTGTGTGTGTGTGTGTGTGTGTGTGTGTGTGTGTGTGTGTGTGTGTGTGTAATTTCATCTCTGTATGAATCCAGTTGTTCTGTGAAGGCCTCAGTTTGTTACAGAAGACTAGTGATAAAACAGCATCATGAAGACCAAGGAATACACACCACATGGGTCAGAAAGAAAGTTGAGAAATTTAAACTTCAGCTCAGGTGAGACAATCTGTCCACACCCACTGAGTCATGATCCACAAATGTGGCCTTCGTGGAGGAATGACAAGAAGGAAGTTGTTGAAAGAAAACCAGCAGAAGCCGTTTGTAGTTTGACATAACCAGAGATCATAACTTAACCTAAATTCAAAACTATTAATCCATACCCTGAACGCACCATCCCTACTGATACATGGAGGTGGCGGCATCATGCTGTGGGGATGCTTCAGCAGGGACGGGGGGCTGTTCAGAGCTGATGAGAAGATAGATGGAGCTGAATTCAAGGCAATAATGGGAGAAATAAACCGTTGAGGCTGCAGAAGACTGAGGTGGAGGTTCACGACCTGAAACAATCAAATACTTTGAAGTTGTCATTTTGAAACGTGACTAAACGTTGAACTTTTAAAAATATTTGTTTTCAACCGGTGTAAGTACAAGTGATGAAACCATTCTCTCCAAACTGCTCCATGATGTATTTTCTGTTTTTAGTTGTTTGTGTCAATGGGGGAGGGGCTTAACTCATGATCATTTACCGTAGATAAAATGAGTAAAAACTGACTTTGCTCTAAAGCCTTACTCACGTCTGCCTCGTTGTGAAAACACTTTTAACCAATGTTTTTACTTAAAAAAAAAACAATCTAAATGATTTTGTTTCAGTCTGTGGGGTGTTTGTGCCATCCGTTTTGTCTACACGTCGCTTGCAGAACTTCTTTCACTCACCTGGTGCTACGGCTTTTTCAGCAGTTTGTGTATCGTCTCTTTTCTCCACAGGTACCTGCCACTCTTCATGTTGTTCGTATTCAGCTGTACTGTTTATTTTACTTGCAATAAATCAGTATGTATGTATGCCACTGCCATGTGATGATTCAGAAGAAAATTTAAGAATGCTTCTGCCATGTGATGTCACAGCGACTTTAACACTGATTGTGCTGTTGAGAGATCACCTGTGTCAAAACCTGCTTTTTGATGAATGTTTATTAATTTACCAATCTTTGTATGGAGTTTAACTAAAATTAATAAAGTGAAGCATTCCTACAACACAAAGCTTTACACCGTCTCATTGACTTGTTGGTAGGTGGATGATCAGAAGCGTTGCCTTCCACTTTACACAGTGGTTCCAGCACTAGTCCTTGAGGAACACCGTTCTGCATGTTTTAGTTGTTTCTCTGCTCCAACACATCTGATTCAGGGATTTAAATACTTCAAGTTCTGCAGAAGCCCATTAGTCACAAATTCATTCAAATCAGATGCATCAAAGCATGAAAACAACAAAAACATGCAGGATGGTGTTCCTCAAGGACCAGGGTTGGGAACCACTGCTTTGGAGAATACAGTAATCTATGCAAGTTACAGAAAACTTTCAGACCCTCGTCATCATTATCTTCTTACACACTCTGAAGATGAATATTTTGGTAAAGTCTCCGTCCGTACGTCCATAAACTTAATCTTGTCTGGTGCTAACTTCTGATCCTCACAAGATCATTTCATGACACTTCATACACACATGCATCACTGGACAGGGCGCTGTGTCACACTTCATCACTCCAGCTTCCAGGTCGTCATCACAAATCAAATGTTGCACATGGTCTTTGCTTGTGCAGGCCGTTGCTATGGATTAGTGTACAGTATAATAGTTTGTCGACGAGCGTATGCTGTACGTTCAATGTTAACTTTCAGCATTGTTGTGGGGGTGGGGGGGGGGGGGGTGCATTTAATAAAATTTTGCTCCAAGCAATCACAAAACACGAGGAAAATGTGTGTTGACCCGAAACATCAGATCAAACAAAAATGTTCCTCGAAAACAGGAGAAGCAAAACGTGACTTTATTACAGACTTTGCAGCTTCATGTGCAGAGTCAGATGTTCTGCTAAAAATAAAACTACAGCCTTTGTTCATGCTCAGTAATCCAGGTGTAAAATCCAACAATGTTCAGTCAGATCATCTTTTCCACTGTGGAGTGTGCGGTTTGCTTGGTGGCTTCTCAGATCGAGGACGTCCTTTGGATGAAGGACGAAACGTCTCAGCACAAAAAAAGAAACCATACAGCCTTTGTGGTCAAACATTTTTTAAAATTATATCATTTAAAATCTGTTAACTATAAGTTTAAAAGTCTGAAGCTGAACTGTAGAGGAAAATAAACTGCTGTCAACAAAACAGGAGGTACCAGAGTGACACATCTTCATCAGCAACGTACATGGGACACATAGTTTGGTCTGATAAAAACTAATACTGTACTGTAGTTTTACACTATGCAGGTGCATCTCCAAAAACTTC
Organism: Hypsolebias martinsi; assembly: GCA_031762355.1. NCBI lineage: Eukaryota > Metazoa > Chordata > Actinopteri > Cyprinodontiformes > Rivulidae > Hypsolebias > Hypsolebias martinsi. Next base: position 18,990,004 of record JARVGQ010000116.1, on the reverse strand, counting down.
AAAATTTTCTTGTCAGTTGTTTCAGGAAGTGAAACATATTACACAGATTCATTACACATACAGTAGTCCCTCATTTATCACGGGGGATCTGTATCCTGAAGCCCTGTGATAAGTAGGAATACAAAAGTTCAAGAACAGTAAATTTTATATTAAGGCTTTAGAAACTTCTCACACTCTTGGAATCTTCTAAACTCTTAAATCTACATCATTTTAACAACAAATGTTACTAAATTTTACTTACTAGCTCTGCAGAACAGCAACAGCTCTGGTTCTGGTCCAGCTCTGTTTTATTCCAACTCTGTTCGTTGCTGCAGACCTGTCCTGCAGCAGTGAAACCCAGTCAGTCCTCGAAACTCTTAAACCTGCTGATTTTACCAACATACAGTACCTAAATGTACAGGAGCTGCAAAATTTTACTTACAAGAGCTCTGCAGTAGAGCTGTCATTTCGAACCCGAGCCCTAAACCCAGCCCCACCCGATCCAAATCTGGGGTGGGCCGGGGCGGTGTCGAGCTTTTAATTGGGTCAGTTGCAATCCAATTATATGATAACATGGCCTGCCATACCTTCACCAGCTGCACGCAGCCATTTCACCTCGAGCTGACAGGCCTTGAAAGAGGTAAACAGTTCAGTTCAGCTTCAGATGGACGGTACTGCCAGGAATCACCCAAATGGACGTTCTCTCAGCCGCTGCACTCAGTGGGCGTGCACGGCCGACGAGCCGAACAGGTGAGATCCCAAAGCAGACGTGTGTCAGAGCAGGGTCCATGTCTGAGTAAATCAGAATGCAGCAGAAACAAGGATTAAATGTTCTTTTACAGCCATGAAAGGACAAACACCCCTCAGCTCAGAATCTTCTGCCACTTTTATTCACTTTTGTGCGCGTCTCCAACCGTTAATAACCAATTGTTTATTTATTTGTTTCCGAGTTCGCACCTGTAATTACTGTTAATTTGTCGGGTCGGGGGGAGTTTGGAAATGATGTGGGCTGGGGCCGGGTCAGGTCAGATTTTTTTAGGCCCAAATGCCACTCTACTCTGCAGTACAGGAGCACCTTGGTTCTGGTCCGACCCGATAGATGTAAAAAGTCCCGGTACAGCATGACAAGCCCATGCACCTCTCCATCCAGCTTGATGTACGTGTGCTGCTGCCCAGGATTTAAGCCACCACTTCTGGCCCGGTCTGGACCAGCACCACACGACCAGAACCAGACTGAACCCTGCAGCCGTCTGTTCCCTGCAGCCCCCAGGATCCGGGTCACACTGAGTCCAGATCGCCTGCAGCCCAGCTCCTCAGCAGTGAAGATACAACTTGAAGGATGAGTTCAGCTTCAGATTTTCCTGCAACAGAACTTACAGAACTTCTGACTTTGCTGCAAAACGTTCCCTCCATTTGCAGAAAGCAGTGGTTGAAAGAACAGTGTTGACTTCCGGGAAATGAACTGATGGATTCTGGGTAATGTAGTTCTTTAGACTGTCAAAACAATAAAGAATAATGTAATGAAATAAAACTACAAAATGGTGGCGTATTTAACAAAAAAATGTACACGTACAGTACTTAAAAAACCCGCGACAGAGCGAGTCCACGATAAACAAACTGCAAAGTAGCGAGGGACTACTGTAGAGTGAAACATTTCAAGCCTTTATTTCTTATTTTGATTATTATAGCTTACAAATAAGGAAAATATATATACATGTATAGGTAATTACAGCTTATTTGATCTGCAGTGAAGCATGGTGGTGGTAGCATCATGCTGTGGGACTGATTTTCAGGAGCAGGTTCCAGGAAATAAGTGGAACTGATGAAGATATCCTCAATGAAAACCTGTTCCACGAAGCTCAGGCTGGACCAAACGTTCACCTTCCAACACAATGCTCACAGAGGAGACACACAGGACGGGCTGAGGGACATCTCCGTGTCCCCCCAATTCACTGTGTCCTTCAGTGGCCCTGACTCAGACCCTGTCAAACACTTTGGGGGGAACTGAAAATGTCTGGCTGGCCACCAACTGTTACAAGAAAATAAAAACAACGCAGGTGGACAAAGCTTTTTGCATCAAGCTTATTTTTTTATTGTTTTTTTTTTTAAGTATAGCCAACAAAAAAAAATGCAACAAACAACAAAATCCCCTCCCACACAGATCAGCTGTGCAGGCACTGGCACAGTTTCAATATACGACACAAATGGCCACCAAGGGTCCCAACACATCCCCACAGTGGATCTGATGTGTTCCAAATGAACATGACTTGTCTTCTCCAGTGTTCATGTGGATGTAGATCCTTCCATCTGCATAAAACAAGCCTCCTGGCACAGGGCCAAAAGCAATCACCCTCCTCATGCCTGCTGAAGGATGTGGCAGGGCCACCCCAACAATGAAATTAATGATTTTGGGGCATCCAACTTCTTTTAAATGTAATGTATGTGTTGTGTATTTTTTTTGTTTGTGCAGATCAACGAGAGAAAAATCAACTGAAATAATTGTAGCATGGCGCCAACACTGATTGACTGATAGATGTTTATCAAGGGAAAATTTCATACAGCAAATTATAATTCAGCATAAAAGATAAAATCTGATAAGGTGGTGTATCTGAGCCCATTTCCCGTGATTAGTGTGTGTTTTTATCTTTGGAGAGACTTCAGGCCACTCCCTGAGGCTGTCAGAAAACAGAGCACTAGAGCTAAATATAGAAAGTACCAAACCCTGATTTCCTCTTGGAAAGTGTAGTAACTATTTCTGGGAAGCGAGAGGCTGAGTTTGTTCCCTTCTGCAGCCTCTCAGGGCTCCCTGACCTTGTTTCTGCTGCACAGCGTGCAGGATCTTCTGCTTCAGACAGCGGCTCAGTCACGGCAGTATTTGACTGTAAAAAGCTGCAGATGTGTTCAGGTGGACGTGGCAGTTCTCACACAGCAGCATGCTGCTGGTGAAATAATGTCACACAAAGGTTTGAAACTCCCCTCTTCTTTTTTGTGCTGACAGCAGGTTTACACAAATGTTGCTTCAGGACAAACCAGGTCTGTGTGAGTTGTGTAAACAGAAGAAAAGACTAAATGTGCACCGAAACTGCATCCAGAACCAAAAGAGGTGGGCATCCACAGAACGCTGTGTTCCTGCACAAACAGCCAGGGTGTCCTCTGTGGCTGTGACTGTCCCTGAGGGCTGCGGGAGCACACTCTGTGCACTGATCCCTGCTTGTTGTTGCACAGCATTGTGGGAGTCAGAGGGGGCACCTAGTTCCTGCGTCCCGCACTGAAAAGCTCTCCTGTCAGAAACAGTGTCAGTGTTTTGGAATGTGCTGTGCTGGGACAGGAAGGGGAGTGGGTTTAGTTTAGTGTCCCATGCAGTCCTCAGGCAGTTTGCACGTCTTTTACAATCTGACGATGTTAAAAATATTTATTCCTTTAAACAATATCTGTCAGAAAAGCCCAGCACTCCTTAAAGGAATGCCTTTAGAGATTGTAGACAAAGATGGTCTCGTTCTGAGACATGAGCGAGTTCCAGTGAAATCTTAAAAATACCAGAGGACATCTGGTCTCATGGACATAGCTGCAAGGTGTTCTTTTGCACATGGACAATTTATACTCAAAGAGAAACTTCTCCAGGTACTCCAGTTTCAAAAACATGCATGTTAGACTGATTGGTGACTCTAAATTGTCTCTAGGTGTGAGTGAGAGAGTGAGTGGTTGTTGGTCTCATTTGTCTCTATGTGTCCCTCTGATGGACTGGAGACATGTCCAGGGTGTCCCCCGCCTCTCGCACAGTGATTGCTGGACACGGGCACCAGTGACCCCCACGACCCATAAAGGAAGAAGTGGGAAAAGACAGTGGATGGATGGAGAAACTGCGGGGGAGACGTCCCAGTAAGTCCTCCCACTGCACAAACAGCAACAACGCAGCCAGAATGTCGGCTGAGCGTTTTTTATTTTTTCACTCGACCAGAACAAGAAAGTTGTTTCTGTTGTAACCGAGGAGAAGTGCAGCTTTATAAAACTGTCACAAAGACACTGCCACCGTTTCAGACGGAGGATGCAGGAAAGTGTCCCCACACTGAGGTGCACTCCCTCCTGAGCCTCAGAGAGCTGACTGTCTCCTCCGTGCACAGATATTGCACCATCTCTTTCCAAAACTCTTTGACCCTGGTGGTTTTGTTGAAACAGTTATAAAGATGGCTGCATTGCTTCGGACAGACATGAGAGCACCGTGCTGCAGCCACACCATGAGGTGGTGCTTGGCTTGGTGCATACCCCATGAGACAATGGTTCTGACTGGTCGTGCAAAGAACTGGTTCTTGGAGGCAGTGTAAGATTAAAAATATATTTTTATATATATAATATATAAATGGATAATTGTGATGAGTTATGTATTTTTTGTTGTATTATTTATAGATGATTATTGATTGAATTGATTGTTTGAATTGATTTTGTTTAAGAAGGAGCAGACATGATAAGATTTCTTTCTTCTTCTGCTGCCTTTCATTTTATGTTTTGTTTTTATTTTCTTGTGTTTTGAAATTGTCTTTGTGTCTTAAATTGAAATGAATAAATTAAGTAAGACAAGATATAATAAAAATAAATAAATAAATAAAATGAAATCTACAACAGATTGAATTTTTTAAGTCAACATTCCAAAAAACAAAAACACTTTAATTCAGACAAATGCACCAACACCATGCACATATTGTGTGTCGTATTGGCTGAGAGTCATTCACAACACGCTTCAAGTGCTGCTCATTGCAACAGATCTTTGATCAAAACTTCACTATTAATGGTTGGTGTCACCTCTGTTTGTCTGTTAGCAAAATATCCAATCAATCAGCTACAACTAATTATCTTTCGAAATTAAATTCAGTTAAGTCACCTCAAACAACACAGAACTCTGTCAGGTTTACAGATATTAAGCTAAAATTTGATGTAGAAACAGCTGAGAGTCATTCACAACATATGATCTGAACAAGAGCTAAAACGTCTTGCAATACTGCATGACAGTGTGCATAATGTTTTCCAGGTTCAAACAAAATGGCTACAACTGTGTCTCAAAATAAGATGATCTTGGTTGAAAACTCCAGCATGAATGGGCAATGTGCATTCTTTCAAGAAATGCTAAGATTTGTGTTTGTTTAATAAGCCGAATGATTACATGATTCAAATTGTGTCAAAAAACTGTAACAACACATAATTAATGTGTTAACATCAATAAATACCATACTCCATCTTGAATTACTCATTGTTTTTAGTTTTAGCCATATTGTGACAGCTTGAAAAGTTTTTGCCATTTCAACAGGTTAGAGGAAAGAGTCATTGACAAAATATTATTAATTGGACGCACCAGGAAGAGACAATAAGGCTTCAAGTGATTTTTTTTACTAACATGAATGATTTCAACTCTATGAAAAATGATTACAATCAATCAGCAGCTCTGCTCAAAGAAAGACAGCACACCCCATAATCTCTTTATACGGGTCATGTTGAAGACGTCACACAATAACACAGAATAAATCCAGGCACGCAGCCATCCTCTGTGAACATTCTGCTTTTTGCACACAGAAATATCACGAGTGCACTTTGGGAATGGAGGAGATGCTCCACACACAGGTGTGTGTTCACGTGTTTGTCCATCTGTGTGTACATGTAAACATCTTTTTTTTTTCTTCACGAACACGTCAAGTGAATAGCAGCAATCATCACACATACATAATTATGTGTTTTACATAATAACAACACAGAGCACACAGAGCTAAAAAAAAAGGCATATGGCTAACAGTCTTTGATCGGGATCACAGTTTCATGTTAATGGCCTCCATTTTTGCCACTTCTTGACATGTTCTCTGATGTTACGGGCTGTTTATGATGAATATCACCAACGAGAGACACGAGCATAGAATTATAATAAAAAAGCTTGTTCCAATAAAGTGAATTATTCCTCGTGAAAATGCAGGCTCTTTCCCGAATCCGTCCTTTTACGTTGTATATAGACAGCAGAGTGGGGAAAAGTCATACTGTAATATAAGACGTCACGTTTCTGAGACACTTTTCATAGTTTTCTTCACAGTGAGTCAATTCATAACAAATGTTGTGAAATTGCGCTACAAAACAGTATATATTATATATACCTGTTGTGATTGCATTTTGTTGCATTTTGGGTTAACACATGGTCCATGGCAGTGGGAGTGCTGCTTTAAACATCACTTGATAGTGCAGCTGTCAGGGTATCTGGTAAAATGCAAGAGGACGAAGTAATAACAAGATCTAATCCAGGGTGAAATCAAACTTCAGCCCAATGGACCCAACAGAACCAGATCAGAGTCTGACTGTGCTCCTGAAGAAGAAATAGAGAATCAGTGTTAGTGACTTATCTCATATGGCTTTGAATGGAGAGCACGTTTTACTTTATTTCATAGGTATTTTATAATATATTTACACTCCTAATGAAATACATCATATTTACCGACACAGGAAGCAGACAAAATGATGTCATCGGGGGGTCCAAGAGGTCTGAACAGAATCCAAATGTTCTCCTGAGAGAGAAAGAAAGATGGAGAGAGAAAATAAAAAGCAAACTGGTTAGAGCCACACTTTGGTCCTCAAAGATTTGCTCTCATGAACAGAGCTAATGGACACTTCATCTGTCACTCTCAGCCTGCTGTAAACTCAAAAAGGAAAAAGACAACAGGACATAACCACTGTACTGAGACAAATGATTACTTCCTGTGTTTATGCTGCAGATGTCTTCATCTGAATAAACTTTACAGTAAGAAATACTTTACAAGTGGAGCAGTTACATGTGAACATGAACTAAAGGTTGTACAGACTGATGAAAAAAAGGGAAACTGTGAAATGATGTGTTCTGTGGCATGTTTCCTTTTTGAATGGAATGATACTGGCTCAGTTATCACCTGAAACTGACTTTACTTAAACAACTTATCATCTTCATCTCCTTCTGTTTATCCGTAGTGGGGTTGCGGAGACATAAGGTCCAGGAGAGACACCCAGACATGAGACATCCCTCTGAGATTTGGGAACCTCAGGGTCTCATCTCTGCTTAATGTGGATGATGTGGTTCTGTTGGCATCTTCAGGCCAAGACCTTCAACGTGTACTAGGGCGGTCCACAGCCTTGTGTGAAGCAGCTGGAATGACAGTCAGTTCCTCTAAGTATGAGGCCATGGCTCTTGACTGGAAACGGGTGCATCCCTCTCCCCAGTGACATTTTCTAGCTCGTCCTTGGAAACCTCAATGTGTTCCCAGGCTAGATAATATACACAATCCCTCCAGCGCTTTCTGGGTCTTCCCTGGGGCCTCCTACTAGTGGGAAAACCTCTAAAGGGAGGTGTCCACGAGGCATCCTAATCAGATGCCCATACTACTTCAACTTACTCCTTTTGATGAGGAACAGCAACTCTACACTGAGCTTCCCCTAGACGACAGAGATCTTCAGCCTATCTCTAAGGCTGAGTCCAACCACTTGGCTAAAGAAGCCCATTTCAGCTGCTTGGATTCAGGATCTCATGGTCCAAACCTCATGACCAGGTAAGGTTTGGAACATAGACAGACCAGTAAATCGAGAGCTTTGCCTTTTGACTCAGTTCTTTCTTCACTACGACAGACTGAAGCAAGGCCCTCATTACTGAGGACAAGGCCCTAATCCATCAATCCATCTTCTGCTCCATTCTACCATCACTCATGAACAAGATGCCCAGATACTTGAACTCCTCCACCTGAAGCAAAGTCCCCCCCCTGACTCAGAGGGTGGGCATCCCACCCGTTTCCAGTCAAGAACCATGGCGTCATACTTAGTGGAACTGACTCTCATTCCAGCTGCTTCACACACGGCTGCAGACCGTCCAAGAACAAGCTGAAGGTCTTGGCCTGAAGATGCCAACAGAACCACATCATCCACATTAAGCAGAGATGACACCCTGACGTTCGGAAACCAGAAACCCTCCTCTCCATGACTGCACCTTGAGATCATGTCCATGAACACCCCAAACAGGATCGGAGACTAGGGACAGCCCTGGTGGAGTCCAACCTGCACCGGGAACGAGCTCGACTTTGTGCAAAGATATCCCTTAAAGCAGCCCAGGCACCCCACACTCCTGCAGCACCCCTCACAGAATGCCTCAAGGAACACAACCATAAGCCTTCTCCAAATACACAAAACACATGTAGACTGGAGAAACAAACTCCAATGACCACCTCAGCAACTACACAAGGGTGAAGATCTGGTCCACATTTCCACGACCAGGATGGAAGCCACACTGTTCTTCCTGAATCTGAGGTTCAACAATTGGTCGGAGACTTCCTTCCAACACCCTGGAGTAAACCTTACCAGGGAGGGCAAGAAGTGTGGTCCCATGACAGGTGGAACACATTCTCCAGTCCCCCTTTTTAGAAATGGGAACCACCCCCCCGGTCTGCCACTCCACAGTCATTGTCCCAGTCCTCTGTGTGACACTGAAGAGACGTGTCGACAGCCCCACAACATCAGGAACCTTCAGCATCTCGGGGCAAATCTCGTCCACCCCTGGCACCCAACCACCCCACAAATTACCAGTGCAATAGAACTGAAACATGCAGAAAAACACTTTTTATTCTACATCGCAATTGACAGAAATAATGTCTAATTTGCCCATTATGAAAGATGTGGCAAAACACAGCAGATTATCCTTTATAGAGGAAACAAAATTTTCTTTGATCATAGATTTAAAAAAGTCATCTTAAAAAAAAAAAAACTTCATATTTAGTAACACAAGGTTGAGATGTTGAAGAAGGAGGTCATGAAGCAGGTGTGAGTCACCAGGGGGGCAGCGTGTAGACCAGCTGATTGGCATGCTGTTGCTGCTCATAACGATTTTATAGACAAAGTCAGCTGAAGGTGAAACAGGATATAAACATCTTATACGTTCCACAAAACACACACCGAACCTGCTTGTTCTCTGAACATGTAAAACAGCTTCACCTGTAAATTGTGACATAAGTATTGTCCTTATAAATACCACCCTAAAGTATGTTTTTGACAGTGTCTGTGGAACAAAAGCATTAAATGGAGCTGTTTAATCTTATGAAGGGCTCTTATGTAACAACAGAAACCTTATTGACCATGTTTGAGCTTTTCTTATTTATGTATTTATCTTTTCTCACCTGAAAAATCTACAGTATGGATTTTTTTGTTTGTTTGTTTGTAAACCTAGACAGTGAAAAACACGGGTTAAAAATGAAAACAAAGAAACTTACCAATATTTTCAGTGGGGCAACACCACCCCCTGCTGGTTAGTTGCAGTACTTCACAAAGACGATTCATTCATAATTCCTCCCACACTGCTTCTCCCAGAGCAGCATCTCTCTGTGACAGATGTTGTCCAGTTCATCATGGCAGATCTCCTTATTTATTTTATTGTATGTCTGCTTCTTTTTTATTTTCTTCTTCTCAAAGTCACACAGTTTTGTTGCTGATGAGCTGTGGTGACACTGCGCATGTTCCGACCTGTATTCATGCTCTATTTATCAAATTTTCCCACCAAAGCACAACTACTGAGCGGTCTAATTAGAACCTGAAGACGAGATACTCAGATGAGAATCTTCAAAAATAGCTTCCAACCCAACTGGTAGGTTACTGTGGAAACAAGGGTGCCATGGCAACGGTGACCGGGGTTACAGAGGAAACGGCCGTCGCCATGGAGACTGCATCACAGCGCGGGCTATATTTGAGGCTAGAGGAACACGCTCCATCTTTGATCTTTGTTTGTGTGGAAAGCTCCGTGCTTCTCCGCTCACGTGCGTCTTGCAGCAGTAATGACATGCTGGCTGTAGTATTTACGTAGCCACATTTACGCACTGAGCAAAGCGTTTATTTTGAGGAACTGCGGGGAATTATTACTTTATATTCATTAATTTTGAGACACCAGCAGTTAGACTATAGACTTAACGCACAGTAACGGCATAGCACAAAAATGGTAAGCTATTATACGCTGGAATGTTTACCTGACATCCATGTGTTTGAACACACACTTACACACATTTAAATGACTGGATATTATTATACACAGGCTATAAGTGACGGGTCACGACTCTTTACGCATGACAACACAGCATCCTTCAAGGACTCGTTTTTCACAGTTATAAAGCTTCTAGTCATGTCTGCTGTTATGCATATTCATATACTAACTATTGCACAACAGGTTTTTCTCCTCAAGCAGGGAGGAGAAGTGGTGCAAATAATTAAAAGGGAGGAAGCTCTTTCTCTAGCGCGAACAGAACCAGAGGGAATTATCACTTCATGTCACTGAAATACATTTTAAAAATCCCGATTCTTTCAATGCATATCTGAAACAGGACGCACGCGCTTGTTTGTTCGTTCTTTTTTCTGTTTTTTTTTTTTTTCTCTCTTCACCTCACGCCGCATGCTTCCAAACACCGCTGCGCAACCGCGCAACCAGCTGCGCGTTGACACATCGCCTCCTCCCCGGTGGCTCGAGGCCGTTGCTCTAAAATCGGGCTACACGTCGGTGAAAATCTTTTTGCTTATGTTCACGCAGTTCTGCGAGTTGTTCTGGGCGGTGGTGGTGGGGAAGTTCGGCTGCTGTTTGAACGCACTGGTCAACCCCGGCTCCTCTATCACCATGTACTCGCTCTTGCTGAGCGAGGACGAGGAGCGCGTCTTCCTCAGCTCTTCCGTGTCCGCCAGAGGTTGACAGCTGCCCACGTGCAGGTACTGCGCCTGCTCCTCGCCGTCCGTCTCCCTGTGGTAGAAGTAGTTGAAGTTGGAGACGATGACGGGGACAGGCAGGGCGATGGTCAACACGCCGGCAATTGCGCACAGAGATCCCACAATTTTGCCCCCGATTGTCACGGGGTGCATGTCTCCGTAACCCACTGTAGTCATGGTGACAACAGCCCACCAGAACGCGTCCGGGATGCTGTTGAAGCCCGATTCCGGGTCGTCCGCCTCAGCGAAGTACACAGCGCTGGAGAAGAGGATGACCCCGATGAACAGGAAGAAGATGAGCAGGCCCAGCTCACGCATGCTGGCTTTCAGCGTCTGTCCTAAAATCTGGAGCCCCTTGGAGTGACGTGAGAGTTTGAAGATGCGAAACACCCGCACGAGCCTGATCACGCGCAGGATGGCCAAGGACATGGCCTGCTGTCCGTTCCCCTGCCTCTCCGCCAGCTCCGTGCCCAGGGTGATGAAATAGGGGATGATCGCCACGATGTCAATAATATTCATGATGTTTTTGGAGAACGTGGCTTTGCTCGGGCAGGCAAAAAAGCGCACGAGCAGCTCAAAGGAGAACCAGATGATGCACAGCGTCTCCACGACAAAGAAGGGGTCCGAGAAGGGGCTGATGAAAAACGGGAGCGTGCTGTTCATCACGGGCGCAATGCTGATAGTGTCCCTGTTCTCATCTCTGAACTCTGGAAGTGTCTCTAAGCAGAAAATGACAATAGAGATGAGGATGACCAAGACGGACACTATTGCTATCCCCCGTGCGGGTCCCGAGCTCTCCGGGTACTCAAAGAGCAGCCACACCTGTCTCTGAAACTCATTCTCAGGCAGCGGCCGCTCCTCCTCTTTTATGAAGCCCTCATCCTCCCTGAACTTCTCCATGGCCTCCTCGCCCAGCTCGTAGAAGCGTATCTCCTCGGAGAAAATGTCAATGGGCACATTGACGGGTCTTCTGATGCGCCCGCCAGACTGGTAGTAGTACAGGATGGCATCAAAGCTGGGTCGGTTCCGATCAAAAAAGTACTCGTTCCTGAGAGGATCAAAGTACCTCATCCTCTTCTTGGGGTCCCCCAGCAGCGTCTCTGGGAACTGGGACAGGGTCTTGAGCTGCGTCTCGAAGCGCAGCCCCGAGATGTTGATGACCACCCTCTCGCAGCACTCGTGGTCCGGTTCGTATCGGTCCAGGGAGAGGTGGCCCGGCAGAGCCGCCGACTCCTCCAGCATGTTGTCACACGCCACCACCGTCATCACGTCCGCCTCCGCCTCGGTGTAGCCGTGGTTCACCAGGTTGTCGCCGCGCGTCTTGGTCACGCTCGGCGGGGGGGAGTGCAGGAGGCTGAGGTGGTCGTCCATGCGCGGCTGAAGACGCGTGCAGGGGCGCCCCCCTCCTCGCCCCCTCCGCGAACCCCGATCAGCCACAGCCGCCGCCACAGCCTCCGCTCCTCCACACGGCTCTGTCGCGCTCGTGCGCTTCACTTTCACTGCACTACTGTTGCTATTCCCGCCCACGGGGGAGGGGGAGGCGTGTGCGCGCGTGTGTGTGGTGGTTGTAGGGGAGCGATCTGGGTTTATAAACAGGCGACCCCCCCCCTCCCGCGGCGCGCCAGTGCTGCCCACCTTACACTGTGCCCTCCGCCAATGGCAGGAGAGCGCACGGGCGCGCAGAAGAAGCAACAGACGGTGGGGTTTGGGCGTGCCAGTTTCCCTCTGCCCCTCTCTCCTTGTCTTGTCTGACCCCCCCATCCCCTCTCTCACACACAGACACGCGCACTTGGCGAGTCTCCTGTTTTAAACAAGGTCGTTCCTCACAGACAGGACGTGTTTAATGAGGCTACCAGTGCAGAGTCTTCCTCCTCTTCCTCTTTTCCCCTTTCAATCAAGAACGGGCTTTTTTTTATGTGTGTGTGTGTGCGCACCCTAAAATTACAACAAAGACATCTGCAGATGAAACACTGTGGATGTTTTTTGTTGTTGATATTTTAACAACTGGCATGAATCATTTGTTTAAGATGTAAAATAAAGGATTTTCTAAGGATATCTACACACACATCTTCTGTTTGCTCAGATAAGCTCACAGAAAAATCAATTCCGTTCTCTTTACAGACGTGACCAGGTTTTACACTCACGGATTAGTTCTTATGTGCACCCCGATCACTTTCAGTTTGAGTTTTAAATTTGTTTTCTGTGTTTAAAAAAAAAAAAAAAAAAAAAAAAGATGCAGGCTGTTTGATTTCACATGAAGAACACATAAATTTTCATTTACACA
>JARVGQ010000116.1:18873303-18885318 GCA_031762355.1 Hypsolebias martinsi | reverse complement strand
ATAAATACTAAAATAAACTACTACTTACTACTTGTACTACTATTCCTATTTCACGGTTTTTCACTTATTGCAGATCTTCAAGGTACAGATCCCCTGTGATAAATGAGGGACTATACAGTTCACCCACTGCAATGAAAGTCAAGTGTGTGTGTTAATTTTTCTGACATTCTGCAAAATATCTTGTGAATTACTTAACATATTTTAATTAAACTTTCAGAATGCAGTCACTGGTTGTACATTCACAACTAAATACTTTCTGAAGTCAGTCTGATTCAAGATGGCCACCATAGCTACTCTATGTATCTATACTCTAACTTGTCAAGCACAAAAATGGCTCAGTCAAATTTACAAAAATGGAGTCACATTATCATGTGCCAGTAGCTGAGATTCATTTTCAACACTTTTTGAGTGTCAACATTTCTCTCAAAATCTTTGGTTAAACCTTTAGTGTGCAGGTAATGTGCATTCTTTCAAGGATCACCAGTTTTATTGTTCCCTGTTGAGGAGTGAAGAGGGAGAGTTGGAAATACGCGCCATCTATTTGTTCATCTGTCTGTGCATGTTGTGAGAATCATAAGTTGAAAAATAAATATTCCATTTAAGCATGTGGCAACATCCAGGAGTAAGGAAGATTCTTTTCGAAAATTAAGTTGCTAGTTCAAAATCTAAGATGGCTGCCTGCCACTATATACCGGTAAGTATATATGCAAACATTGTGAGTTGGATACCTGGAAAAATAAGCAATTTGCTGACGTCAATTATGGTGTGAGGCTGCATATAAAAATGTCCCCTATAAAAAATTGGGTTGCCATGTTAAAATCCAAGATGGCTTCCACCATATATGTCCATTTGTATGTCTTGTGAGTTGGTTAACTTCAAAAAATAAACAACGTGCCAACTTCCATTTTGGTGTGTGGCTGCTTCTAGGAGTAAGAAATGTCACCATTGAAAACTGGATTTCCAAGTTGAAATACAAGATGGCCACAACCCTATATCGATACGTAAACTGGCCATCCCAATCTAAAAAAGCTAAGTCTGGTCCTCTGGACATTCAAAAAACAAAACAAAACAAAGCAAGCGTTATTATTATTATTATTATTATTATTATTATTATTATTATTATTATTATTGTTGTTGTTGTTGTTGTTGTTGTTGTTGTAGATTTGCTGCTGTGCTTGGTGTCACTGTTCTGCAGCATGACTGAGTTTTGACCAAACATCATTTTGTCAAAACTTAACTTGTACGTTGTATTTTATTGTTATTTTGCTTGTGTTTTTTGAGTTGCACAAGATGTATTTTTTTTTCTTTCTTTTCATCTGACTTAACTGTAAAACCCTTTGGTCAGCTTTTGTTGTTGCTATGTGCTATAGAAATAAACTGACATTGAAAGACGGCTTCATATTTCACTCTTTAGACAGCCAACAGATTACATAAGAACAAAAGTTTTTTTTTGTTTTTTATGGTAGATACGCTTAACTTTACAGTGCAGCTAATGTACTGTTTCTGCAGAAAATTTAAATGACTTTGCAACACAAACCTTAAATATACATTGCTGTGTATTATCATGTTTGGTGCTACATGTACAGTATTTGTGTGTGAGGGTCAGAGAAATACACAGACAGATTGTGGAGTAAGTACCCAAGAAATCCTGTAACTCAGAGGTGTTCTCTAAACCTCTCTGACCCCTGCGCTCCTGAGATGCAGTGTTTATGCTGGCTCCAGCCCTGTTAAACACAAGCCACATATTTTTACCATGAGGATCCTCCGGGCTCAACCTGGGCCATAGAAATAGCAAGCTGCCCGTCAGCCTGCATCAGTCAACTCACTGTATGTTTGGACCACCTCCTTAATGTGTATATGTGAAGCTGAGTGTGTTTGATTGTGTTTACTGAAGTAAAAAAAATCACTGTTAAATCAGTGTGTCAAAACAATAGTTTCTATTGGCCCAAGATTACTTGATTGTTGCACAGACAGAATACAAAATGACCTTGTGGCAGGATTTGAACAAGTGTTTACAAACCTGAAAACAAAATTACAACATTGCTAGAGTTTTTTTCTTTTTTCATACTCAAGCCTTGCATTTAAAAAATATATCTTATGTAAAATACTTGACAGTTAATTGTGATGAACTGAACAAGACATTTATTTTTACAGAAACGAAGTGGGGAAAGAGCTATAAATGCAGTTCTTATTCCTCAAAGCTAAACTGAGGATGACATTTGGCTAAGATATTTTAGCTGCTTCACTTACTGCCTGTTGTAGAAAATGTGGTTCTAAGAAAAAATTCTAGACCTTGAACAATCTTAGCCTGTGGGAAAATACCTGAGCGAGGATTCAAAAGGCTAAAACTCTCCCTAGCAGCATACCTAGTTAATATTCCAGTGACATTTTGATACGTTTCAGCTGCTTGACTGTGTCTTTGCTTGCTGAAGACAAGGAGAAGCAGACAACACTGACACCTGTGGATGACTCTCTGCTGCACGCAGAAGAATAAAGAAGAAAAATCTTTTTTTTTTTTGTTTCTTCTAAGATTAAGTGCTCCAGAAAGTTACATGAAATAATTGGCTTAGGTTACCATTAATCACCAAATGTTTCCTAAGCCTTTCTATATCCAACCAGACGGCAGCAGCCTTGGTGATAAAATTAAACAAGCAGAAGTACCTACGTATTTACAGCATCCTAAAACTTTGTGGTATTCCAACTCAGTACCAGCATGACGGATGTTACAAACATCGTAGATATGTCAAAAGTCCTGACAGGTCAGTTTCAACTCACCTCAGTGACTTACTGAGTGTTTGCAAGAGATACCATAGTGTGTATTCATACACACCATGTTATCTAAGCATGCTAACTATTCCCAAAAGCAGTCTCTCATGCATTCCTACATGCTCATGCATGTTGTGTATGTTTGCATAGTCACTGCAGGTATGGCTAGATCTGAACGCATGTGTTCACATCCTCTTTTTTTTTTTTTTAATGTCCAGAGGACCAGACTTAACTTTTTTTAGATTTTTCTACCCGGGTTATTGAGCATGCATCAGGAATCAGGATGTCCTCTGTCACTGTTTCATGATTTAGTTCTAGACAATAAATATAGTACCTAGCATCTAATGAGGTGTGAAATTCCTCATAACAATGTTTGGCACGTTGGAGCTCTAAAAATTAAATATGGTGTCATTAGTTTAGGTTAAAAAATGGTCAGTTGTACATTTGTGAAGATAGGCATTTGATTTCAATCTAATACTGTGGAGTCTAAAGAGAAGATAATTTAGTATGTCCATTCTGCTATTTACACAAAAAAAGAGTATAATTTAGTTTTCTGTGGTTCTCTTAGGTCAAAACTGATCAGATCTGTTAAAATGGGTTTCTATGGAAGGTTATGAACAATAATTACTTGTTAGTTCTTTGAACAGCTGCTGTTTGGAGAAATTGTTTGATTGTGACTGTGTTGACGAGCTAAAGGCTACTTTGAATTAGGCAAGGACAAAGTGGATTGCGGACATCCTTAACAACTCTTACTTCAAATTTATCAACATCATATGGTCTACAAAAACCCTTCTGTATGTTTTCACATCTCTGAACAGTTCTGCCCCCTCTTATCTGCAGCTATATGTGCTACAGCGATCTCTGAGGTCAGCAGATCAGGTGCTCCTACTGGTTCCAGGAACTTGTCTCAAAGTGACAGGGCCTTCTCTGTTCCAGGTCCAAGACTGTGAAGTGATTTACCACTGCATGTCAGGCAGTTCCCATTCTCACTGTGTTGAAGTCTCGCTTGAAACCCCACCTGGCTTTTGACACTGTGTAACTTGTTTGTAATCTTGTCTGTATTCTACAATGTTGGTCTTTTAGTTATCTTTTTCTATTTGGATCTATGTTTTTTATCCTGTGCCTTTTGCTTGTTTGTTTTTGCTGTACAGCACTTTGGTTGGTTGGCCTTGCTGCTGTTTAAAGTGCTTTATAAATAAAGTGGTATGTATGGGTATGTGTTTATGCGATTTTTAAAACCTTTGCATCGCCATCAGTTTTGCATCATGTGGTTATTTTACAGGTATATTTTATTTTACAGGTCTTTTTTTGTAAATGAGTCCTCGTGACCTTTATAAATAAAGGTTGAATGAATTTTTGTAGACTGTTATGATTATTTGTGAAGGAAAATAGTAGCACCATGCTGTATAACTCCTAGTGTAACCTGGGGGTAATTTCAGTAGGGATATTGATCTAAAATAACCATGTGACTAATGGCACTGTAAAGGTCTAGAATATTTTTTTTATTTAAATTTAAAGTTGTTTTGAGACAGCAGTAATCCACTTTGGTCCTGGCACTATTCAGACAACATGTTAACTCATTATCTGGTCAGAACCGAACTCTTTATCTAAACTGGGGGGGGGGGGGGCGGGGGGTTCAATTAGTCCTCCTTTCTTTAGGAATATTGAGTTGAAGTTCTGTGATTTAGCTTGCCTTTATGTTATATACCTTTAACCAGCTTTTTAAACTCTTTTTTTTAATGTTATTGACAGTACTTCATTATCTTTAAATAAAATGTTTACAAGTGCTCAGTTTCTATGTGTTTGAGTTGCAGAGCTGTGATTCAGAGGGTCCAGATGGCAACCATGATGGGCCCGGCCTTTGTTGGAGTCTGGCTCTAGAGTCCACAAGGGCTCTCACTTCAACCGGACACATTCCAAAGGTATTTATATACACCTACGACAGCAGCACATGAAACTAAGCACACCTAACAAAAGTAAGACTGAAATGTTTCTGGGATGGTGAAACAGCCAAAACATCCGTGACTCTACGGCAACAACCCATCAAAAACACCTCTTAACTTTACGTTGTATAAATTTACAGTACAGCTCCATCCTGGATGATTATAGTGCTGCAAGAAGTCATTCTTAAATCAAAGTGCTTTTACAATTACCTTCTTAGCTTTTAAGATGAAATGCCACCACCATCAAACAAATGACCATTCATGGTAAATGTCTCCTTTGTCTGAGAGACCTTGCTTGTTGAGACAATTCTCAGAGCAGCTTGATGTTAAAACTGAAACTGTTTCCCTGTCCTCGACTCAGGACGTGTGCCCATGAGGTCGTCACCACTGGTCCTGCTCCTCCTGATTGGCGTCCAGGCTGTACTGAACATGGGAGGTGGATTGGCCCGGAGCACCAGGACAACCAATCGCAGGGCAGGACAGCAGGAGCCAGCAGCCAGGGACCACCTCTCACAGGACCACACTTCACAGCAGAATCATAGGACCACCCATCACAGGACCAAGAGACCACATCGGGCAGCTTCAAACACACAGAACAAGAGCCTTGTCCTCGGACGCTCCTCAGCAGGTTCCTCCCCAGACCCTTCAAGCCTCGTGGTGGACCCCAAACTCTTCTCTAAGAGACATTACCGCCCCTCACCCCGTGTTGTCTTTAGTGAGGTGCCCCCATCGCACGATGCCCTGGAAGGTGAAGACTATGACATTGAAGGCGTCAGAGGGGTGAGGGTGAGACGCAGAGCCGGATCACACACCATGCATCGAGGAGAGTACTCAGTGTGTGACAGCATAAACGCCTGGGTGGGAAACCTGACACGAGCCACAGACATAGCAGGAAACGAGGTTACTGTGCTCCCCAATGTCACAATCAACAACGTGGTGAAAAAACAGTTCTTCTACGAGACCACCTGCCGATCCCCAACACACAGGGGCTTCGGGGCCGTGAACGGGGGACGACCAGGAGGACGAGGTGGGAAACAGGGTTCCAAATCAGGCAACTCAGGTTGTCTTGGCATTGACAGTCGCCACTGGAACTCCTACTGCACTAACACACACATATTTGTAAGTGCCCTGACCGTCTTCAAGGAACGGACAGCCTGGCGTTTTATCCGTATTAATGCTGCGTGCGTGTGTGTTCTCAGCAGGAAGTCTTGGCCCAACAGACTGGGGCACTGACTGACGAGGATGACTCTGGACCGCTGGACTATGAAAGCGCACACTCATTTCTACCAAACAGCCACTGCAGCTTTCTTGCCAAGCCAATACTCTAGTTGTTTCCGCCTTGAATCACAGACTCCTACTGGTCACAGTTTTCAAGCAACACAGACAAAAAAACACACTTTTATTAAACCCCTCAGCCCCCTGACCCTACCTCAGTCAGAAAAGTCCTGGTTGTTTTAAGTTATACGGACTGTATGTCATATTTATATTTTATACAGTCAAATATGAAAGTATTTACAGTACGTGTATATATACAAAAGGAATTTGAGCTTTAAATGTTGATGTCATTTTTGTTGTGTTGTTCATGTTATTTATTAAACATTTCATTATTTGCTTGTCTTATTTTATGTCCCTTTAACGCACTGAAGGTCTTAATTTGGCTTTAAGTTGTTCCATTGTCAGATTGTTATTCTTATTAGACTGAATAACTTTTATTTGTAAATCCTTTCAATGCAGTGTTGTCTTTTCATACCTTGAAGTTGTCCTAGAAATATGCACGTTTGCAGTTTTGGTTTAAACTTGCACCACTCTCAGTTTTGCATTAAGTCATTCTGGCAGAAATGTTTTGATATTTCTGGAGGAATTGCTAAGCTAGTTGCTACTATTAGTGCTTAGGCAAAGTTATAAACAGTCATGCAATATAGCAATCAACAAATTGTAAATGTTTATGCCTAGCTGTTTTAGGAGGGCAGGAATTCACTGTTCTTCAAAGTAGATGTTAGCTTGACAGTCTTGTAAGAATTAAACTCTACTTTTTCAAACCAAGGTATTTCAAAAAGCCATCTGCAACAGGTACAGTATTTCTTGTTTATAAGCTTTCCACAGAACCCCACATCGAATGATCTGAACCACTGATTTAATCCAGAATTTGAGCGACACAGCTTCAGGGTTTAATTCCTACAAGAGGTCATAAGAAGCACTGAAAGGGTTGAGAAGGTGGTAAGAAAACAATTTATATCTCTACATGTTTAAGTTTTAGTTTCTGATTTCTCAAATTAATTAAAATGGTATAAACTTAGAATGCCATTTTAAATTTCAGGTGACTTTTGTTGTCTGTTACAGAACATTTAAAAGTAAAAGTTTGACCTAAAGGAAATAACTAAACAAAAAGACCAATTATCGTTTCGATACTTAGACATTTAGAGCTGTTTGAGTTTCTTCGCAGAAGAAATAAATTTTGTTTTAAAATACAAATGTGAAAGCCTTTTTGACCATATTGCGTTCATATTAGGGGGTTTATTGTCACTGGTCAGCTGCTCTAAATGCCAAAAGTCCCTGTTTGTACAAAATAAATCACTAAAAACCTACAAATCAATAAATAAACCACAAGATAATTATTGATTTTTAAAGACTTTTTGTCACAATCAAAACTACCAGTAAAATTGTTATCATAGTTAATAAATTGAACAAAAGAAAATGAGGAAAGATAAATATATATATTCAAATGTTGCACTTCATATATAAACAATATGTAAATCATATGTAAAAGATTTACAATGGCTTCTGAGTAAGAAATCAAAATTATACTCAACATTATAAAAAACACAAAAGTGTTATTGCATTTAAATGCAGTGCAACTGGAAATCAATTTGCTTTCCAGGTTAAAGTTGACGATACATGTAAAGGATGCATATCATAACATTGGAAGACATTAGAAGAGCTGAGAAGAAGAAATGTTTACCAAGTGATGAGTAGGCAAACCGGCCGCCAGGTAGCACAAGGAAGTGGATATCTTCTGTCAGTTCCATGCCCAGGTAAAAGAGGGTTGAGACAGGAAGGGTATCCAACATAAAATACTTTAGCCAAAATAAATATGCAAGTTCATCCAAATAACATCATAGTGGATCAGTCGAGGCCCGGTTTTAACAATGACACCCATTGGTGCTGTTGACAAATAGGGTGACAACAGTGGCACAAGGAAATTCTGCTACTGTTAGTCAAAGACTTCGAGGAGGGAAACATATCAGGATACAGAGGGAGAAGAGTCTTAGACTGAGGGTATCAACTTTAAATGTGGGGACAATGATAGGCAAAGGTAGACAGCTGGTTGACATGATGCAGAGAAGGAAGGTAATTATTTTATTTGTGCAAGAAACCAAGTGGAGGGGCTGCAAGGCTCACACAGCATTGGGGTAGGGTTCAGGCTATGTATCAAGGTGTGGATAGGAACAGAAATGAAGTAGGGGTGGTCCTGAGGGAGGAGTTGACAAAGAATGTAGTAGAGGTGAAACGAGTGTCAGATATGGCAATGTGTCTGGAAGTAGAAGCAGAAGTTATAATGCTAATGTTGTCAGTGGTTATGTTCCACAGGTTGGATGCAAGGCCAAGGAGAAATAGGTTGGGTTTCAAACTCACTTAAAAAAGGGGCCAAAATTAAAACTTTTTTTTTTTTCAAATTAAGGGCCAGTTTCAGAAGCTACATTAACTCAAGTCAGATACCCAACATCTTTTCTTGGTTGCAGGTTCCAAGAGTTTGCTTGGTCTCATTTGATGTTCTCTGTTGCACTTTTGACATCATAATCAAAGATTACTGAAAAAAATAAAGTGGAAAAAGGTATTTGACGTTTAAAATATCTTGGGAGCCAGATAAGATGTCAACGGGGGCCACATTTGGCCCCTGGGCCTTGAGTTTGACATATGTGTTGATGAAGTGATAGAGTGTATTCCCAATGGAGAAAGTTGTTGAAGCAGATTTGAAATAGCCATGTGGGTGTAAGAAACAGAAGAGACGAGGGAGTGAGTAGGTTTGGCATCAATGAAAGGAACCATGAAGGACAGATGGTGGTGGATTATCAGAGGTACAGCACAGCTTGAACAACTAGAGAGGCCAGATTGAGATGGTTTGAACATCTACAGAAGAGTGACAGTTGAGACTAAATGATGTTAGAAATGCAGCTGCCAGGAAAAAGACAATGAAAAAGGTAAAAAGGGACATGTGGATGCAGTTAGAGAGGACATGGAGGTAGTTGGAGTGAGGACAGAGGATGCAGAGGACAGAGTGACATGGAAGAGGATGACTCGCTGTGGCGACCCCTGACAATGAAACAACCAAAGAAGAAAGAAGCAATCTTTAGGAGGCAAAATATCAGGGGTGGTGCATCACCTTAAATTAAAGGGAGGGTAAATTTCCAAGAGGACATTTTCACTTGTAAGATCACTAATGGGAACAGAAGAACAAGATCAATGAAGCCTAAAGAGATCCGTTTAAATAACAGAACAATCATTCAAAGCATTTTTAGTGTGCAGCACAAAAAGCCACGCAACGAAGGTCTTTTGGCTAGGCAATATTACCCTCTTGTGGTCAAAAAGTAAAACACTCCTCCGTCTTAGTACATTTTAAAACTCCTCTCTCACCATCCTCCCCCTCTCATGTATCTGGTTTTATCTCTGCATCACATATCACAAATCATTTGCAGTGAGTTTTAAGCACTGCTGTGTGCCGCCTCAAAATTTCCTCAAGGCAAAGCTCTCTGACCTAAAACTTTTTCAGACATTAATTTAAAACAACGTCTTGCTTCTAAAGCTAAAAGGGCTGTTGCAGTGCCTTTTTTCTACTTTATTATACAGCAAAAACAGTAACAATACATAAAACGCTAACTAGTGAGTAAAGAATAAGTGTAAGGATGAATCTGAAAATAAATGAAGGTTTTATTAATTAACAGTTTATCCACTATCTACACATACATTGTTGATTTTAAGGTGATATCAGATGACCAAAGACACTTCTACACATCTTTGGAGCGCAGATTTGTCTATATGACCATTGTTCAGAGTCCTGCAAAGATAAAAAGCAAACCCCTTGCTTAAAGATAATGCACTAAATTCACAGCAGATGGCGCTTCTCTGCCACAGAAGTACAGTAAGATGTCATCCATCCGTCCTTCCATCCATTCATCCATCCGTTTTCTGTACCTGCTTCTTCCTTATTCGGGTCACGGAGGTCACTAGTGGTGCCCCAGCCATCACTGTGTAATAGATGGGTACACCCTGGACAGGTCCCCAGTCCATCACAGGGACACATAGAAACAAACGAGACAAACAACCATTCAGTCTCTCAGTCACACTTAGGGACAGTTTAGAATTACCAATCAGCCTAACATGAATGTTTTTGGTCTGTGGGAGGAAACCCATACCCATAGAATTCTCTGCAGTTCATCAATGTAAATTGGAGTTATACGAAAAGTCCAACTTTTTATTTAATTACAAAACAGTAAGAGCCTAATATACAAGTAAATGTCCAGCAGTACATGAAGGAATGCATGCCATCTGATGCCTTTCCTGCTAGAGATTTAGATCAAGATTGTCTTATGATGAGAAATGAAAGCCCATTTGGTCAGACCTTAAAAACAACAATGTGCAAAATCATATGAAATATCAAGGTTCAAGCTTCTTTAGTGTCATTCGCATCACATGGTGGAACGAAATTGTGCACTCAAGGACCCAGTTACACCCCAAAATAGCAAAAATATAAAGTATAAAAAGAAACAGTATACAAGGATCTAAAATATATGCTAAACACTAATAATGTAAAATAATACAGTATATTAAACAGCAGTCCAAACATGAGTATGTAGATACCTAAGTATAAATACAGCAGCTTAAAGGCAAGAGATCAGCAGCATAGATAATCAGCAGCACAGATAAGTCACATATTACTAACTAAAGTGGCATTATAGTGATTTTTATTGTTCCCTTACAGTGATTTTCCTGGTTAGATACTGTACTTATTAGTCTAACAGCTTCAGGGTAGACGCTGTTCCTCAGCTTGTCATGTTGTGAGATGTCCCACTAGGACTAATATTGTGAATGACTCTCAGCTACCACCACACCAAAGAGTTTAATGACATCAAAACATCTGACCGAGTCAGAGCCATTTTTGTGTTTTAGGTTAGTTGGCTGTAGCAGCCATATTGAACTGGATGGACTCCAAAAGCTAATCAGTTATAGATGATTACTTTCTTCGAGTTCCATCAGAATCTGTCCAGTGGTTCATGAGATGTTTTGGTACAAACACACAGACCCATGCACATGCACAGGCAAAATGTTCTTTGCCTTTCAGGGGCAGACAATAATAATCTGAGACCTTGAATAGGTCCTGAGTGCAAGTAGTAATACACTAACTCAACATTAATTTCAACATATTTCCTAGAACTTCTGCTTCTTTGCAAATTACATCAGTGTATGTATGTCAGCACAACATATGTGCTCTAAATATGTGCTATTAGTATGTGTTGGTGCTATTTTTGTATTCATTCTCACAAAGGCTATGACCTTTGCCCTTTTTGTGTTATTGCTCACATGCTTGGAACAACATAGCAACAGAGGCAATAATAACACATCCTACAAGCTGGGACTCAGTGGTCTTATCAGCTTGTCCTTTATTCTGGGTGCTATCCAAACTAAACATTTCTGTTTTCACTAACTTCTTCACAATTTCCCCTGACATTCTTAGAGCACAAACTTTTGTTATTAGATCATTAAGTTGTAAGACTGAATGCAGAAAACACATTGGTGACTTATCTTTTTTTGCATCAATTCAACCTCTATACCCCCCCCCCCCCACACACACACACACACACCCTTCCCACATTGTGCCTCTATAACTGTCCTCCCTCCATCACTCAGTTAGGCAGAGCTCTTTGTTCCTCTTATTAGGACATTTTCTAACCAAGGCCAAATTGCCTCTAATAAAAATGAAGTGCTCTTTGGATGTTCAACCCACTTCTCTCAATGTGGAAAATATTTATGTTGAACATTGGGCCCCACCCTGTTTCTGTGTCTGTCTGAGTCCTTTCTGCCTGCTTTAATTGGGTTTTAATATGTACTGTACTGTTTCTGTGCTCAGACTAAGAAACAAGTGATGTGTTCCAACAGGATGGGAAGTACTAGTGAAAAAGAATTTGGTCGGTTTTGACTCGGGCAAGAACAAAATACTGGTGTAGCTTGTTGGCGTCTTATGGCTGTGACCTTCAGTGTACACTGGGACATTCACAGCTGATTGAGTGATTGATTGATTGATTGATTGATT
>JARVGQ010000116.1:18839273-18854963 GCA_031762355.1 Hypsolebias martinsi | reverse complement strand
GTCTCTCTTGTAAATGAGTCCTCGAGGCTCAATGAGATTAACCTGCCTAAATAAAGGTTGAATGAATGAAAAAACTTTATTTCTTTAAAATACAGGTAACACAATGTAAGTGGGAAGATGTAAATGTTTTTGCATTGAATAAACTATAGATCCAAGTATACATTTTCACAAAATCACAGAGAAAACTAGACAAATCCTCTGTAATAAAATAGCTTACACTAAAAAAAAAAGCTTAAGTATTTAGTTGCAGAAGATTCATGTCAGAGGTTCACCTTTCATCGTTTGAGTTTCATTAACAGCTGACAGCAGTTGTCAGCTGAGGAGATAGTTATGTGTGAAATGCAACATGAAGTTGAAGGACTACCCGAGCTAAAGTTACCGCAACATTGCAACATGAGCACTTTTACAGCCAAAAAGAAAACCACAGTGCATGTGTGGCGGATTAGTCCAACACTTTAGAGGGTTGCATAAGAAAATTGTTACGTACAGGTAAAATAAATAATCATATGTAATGCGTTCAAAATGTACAACAACACATAAAAAAACATTGCATCACTATAGTTGATTAGCATTCTGAAATATTTATTAAGTTGTGTAATTCAGAAAAATGTACCTTGAAAATCCAAAACTACTCTTAGTTTCAGATGCACAACTTGAGAAAATTGTAAAAAACGGAATACTAGAAACAAATAGTACTCAACAATTTTAATAAGAAAATGAGAAAGTAGCCTAAAGCTGCTCTCAGTTAATCTGCTCCTGTTTTGTATCCTAGGCTAAGAGAACATCTCGGCAAGTTGCACCTTTTCTTCAAGACGTGGTCCTTAGAGTTTATTAAACCCATTGATAAAGTCTCATCATCATCATCATTTTACTCTGCTATTTTTTTTTTTTACTTAATTTCCTTTAAAGTAAAAAAAGGCAATTTGCTGGAGCCCTGTGTTGTCTTGATACTGAATAAAAAGAGGTTTGCAGGCTGCCGTAGAAAGGATTCACAGTAACAGTATACATTTCTTCCTTAAAATCAAAGTGCAGACGTCAAACTGTGACCAGATACTGGGAAACGTTTCAGAAAAAGCTAGTAAACATTGAATAGACTGTCCAAATTGTTTGCAGGTTATTTAGAGTGCACAACTTGATAAATGTCTTCCAGTAGAAGTGATCTACATTTACTTTATAAACAATTTTACAATATATACATGAATTAGAAATAATCTCCAAACTCCATTTTCACATGTAACCTAAAACAGTTCAAAGTAGTTCAAGTATTGGTTTCAGTTTATGCAGTGTTGTTTGGCATTCTTTCACAACGCCATTACCTAGTGGCTGCCAGGAGCGATCAGCTGGTGGGATGTGTAGCTTAGCGTTACAGTGGGGGTGACTGACGGGAGCATATATTTAGGAGTGAGAGCATAATCTAAAAATGGAGGGAAAGGTTTAGTTTGTTCTGAGCAGAAGAGTGAACAGATCCCTTAGTGAGGGAAGCAGCTCTCATCTCAGAGCAAGCGCCACTGAAGGCCAAAGACGAGTTAGCATCAACTTTAGTCTTTTAAATAAAAGACAGTTAAGCTAAAGATACAAGAAGAAGCCATTCTAATAGCAAATAGCTTATTTCTGGTCCTGTTAATGTTTTTAACTCTGAATCTCTTAAAATAAAGAGAGTAAACATTTGTTTTTAATAAAAATAAAAAAGAAAAGAAAGAAAAGCCGGGTTTATTGCCCAGGATAGCTGCTGCAATTAAAAAAAATATATATTATACAAAACCTCCATAAAGGTCTAGAAACATGTTTATGCAGAGTATATGTTGTAGGGCGTGTGCCCCAGCAGGAACTCTCCAACTCCCACATAGTACACAACCTGGGCAATGCCGAAGAGAGGAGCGATGACTAGAGCCCGACAGCCAGACCCTTTTAGGAACGCACTGGGACCCTCTTTTTTCAGGATATTTCTGTAAAAGGAAAAGAAAGATCTGAATTGTACTGTAAAAAAAATGTAAGGGGGAAGGCAAAATATTTGACTTGGGCTAAAAATCCTGTTTGGAAATTAACTACCTGATACAGTCAACCACTCCATTGTAGGTTTCCTCGTTAGCTCCTTTCTTGAGTGACTGCACCCTTGTCTTGACCACTGTGCAACACAGATAAAACTCAATTGGGTATGCCGAACATCTAGGCTACAAACTCAAATTTTAGTCTAAATCTAACTGGTATTCGGCCTCCGGTTCTTAAGCGTTGTATAAATACGTTAAGCAACTTACCGTCACACGGACTGACAGCCACAGCAGCGACAGATCCAGCCAAGCAGCCGGACATGAAGGACCAATAAAACGGCACCGATAGATCTTCAGATGAATGCCTACCAAGCTGGTGCAGATGTGCAAAAAGTGGGAAGTACACAACAGAGAACGGGATGTCCCTAAAGAAAAGGAGAAATACCATGCCAGCCGTTCAGCGGCAACACTAAAAACATGACGGGCAAGAAGTTGGTTAGCTGAACGCTAGCTCCAGTCACCTCATCAGTGTGGCCCCAAGTCCCTTGTACAATCCTGCAACTCCACTGGTCCTCAGTAGTTCTTTGGTGATCTGCAGGGCAGATGTACGAATGACCAGAGGTGTAGGGGCGGTGTTATAGGAACGGCTGAGAACAGCGCTGGTGCCCCCCATCTTCAACGTTGTCACCACGCTTGGCATCACTCTCTGCTGAGCCACTAAAATATATAAAACAATTCAAGACTAGATGTCTGTTGACTGAGAGGGCTTTCTTACTGGAAGTGGCTTTTGTACCGCACCTAGCCTGCCAGCATCCTGCAGCTGAATCTTCAGCATCTCCATTGGTGTGGTGACGATGACTTGGCACATTCCTGCGCAACATCCCGCCAGCATCTCTTTGAAAACCGTAAGCCCACCACTGAAGAGACATGCAGCTGGGTTAAAATAACCAGAATTAACTAGATTTAGATAAGAGTTAGTCTTTTTCCTTGAGCGGTACTCACAAATCCTTGCTCAGCTGGTGGCGAAAGAAGTCATTAGCAGCTAGTTTTATGGCTTTCTCCGGGGTTACCAAGGTGAGATTTACCGCAGCGCCTGCAGAGATAGTTATGAGCTCGTTCAAATCTGAACATGTGTTTCTGAAAATTCAAAAGATTTCTTTAAAAGAATGACAAATAAGTCAGGCAAGAACAATGGCATATAGCTTCTTTTGTGGGGGGGATATTCAGATGAAAGACAACATTTTAGTTTGAAACAAAGATAGATTTATTGGTTTTCAAATGTTTAAAAGCAATCAAAACTCATTCTCTGCTGGGTGTGACAGCCACTCGTATTTCATTACCCATAATGACGGGTTGCTGAGTCTTACCTCTGTACATGCCAAAGTAGCCTTCAGATTTCACAGTTTTAATAAGACAATCCATCCTGAAGTTGGACAAAAATGGTGAAAAATAATGAGCGTTGTCAGATTTTGCTTAATTGTGTCAAACCATGCTCTCCAGCGTTGTACCAGAGGGAAGGGAGAGTGAGGGGTGGATCTTTCTTATGCTGGGTGATGTGATACTTACATGTTTTTGTACAGTTGCTGCCCGCTGCGCTGGTTCTGCAGTCGGGTCTTGGCCAGGTCTATCGGGAACACACAGGTGACTCCCACCATGCCTGCAATCCCTCCATTGATTAGTTTGGCAGGTAAGCTGTGGAAGAACAAGACTCAATAAAATAAATTAATAAGTCATAACAGGTGTATTGTGACAGAAGGAAATTAACTCCTGGTGAAAGTCATTTTTTGATTTCCAACGTTGTGTCCTTGAGTTTCATGTGAGGTTTTAACATAACCTATGCTTGGTCATTCAAGAATAACTCTTGACAGGGTCAAACAAACACACCGACGTTTAAGATCATCCTAACGTCTGGACTTAATGGAACATACAGCTCTTAAATATATATTTATGAAGACTTTTCTCACAGCGCTCATATCATGCTGGACACATTCTTACCTAATTTGCTGCTGCTGGGCCATGGGTCCTCGTTGCTGTTGAGTGCAAAATTTAGTTGGTACAGTAATGGAGGCTGCAGAAGGGAGAGCAGGCTGAGAGTCCCTGAGAGACACAGAGCACGGCAAGAATAGGACAAGGCTGGGGGGTGTATATATAGAGGGGAAACCCATGCAGCTAGACCTGAAGATAACTCTGACGTCTCTCTCCACCCACATTTTGCGGCCAGCCAAGAAACAGAGCCAGTGAGACTCATAACCAAACCAGAATCATCTTCCAAGGATGCACCTGCCAAGAATTTTGCCAGCAACAAAATCCATCCTTCCATTATCTTTTACACGCTTCTTCCTTTTTGGGTCACAAGGGTCGCTGGTGTCCAGCTGTCACAGTGCGAGAGGCAGGGTATACCCAGGATGGGTCTCCAGTCCATCACAGGGCCACATAGAGAAAAACAAGACAAACAATCATTCACTCTCGCACTCACACCTAGAGACAATTTAGAGTCACCAATCAGTCTAACATGCATGTTAATGATCTGTGGGAGGAAAATGGAGTACCCGTAGGAAATCCACACATGCGCGGAGAGAACATGCAAACTCCACCCAGAAAGATCCTGGGCCGGAATTCGAACAGGCGACCTTCTCGCTGAGAAGTGGCAGCCTTACCAGCTGAACCACTGTGCAGCCAGCAACAAAATCCTCTTCTTATACCTTTAAACAAGTCTCCATAAAGATGATAAAGAAGGGATAATTACTTTATTGTTTACTTTTTATTCAAATTTGTTGCAGCCTGAACATCAGATTGTGATAACTGCACAATACATTAACACCTCGGGAATTGAGCAACAGATTCATATTGTTCCATTATCTCTTTACTTAGCAAAGTGCAAAGAAGACCCAAAAGGTTTCAACTTCAGTGTTATGCTGTTGTTGTTGTTTTTTTTAATACAAAATCCACATTAACAAAAACAAAAAGACTTCAGATTATTATAATAAATAAGTTATCAAAATGGACAAGTAGAAGTTCAAGTGCAGGGGAAGCAACATTGAGTGAAGTTCAGTAATCGGTTCATTTCTGAGTTACGGGGGTCAGTGCTGTTCAAAAGATTCACACAGCTTCATATTCTCTCTCCACTGCTGAACAAATTGTGCAATGTAAATAACATACAACATAGTGTGTTTCACCCAGTTATGTGTATGCTGTTTACATATTTTTTGCAGAGACACTGCCCTCATATGGAAACACTGCTTCATAAAGTCTCCCCTCTCGGGAAAGCTATGGGGTGCCGTTTGTGAAGTTACACAGTCAAAAAATAACAGCAATATTTTGATTTAATTAGTCTTTCATAAGAAAAAAAAGTATTTTGTCATTTTTTAACCATTTTATTCATATATTCATACATGTCATAATTCCCAACTGAATGTTTATCTACAAGCCAAATATTTAGTTTACAAACTAAATAACTTGCAAGTTAAATATTAGTTAGTAAACTAAATAATTAGGTGTAAATTAAATGTTTAATTTCCAAGCTAAATATTTATTTTCAAAACTAAACATTTAATTTCCAAACTAAATATTTTTGTCCAAGCTAAATATTTAATTTCCAAACTAAACATTTAATTCCCTGATTAACTAAATAACTCTGATCTAAATATTATCTTGAAAGCTAAATATTTAGGTCTGAGCTCATAAATATTTAGCTTGCAAGTTAACTATATAGATCAGAGTTAAATATTTAGTTAGCAAATTAAATGTGTATTTTTCAAAATTAAATGTTTAGCTTAGAAATTAAATGTTTAGTTTGGAAATTAAATATTTAGTGCTGAAAATGAATATTTAGCTTGGAAATTAAATATTTAACTTACACCTAAATATGTATATTTAACTTGCAAGTTAAGTATTCAGTTTATAAACTAAATATTTTTGCTTTATTTATTTATTGATTTAATTTATTTCAGCTCCCTGCCTCCTCTGCCCTCAGCCATTCTGCAAGCGTTCTTGGCCACGCCCACTTCTCCGCTCTGCATGGAGATCAGCAGGTCAGCTGCAACAGGAAGCTTTCTCTGCAGTGTAGGCTGCATAAAGCTGTAGGAGGACACTTGTTCATGGGCTGAACAAATGTGCAGCAGGTGCTAAATTATTTAAAATAATTTATTTTAAATTAAAAATCCCATGCCAATCACACAGCTCATCCATCAATCAGCCAGTTGTGTGTCATGTCCAATCTTATTTTGAAAAATGGCAATAGAGCGAATCCGCAATAAACGAACCATGAAGTTTTGAGGGATTACTGTATTGCCAATGTTCAGATAAGCTTCCTAACACTCCCTGATGTTTTTTTTTTTTTTTTTTTTTTCTACAGGTTCATCCTGGGTGATAGAAGTTATCTTACAGAAAGAAGACAGTATTTCACACTTAGCCAATGTGTTGATCAGTTGAATTGTAATGGAGTTTAATAGGTAAACATCACTTCAAATGCAAATAATTTACTTTGCAATAAATTGTTGTTAATCTGAGCTAAACTCTGAGAGCTTTTGTCCAAATGCAGTGTGCATGAATATTCCTCACAAACATGCACGTACAATTGCCTTTTCTAAATCAATAAATCACATGTACAGAACTAAGACTTCATTTTACATCTATACTTTTAGCAGCATAATTCACAGATGTAATACATGTTTTTCACATTGTTTTATTACAGTATCAAACCTACAGAAGGAATGGCAGCAGCAAACCATGAGCAGGAATGTTATACAAGAACATCAAGCAGAAACACAACTTGGTCCTCTGATTAATTCATGTGTTGTTCCACACGTGTGTGCATCACTTCTACTAACATGTTGTCAGGTTTCCAATACAGGTCCGGCTGCGGTTCCCCACATTGCTGAGTGTTATGGAGCACTGATCAAAGGAGAATGGTCTGGGGTGGACACAGTGGTGCGTACTTGTGTCACAGTGTCTGCAGCTGCAGCAGCGGGCCACAGGGTATTGCACATGTGGGTTGACATCTTGAGGGCAGCCCGGAAGAAAGACAGCCCGATACATCAGGGAGAGAGGCACACAGCTTCGCTGGATCAAGAAAGACCTCCCAAACCGGCCCTTCAGATTGGTGTCCTGGAGTACAGGAAGCAGAGCTGTGAGACCCAATGCAGAAAACACTATGGTGTCATTCTCAATGTATTTTTTTTTCCCCTACGCAATTTAGTGTCAAGTTTTAGTTACAATTTTGCATCCTAACGCATGTGACATAATTCATTGAAAATGCACGGTCACGTTTAAGTTGCTTTACAGTTTCATTGTGCCAAAGTAACAGATGAGTGTAAGAGTGTGGTGCTCTTCACCCTGGTGTAGCAGTAGCCACTGCAGATGGTTGTGTTGACGGCCACACACTGGCTACAGTTTTGCTTCTCAATCCATATGGTGTGGTTTTTTAACGTACAAGCGCACACTGTTACGGCCATCAGTGCACACAATGGAGTGCATTTCAGCACAGACAAAGGCATGCTAAGAGGACACACACACACACACATGTCATAATGTTAAACAAGTCATTCTGAAATACATTTTAAAAATCATACATTACAGCAGAGAATATAAGTTAATTCATACAAACCTGCAAATACAATCTCAGTTTAATAAGTTGTAATGGCGTCGACTCATTACATATGATGAGCTTGGGTGAAGAGAAGAAGTTTCCTGCTGCCTGTTTGATCTTCAGGCTTCTTTATGGATGACCCCAACCCTTTTCTTTAAGATGATCTGTCTCTCTCTGCAGTAACATGTAAGTGTGTGCAGCTCTCCTCACTTTCTCTTCTCTGTGAATATTTGACAATATCAAGGATGTTCATCCTCTTTTATGGAAACCCTAATCCACCTGGAGTGTCCCACTAAACTTCAGTTCACAATATTCCCCCCAGACAGCACGTCAGCTGACTGCAATGTCAGGAGGACCTACATGTGTGCGTGTGTGCATGAATGTTTATTTTCACGGCTCACGTGGATGATCATGGGGTTTACTGTTTGGCACAAAAAAGGGAGCAGGTTTCAGGCAACAAATAAATAAGTGGCTGTTCAGAAGTTATCCATGATGCTGATTACACACGATTCAGAAAAAGGAACAAATGTAAATTCCTCAAAAAAAAAAAAAAAGATAAATGACTTTTAATTCCTGCAAACATTATGACATTGTTTTGCTTTCGGCTGATCCCTTCTGCAGGGATTGCCACAGCGAGCAAACTTGCACAAAATAATTGGCTAGTGTTTTCCAGATGCGCTTCCTGGACTTGGACTCCAACCTGCAGCCTCAGAATTACAAGAATGTTCCACTGGACACCAGGCCACTGCAGCCCCGGAGTTCTGAGACATATAAATTCATAAAACCTGCATGTTCAATCAGTTAGATCGTTTTAATTTCATGTTTTATTCTGATCATTTTTCCATTAGTTGCTGTTTTTTTTTTCCTTCTGATTTTTCATCCACCCTTTGCACATAATCATGTTTTAAAGAAAAATGCATTTGTTCACATCTGCAGTTTCTGCCCATTAGCACTTTGGGAAAGCAAAAAAAAAAAAAAATAATCTGTACACTAAAACATTTATTGTAAATAAAATTATTTCAGAAGCCTTATCAATGAGAAATCCAACAAAATCAGAAATAATCTCCATTCTGCCCCTTCACTCACTAAATAAAATGTGTTTGCAGCCATAAATCCTGATCCAGTTACGATTTTCAACTGGTGGCCCATGGACCAGTTCAAGTTTGTTGTAAGGGGGCTTTTCTGTCAGGCGGAGGTGACATTATGAAACTAAAAATGCATAATTTATTTTAATATTTATTGACGTTTTTACCTTTTCAGACAACAGAAAATATCAGCTCCATTTAGTTCACACTGATTTATTTATTTATTTATGTTTAATTCTGCAGGTCTGAGTGAGTCCTCCTTTTATCTGGAGAAAAACTAATAATTCCACTTTGAAGTGTTAAAACATAAATTCAAATTGTGCATAAAAAATAAGCTGGTTTGTTGAATATGTAATTGTGACTTATTGGTTTTTTTAAACTAAAACTACTTTTAGTTGATTTAAATTATGTTATATTTTTCTTATTATTATTGTCAAACTGACTCGCAGTTTATCTTCTAAACAATTCAAAGGGTGAACAATTAGTCCTAAAAGTATTCCAAAAACAAATCCTGTGGATTTGAAATATCCTATGAGGCTGGAAACTGGAAAAAATGAAGAAGCTAAATATAATCAACATGTTTTGCTCCTATTTGAAGTATCATTCACATATTTGAAGAAAATTGACAGGAAAACTGCTAAAACTAGACTTTTCTCTTACCAATAAAATTAAATTTCACATCCGTTTCGGTAAAAGCTCAAAATAGCCGCAGATGGGCCGAGAGCCACAGGTTGCAGACCCCTGACCTAAATCAATACAACTGTAAAAATAAATAAATCAAACTCCAAAAGAACTTGAAATTCAATTCAGAGCACATTCCAGATTAAGGACCGTCCTGGTGTGACCTGGCTGCTGCTGGGTCAGTATTCACATTGAGTCTGACCTGAGTAAAAAGGTTGTAGCCTCCTTATCTAAGCTCTTAATGCTCCCATAATTCCCATCTGTTCCAAGAAGACACTCTTTGCCCTCAGATGTTCCCCCCCACAACACTGTTGATTAACACGTTTAACAAACATAATAAGCCCCCTAAATCTCTGGTGACAAGCGTAATATGAAGTGCCAGCTTGAAGAAGTGACCTGAGAACATTTCATACATGTGAGTGGGTGTGTGTGCACGTGTTAAACATGTGGTATGCCTCAACATCATTGTAAAAAAGACTTTGATCAATTACATTGATACAAATATGTGTATGTGTAAGTGTGTGTGTGTGCACCAGCTCTCCGTGACTGAACAGAAAGTAGCAGGTACAAAAGCGTAAATGAATGGATGATACAGATGGGTTAATCTAATCCACTTTTATTTATGAAGCCCTTTAAAACTTCTCATTGGACCAAAATGGTGTACAAACTTCAGTGCAACAAAACAAACATGCACACACTCATAAACACACACACACACAAAAAAAAAGAATAAAAAATACAAACAGGAATTAACAATAAAACTCTAACAGTCAACATCTTACAGATAACAAACATCCGCAATTTTTCACAAAAAATCCACAACTTTGTTCCATAATTTAACCCCCCACCCCCAATTTACCTACCTCCTCCACACCACCCTCTAAAAGCACCCCATTTAGCTTACTTCAACAAGATTAGAGGGCCAAGATAATTTAAAATTAAAAGAAAATTTATCAAATAACTTAAGGTACTGTATTCTATAGTGGATTGGTAACCAAAGGAGACCGTGGTGAAGTGGTTAAAGTTTCTTAAGCCAGTTAAGAGACAGGCAGCAGCATTTTGCACCATCTGTAAGTGAGCAATGGTAGATGCATTGACCCCAATATACAGAGCATTACAGTAATCTTTGAGTTTAAAGAAAGGCTTGGATCACCATTTTGAACAATTCAAGTAAGTAGCAATGGGCTCAGCCCAAAATAAAAAGCACTGCAATTACCAAAACAAGTAAAAAATAATGGATTCAAATCTAAAGTGCTGAATTTTTTTTTTACTTTGGCCAGTTGTCTCAAGGGATAAAAGCTGGACTTAACCAGTGACTTAATCTGAGCACCAAGGTTGAGATCATTGTCTCGTCTCACACTGGGTTTGTTGTGGAGTCAGATACTGTACTGTGTTAAAGGACCCTGATCAGCATGGACTTTGGAAGCATCACTGGACCCAAACAACAGTACCTCTGTCTTTTCCATAGTTGTGTGTAAAAGGTTTATCAACATCCAGGCTTTGATTTCTGCAATGCATTCCAGGAGTTAGTTCACAAAGTTTTGATGTTCCTGTTTTAGTGACACATAGATTTGACTGTCGTCAGCATAAAAGTGGGAATAAATACAGTTTTCCAAGTAAGAAGCGTCCTTGGATACTCTCACTGCTCTTGTTGTCTCCTCCTCTCTGCAAAATGTTCTACGTCACCATGTGCTTGTCTGTGTGTGTGTGTGTGTGTGTTTTTTTCATTATCAGGGTCTTTCTTCTCAGCCAAGAAGAAAAGGTTTGATAGAAAAAAAAAATGTCTCCAAATTCCTACATGTGTTCAGTTTCACTACTTTTTGTCTGTCGAAACAGATCTCACTTGTAAATGAGTCTCTGAGGGTCATTGTGATTTATCTGCCTAAATAAAGGTTGAATAAGAGGAAATAAGTGCAGGAAGAAGAGAAGAGGGTCAAGTATAGAGTCCTGAGGCACACCATATCCAAGAGGTGCTACAGAGGACTCAGTGGCTCCCACTGAAACCCCAAAACTACCATCTTAATTAGGATCCAAACCACTCTAGAGCAGCACCTTAAATGTCTACCCAGTGCAGGCAAGACAAGAGGATCTGAAGATCTACTTTATGGCACCTCTTAGGCCCAACATAATCAAAACAACACAATGACCAGAGTCTATAGATACAAGAACATTATTAAAGTCCTCATTGGATTCTGTAGCAGGTTTTAAAACCAGACTGAAACACCAAGTCAGGCTCATATAAGTTTAAAATCAATCTTCTCCAGGCTCCTGGACAGGAAGGAGAGCTTTGAGATTGGCCTAAAAATTTATAGAACACAACTATCAGATAATTACACTAAAGTAGGTCACAAACTGTTTACAGAAGATCTTGCCTGACACACATTCAGCTTCTCTGAGACCAGTGGATTATCATTTGAGTGGCACATTAATGAATAGTACTACTTTTCAGTAGTACCACTTCATCCAGCATTCTGCAGCAAAATCACATGAAATCCAGAATGTTGTAAAAATAAATAAATAAATAAAATAAAATAAAACGAAAAAAAATAAATAAAGGTGCAAATGTGTAACCTTCAAAGCTAAAAGGGCAAATTATAACAGAATCATGAAGGAATTATTTGTGGCCAAATTATCAGAGCAATCAGAAAATCCAATGTTAGAAACATCAGATTATAAAGGTAGTGGAAAAAAAGGCACTGCATCCGACTGGGAAAAGTAAAAAAAAAAAAAAAAACAGACTAAGAATTATTCTTCATTCACCAAACAATAATCTGTTCAAACAACATGACAGCAAATAGACCAGAAAGTAGACACCTATTCAAAATGTTAACAAGTGATGCCACAAATACAAAGTAGTATGAGTCAAATTAACCTAAAGATAAAATTTACAGACTTGGCAATCGTTCCTGTTTTGTTGGGATTGTGTCATTGGAAATAAGCAAACCTAACATTAATGAATGGTTAGCAGAACAAAACCTCCACGTCAAATTTGAAAAATAAAAAAATCCATATAGACCAGGTCTATTTTATGTTTACAAATCAAAAAGTACTTACCTATAACAGATCACAATAATGATTGAGTTTATTGATGTATTCAGTAGTATTTTTTTTTAAATATAATATGCACTAAAGAATGCAACCTACTCTACCATGGGGGCTGTGGTAGCTTGGGGGTCGGTGGCATGGTTTTATAATCCTTAGGTGCAGGTTCAAGGCCAGGTTGCACCAAGAAGGGCATCTGATGTAAAACAATTGCCAAATCTTTTGTGCAATTCACTTGTTGTGGTAACTCCAGAGCAGCCAAAAGAAACTTTATTACTGAAACTAACAAGGTTGAGTCCGGTCCTCTGGATGGATTCTTCTATGTTGAAATGTTTTGTCTTTTAAAAGATAAAAAAGAAGCCTTTTGGATAAAACACAACACATTTCATTAAAAAAGAATCCGTCCAGAGGACCTGGCTCAACCTTGTTAGATTACTGAGCATGCATCAGGATTTTAATGTAGAATGTAACCTCTCTGTTTGCGTTGCATCATTGAACCTAAATAATTATTTAAAAATCAGTGATGAAAAGTGGATTGCAAAAAAAGGTAAAAATGTTAATTGTTGGGAGTTTTATATTAAAAAAAAAAGGTTAAAGAAGCAAATGTGCACTGGCCAATTAGCACCTGTTAAAATGGACTGGAGCTAAAATATGCAGGTCATGCTGCCTGCCACACTTTACTGGACATATTCTGACAAAAAGTGTAAAATACATTTTTATAAAAGATGTGAAACATTTTATGATTTGAAAAAAAAATCATACATATTCTACTTTTCTTTTTTTAATTGTTGAAACTGAACATATTTCATATTTTCTTGTTTTTTTTTTTTTTCAAATTTATTCTTTTTAAAATACAACACAAAACAATTCTGCAAACTAAGTTTATACAGCTTATAAATAAAATTAAGGGTAGCAGAAAGAAGAAAAAAAAATCTTATTATATCTGCCCCCTCTTACAAACAATCAAATCAAACAACAATCATCTGTAAGTAACTAAACAAAAAAAAAGAAAAATTCACCATAATTTTCGAACTACAATGCAACAAACATAACAGTATTTCATATATATTTTTGCAGTAGTCCAGTTTTGATCATTTTCTTAAATGTAATCATTGTTTTTGCATTTTTTACTTCAGTCTCCAAACCATTCTGTAACTTGAATGAACTTTTTAATGTTTAATCTATGGTTTTGGCACATTATTTTGAAATTGTAACCAGGTCTAAAGAGTTTGCTAAACTTCAAGAATAAAAGCAAATAATAAAAAAACACTGTGAAGAAGTGCTGCTACAGTTTAGTACTGACTGATTCTGAGGAAAAATTAAACATCATTACAATATTATTTGCACAGTTTGAAATTGAAAGTCTTTTCATTTGTTCCTAAAGTATAACTTGCAATTCAACACAGAAAGACACATGTACATAAAAGGCACAACTTTAAGGTCAAACTGATCAAATACATCATGTTTAAATTTATATCTGACTTTAATCCAGTTTGAAAGACAAACAGTCTTCTGAGGCTGATTTATGCATTTTTCTAACCATGAGGTCCAAAAATAATTCATAAATTGGCCAATTATGAGACACCACTTCTGTTCATGTTGTTGTTGTAATAATAGCCGAAATTTATTTGAGGGTGTGGCTCCTGTTTCAGATCCTATGAGTAACTCTACACGTTATGGAAAGGCCCTGAAACTGGGTCAGACAGATACATGAAGCCTTTTTGTACTGTAGAAGCCATGCTCCAGTCATGACCCCCATTGTTCAGCTACAGTCACAACAGAGGCATGGCATTTTCACCCAGTTAGAGTTAATTCCACTAAAACTGTGTCACAACACCATGACACAAATAAATACCCTGTAATAAAAATAATGGCAAGCAAACTCACAAAACTAACACAAATTTATTGCAAACACCTCCAATGCATAGATGAAACAAATTATATTTAGTACTCTGCATTGAGTTACTTTACTCTTAGCTCTAGTTAATCCAGCCTTAGCTCAGCACTGGACTCTGTTCATAGCACATTCTGACCTTCTGAAACACATACACTAGAATTAAGACACATGGTTTTATTACATAAGGACATATTTTAAAACTATTTACAAACTAGTGGATGAATTATGAATATGATGGTTCCAGTAATTAATGGTAAGAAAGGTGAGTCATGAAGATACTTTGTAAATGAAAGCCAAAGGGGATATTATTGTGTAATACTCTCCTTAAATGTTTTGATCAAACAGGGTAGAAGTATAAAATAAAAATAATAATTTAAAAAAAAAAGATTTGGCAATACTTTCAGATTTCAGAGCTCCTGATTTAAAATATCTAGTAATCTTTTAGATATGTTTTTATTAAAAAAAAAAAAAAAAAAGCATTACAATAAATAAAATGCGAGAGGAGAGTAGTCTGAGTTGAGTTGTGGCGCTGTGCCCCACCTAACACACTGAGCTCATCTGCCAGCTGTGGGTGTTTCCAAGGCAACGGAGTCTCGCATCCACCACGAGGCATCTCCCTGGTTCACCTGTCAGCACAACTCAGACCTTGAGCTTTTTGTTCTCCTGCTCACCTTCATCAGATGCTCTGCTGGAGCGATGGTTCCTGTCTTGAACCTTCCTGGAGATGACTGAGATGATCTCCACAATGAACTTTCACCCACAGAGAGCCAATTTACCACTACTACCATTGTATTTAGTCTGAATACATCAAGAGTTACTACTGAGGGATGAAAAAGAAATTTACACATACAACAATAAGATGTTTGTAAAACTTAAATATGTGAATATACAGCAGAATGATCTTTAAGCGACCCTTCATTTGAACTATTTCCAAGTTTAAAAGAGCACAATTGATCCATTGCATACTGGGAAATCATGATATTATTGGAGTTTAAAAGCAAACTGTTCAAGTACACAATCAAAATTTTACCAAAAACAACAAATGATATCTGTTTGAATCTTTTCAGTAATTTCATGTATCGTAAGGTTTTATGGGGCCCTAAACAGAGTTTGGTTAAAGAACACGTATTTCATCTTGGCCAATCATTCACCACAGCAAGTCCATCCATCCATTATCTTTTGATCGTTCTGAAGTCGGGTCGTGGGGGCAGCAGCTTGAGCAGGGAGGCCCAGACATGTCTTTCCACAGCTACCTCTTCCAGCTCTTCTGGGAGGACCACAAGGCATC
Source organism: Hypsolebias martinsi (assembly GCA_031762355.1). NCBI lineage: Eukaryota > Metazoa > Chordata > Actinopteri > Cyprinodontiformes > Rivulidae > Hypsolebias > Hypsolebias martinsi. The sequence goes on along the minus strand of JARVGQ010000116.1, from coordinate 18,839,395 downwards.
GCCATGTCAACTGAGAGGAATACTCTTTCCAGTGTGTCCTGGGTCTTCTTCATGTTTCCTTGCAGTCGGACATGCCTGCAACACATACCTAGGGAGGTGCCCAGGGAGTATTCTTACCAGAT
>JARVGQ010000116.1:18755656-18772215 GCA_031762355.1 Hypsolebias martinsi | reverse complement strand
GAGAGACCTGTTTTAGGGAGCAGATGGTGGGGGTTAAGGGCCTTGCTCAGGGGCCCAGGGTGGGGCGAATGAGGGTGCCCCCCCCCCACATTTTTTGATGTTGTCTGTACCCGGGCTTGACCTGGCGAGCTTCCGATCACAGGCCCACCATCTCTAACCTCTGTGCCACCATCTCCCAAAAAACCCCTTGGGGCTTAGTGAACTCCATTTTAAATTCTCCACTTTTTTCCCTCTTCGATTTCCCTCTCCTTCAGTAAAACACAAAAGCAAAACTATTTTTATGTCATCACTATCTCCTGATGCATTTTCTCTCCGGGCTTACTCTTCCTCTCTAACACCTCATTTGCAGCTACTATCACTTAATTTTCAAATTTTCAATTGCCCAGTTTTGTCTGGACATCGCCCCTATAAGCCCCGTATGGGCAGAAGATATCATCCATCAACGAGATGCGAGAGAAATAAAAACATACAACGGGAACGGGTAAAGTCAGGTGTTTTGAGCTGCAGAAGGACCTTGAGGATAGATGGCTGTATCTTACAAGCGATCTGCTTCCTACAGTAGATGGATTGTTTAGAAGATGTGGGTGAGGAGTGCCTGAGGACTATGCTGTAATGGTTTATTGATTGCTGATTCACTATCTTGATTCCTAGATTTCTACCTGGATGGTTGGAACCTCCTGCAGGGTCACAATCTATTTCAGGGTGAACATGATAAAAACAGTGTGTTTTCAAAATGCATAACCTAACATGCAGAAGAAGTACAAAAAAAATCTCCAAGGATTACAGTCTTTGTACTGTACAATGTTACATAAAGTGTGTGCAGCATTAACAGCGGGAATCAAACAAAAAGATTAATTCGTAGTAACGCTTGAAGCAAGTTTTAGATGTAAATCACGTAACAATTTGTCATCAACTATAAGGAACTGTCAGCGTTTCCTGCCACACCAGAGACGCTTAAATAAACCAGCATGCATGATGTGTGCAAGTGTGCGTGTGTGTTTTTCAACAATGCCATTTATAGATAAAGTTTAATGTCAACTCAACAGACGTCGAACAGAATCTACAGACTTTAGCAGAGCAGAGAGAAGCTTAGCGTGAAGCTTAGTATCTGTTGACATTGCTGGCACGCAACGAGGCTGCCAAAGGCATGGTATCCAGATTATTCAAGACACTGACTTGGTTGTAGCTTCGTTTTATCAGCATATAAAACAATAATGGCACTAATAACTATTAGCTTTCCTGTATTGATTTTGCAATGAAACTCTTAAATATTTATAGGCTGCACACCTACAACTAATTAACTGTTGTGGTCAGCCTGATTCACGGACTGCCACAACCTAGTGACCTTAAAAAACACAAAAATGACCATAACTGAGTCAGTTAGAAAAGTACTGACCCAAAATTTGGCGCAGCATTAGCGGAGACTGATTTCTAGCATATTTTGAGCATTAACAGATTGCACACACATTTTGTTTTACATTTTGCTGACAACTATGTCAACCTTAGTTGTCTTTCAGCAAAATGCCTCAACTACTCGACAGATTTTAATAAATCTTTGAGGAAAAGTTTTCTTGAATTTACCTCTAAAATTCATTAATTGTTGAAGCCAACCCAATTCCCATGTTCCCATGTTGTTTGGGCTGCTGTTTAACCGTTTACTTAATTAGTGTTTTGTGTATATCTTAGATCTTTAGCATTTTGTTTAGCGTTCATTTAACGTATATATGGATCCTTATATACTACTTCTTTTATACTTTATATTTTTGCTATTTTTGGGTGTAACTGTGACCTTGAGTCTGGGCCGGCCCAAAGCATAAGCACACTAAGTGGCTGCTTAGGGCCCGGGACCACCAGGGGGCCCCCTAAGTGATTTTTTTTTCGTAGTAATGATTTCTATATGATTGACAGTTGCATCTGCAGAGAGGAGCTTTTCCAATCTCGAGCTAATAAAAAACTATTCGAGCTCTTCCATGTGTAACCAGGTGGTTTATTAGTTTCAAAATAGTGTTTATGTAGCAGTAGCTGTAAATACCCACCAGTTTTGGGCCCATGAACGCACTTATGCTCCCATTTCCTCACCTCCACTTTCCATTTGCAGTGTTGCCTGGCTCGTTAGTGTATAGCAGAGCCATATGATTCATAGGACTCTGGTGTATAGGTGCCGGGTGTGCTCCAAGTCACAATCCGGGTCCTTCCCCCCGTGTTACATGGCAGAAGAACGACTGAGTGGACTGGCAGGGATTAGTATTAACAGCAAAGGTGGCCATCAGATTTCTTACAGTGATGTCAGAAATTACTTTGTAACCAGAAAAGTCAGGAAGCACAGACTTTAGGAAGTTTGTGACACGTGTGGATAAAGGGGGTTTAATATTTTAAGTTCAGCTTTTGCAATTTTTTGTATACATTTATATTGTTTTAAGAACTAAATATTCAACTTTAAATTCCTTTTTTAAACCTTTTTACATGGTTTCAAGTAATTGTTCATTTATACTAAGTATTTCCTTGATATTTTATTTTTTATTTTATTTTATTTTATTTTGTCTGTTTTTGCACTATTTAATTTATTTTTGTGCATCTAAGTTATTTTAGCTGTTGTTTGTTGTTGATTTGCACCACAAATTATTTTGAACATTACTGCTGCAGTTCTTTGGCACCAAAGATATTAAACCAGAAGACACTACTGTATTCTTGTAAAATACATTGCATACTGGTGTATTTTTTTTCTTTTATTTCTTTTAGTACCACATAAAGGATAATGTAAACAGGGCTGTCAGAGTTGCATTGAGCTTATGTCAGATGGGTGAATGATCTGATCATCTGACTGTTGACTGCGGTAATCCACATTATTAGCAGAAATAGAGGGCCCCAAACCAAATTTTCCTTAGGGCCCCATGGAGGCTTGGGACGGCCCTGCCACAGTTTCGCTCCACCTCATGTACCACATTTGACGCAAGTGACAATAAAGATACTTGAACTTTGAACCTTAGATTCAAGAGAACTGCCACAGCAGCTGAACTTGAAAACCCAAATCTGACAATAACTCAATAAATGTTACATATGATGAGCTAAAATTTGATGTGTGTGGAAACAACGCTCATTTACACTTTCTCTTTTTTTTCTTTTTGTTAGGTGAATGCCGTGATGCCATTTGGATGCCTTGCTCTGCGAGATGGGCGCACCTATAGCAACATATGTGATGTCACAGACAAATATGAGTTTGGACAAGTCCTTCGAGCGTAAGTGTCTTAAAACTTTGTGCATGAGCTTCAAACTTTCTGTTCTAGTACCCCTATGTACAATTCATTTATAAAATTCAAATTTTCAAGTGCTTTTGTTGACTTTGCAAATTATGTAAAATTAATCTGAACTCTTTTCCCTGCGCTTTTTTTTAGCTTTCCTTGAAAACAGCATTGTTGTTTTGTTTTGTTTTCCATTTAATAGTCATTTTTAATAATAATCTATGTTGCTTGATCATGTCTGTCTATTACACGTTTGTTTCTTTGTCACAGTTTTTAACAATTTTTAATACAATTTTCGTGCAGAGGTCTGTGGTAATCATCATTGCTGGGTGAAAATGTATCATTTCTTTCTCCAGAACACCACGGCTCAAAAGACACACACATGCGCACACAGACCATATGCACAAATACCAATTGGTGTAAGAGGCCATATGGCAACAACAACATCTGGCCTCAGATGTTTCTGCTAAGAATTTACATAACACGCGCGCACACACACACACTCACACACACACACACACACACACAATGAAGAAAGCATGAGATCAGAAAAAAAAATTACAACCATTCATCTCTCACGTGCACTCCTTAAACAATTACTAAAGGTGTTACAGCTGCAGTCAAGTAAATAAAAATTATTTACTCCATGTGTGTAAAAAGCTTCCTGATCTTTTTTTCTGTGCTGAAATTGTCTTTACGTGAATGAAACAAGCCAATTTAAATGAAAAATATTAATGCTGGACAATAAAAGAGCCACTAATTGTACATTTTTAATGTAAATAGATTTGTTCATTAAGAAATATTGATTTTGACATTTCTTAATACTGATTCTTTAAATCCATTTGCATGAAGTACACTTTGCCTCAGAGGCTAAAGAAGCTGAAGACGCCCCGTAGATTTTTATTTACAGTCTATTTATTCAACCCAGCCGCTCACCTTCCAATTAAATTATTTCACTATATTTCACCAGCCCAGCCAGTGTTCTGAATCGTCCTAATTTGAATATTATTCTTCATCTCTCCTGGGTCATTATTGTCAGATGTGATTAAAAAAACAGCCAAGCATGTTTTTTATGCTTCACTTAAACACACAGTTACCTTTTCATCCTTCATCTGACACATTATTTCTCTTTTTTGCTCTCAGTCTGTCTATTTTCTTTTTTATTTCTTTCTGTGTAGGAAGGAGTTCTGCGAGCTGTGCCTGGCAAAGGACAGACAAACACAAAAGGTGTTTGTCTGCAAGAAATTCCTCAAGAAAGACGGCAGGAAAGTTCGCAAGGCTGCCAAGAACGAAATCATGATCTTGAAACTGTACGTAATTGGCCCCTAAACATTTGGATAAATGAAAAAGTCAGAAAATAGAACAATTTAAAAAAAAGATGCAATTTGAAAGGAACTGTAACAAAGTTGCATGTGAAACCCTGTAGTCTGAAAAATCTGAATACTTTCTGCTTCAGGCTCAATCACCCAAACATCCTCCAGCTGATAGACACATTTGAGACCCGAAAAGAATACTTCATCATCCAGGAACTGTGAGTGTATTTATTTATTTTTTTATTTTTTTACATTTCCTTTTTCTGTAAAATCATTCTTTGACAATGCATACATTTGTGCCTCTGTGCATCTTAACACTCACACAAATAAACCCATCATTTCAGAGGTGGGAATTGGATCTTTCCACTTATTACTGTGTGCTCTGGTTCTCCCCTCAGCAACAGAGGAAGGTGTTAGGTTTGATGAGATATTTGCTCTCAGTAACACTCAACATTACTCAGTGGCCCCGAAGCCTTGCTTTGCAATGGGAGACTTGGAACGAGGAGCTTGAAATCGATTTGCCGGAGCCCGGCAAATATGCATCGCTTGTACTCGTGCAATACAACATTTGTAACTTTGTTTAAAAGCAATAACATGGACAGAAACGGTGAGCACAAAGCATTTTCATTACTGAAACACCGAGAAGTGACTGCAGTCATCAGGCGGCTAACGTGTAGCTCACAGCTCGGCCTGGGCAATAGTCATTCTATTGAGATCAATATATGTGATAATCGCTCCCGTTGTTTGTCTCCAAAGTCAACGAAGTCTTAAAGAGTAATACCCAGCACACTTGCTTTAACTGATCAGCTGTGCAAAAGCAACACATTCCTAACAGACAAAAGAACAAGAACTTTGGTGCAACAAGAAACTTTGTGCTGTTAAAAATAACACTGACATACAGTGTGCCATTATGTGCAGTGCCACCGGAGGAGATGTGTTCGACTGGATTCTGGACCAAGGGAACTACACAGAGAGAGACGCTTCCAATGTGATCAAACAAGTTCTTGAGGCCGTGGCGTACTTACATTCCCTCAACATTGTTCACAGGAACCTTAAGGTACAACTGCACTGACTGTTCACTGCTGCATCATATTAGGTGTGTGTATGCAAATATGTTTCACCTGGAAAGTGCAAACCGGGGAGTTCATTAAAAAAATAACTTCAGTAATCCCAAAGGGAAATTAAATGTTGTTGTAAATCATTATCCTCGTTTCATGAAGTGATTTTATAGATACTGATGACTGTAGGCAGGAAGGATCTCTTGTAAATGTCCATCCCACAGTGGAGCTGAAGAAACTGGCTGCAGATGCCGTCTGAGCTGTCCACCCAGACTCAGCTGGCCTCTCGGCTCCTCCGGGCAGCAGGACCACCTGAATGCTGGGCAGAACTCCTCCCAGAGCGATGGCCGCTCCTCCCAGCGGCCTGCAGAGCTCGTTGTCGCTGCGAACAGCCAGCTGCAGGTGCCGGAGGACGATCTCGGTCCTTCTCCTGTCACGAGCCGTGTTTCCTGCTGGTTCCAGGATCTCAATAGTCAGGCACTCGAGCACAGGCGGCAAGGAGACGGGAATGCATCCACGGCACCTCCTTTTAAACTCATTTGAGATTTGGGTCTGTACTGTAGCTGAGATATTATTTGAGCTTTTGAGATGTTAATCAGTTGCTCCTGGTTGTAAAAAAAAAATAAAAAATCGTTGTCATGGTTACACATCATAACAAATGTCCACAACTAGAAAAGTTTCAGTAAAAATCCTTCCAGTTTCACAGCATCTGATACCAGAGGAAACAGTCGTCTAAGGAATGTGAGTTACATCCAGCAAATGAGGAATTAAAGTTTCCAAAAGCAAAATCTCAGAATGAATGTAACGTATTCCAACATGCAGCCACCCCGAGCGGCACCATTCTAGAACATCTCCCACCGAGACATGAAGTTCTCATGGGTAGACTTTTTTATGTTTACCACTTGGAGTTATGGTAGAACAGGGAGCAATAAAAGGTGTTATTGTGAAGAAGTACAGTAGTAGTAGTAATCCCTAGGCGAATAAGAAACAAGGTGTGGCATCTACATGTGCTTTTGTGTGTACGTATACACTAAAATGTGTGTCCTTGTGATGAAGAGATTTGAATAGACTAATGGGCTACCTCTAGAATTATAAAAGGAAGAGAAACAAACAACTTTTTACTGTGACTTCACCTCTTCATCATCCCATCCCATAGAGCAATATTGAACATTTCGTCCACAGATTCTCTGTGGAGACACATTTCTCTGCTATCTGAATTATTAACTGAGTATTTGACTTTTACTTTGGGAGTAAACATTGTCTTAATAGCTTGGAATGATCTATAATACTCATTTTTGCAAATAAATGCATAAGTTTATCCCTCATTGTGAATCCATTAAAAGGGAACAACAGTGTAACTCTGCTTTTAGAGTCCACCTGCTGGTAGAAGATAGAAATACACAGGATGGGACTTGTACAGCTTGTCCTAAGAACTTGTCTCTCACAGTGACACATACTGTAGATTTAGGTTCAGTTCAAGGGTTTGTGGATAAAAAGACAATTGTACTGCTTTGTTTTCATCACATACTTTACTAGCCTGCATGACTGAACAGTAACTTAGCAATATGATGTTCAATAGTGCCACAATTATCAGCCTGAGCATGATTACAGTGTATTAGATATGGCATGTTTTGCTTACTGTGTGTGCTAGGTTTAAAATATGTTAATCATCTATGACATTGTATATTAAAATACATTAGTTTGTTCTTCTCTAGCAACATATAGATGCAAACAAAATATAAATCTGTCAAGAAAGTTCATATATTTAAAAATTAATAGACTCCAATATGAAACACTTCAAAATGTGTGAACATGCATTAGCATCAAGAAATTACATACCATATAAAAAGGATTTTTGACTTATGTGTCGTAAAAAAAGAACATTTGACAGTGAATCTATCTGGATGAATGAAGGTTTGATTTTACAGATACAGTATTTGTCTAGCAAAATTGAAATTGTGGTTTATTCTCAGAATATAGCTATTCTTAACTTATTCAGTAAAAATGACTTGCATCAGGCATTTCAGGTCGCTCTTGTAAATGAGTCCTCAAGGCTCAATGGGACTAACCCTGTACAAATAAATGTTGAATGAATGAATTTTCATAATTATCAGTCAGGTTTTGACATTGTTTTGCCAAAATTATTTATCATTATTCCATCCAAAATTTCTTCAGCTCCTAGACTGCTCAGAAATGTTGTGCACATTCCATCTGTTGAGAGATTTACAGCATTTAAAGGCAAAAATATCTTGAGACAATTTTACAATGTTTTCCATTTAACTCTTCGAGAAGAAAAAAAGTGATATGAAAATTAAGGACTGGAATCTTAAATATCCTATTAAATGTGGGCGATGTCTGTTTTGTTCAAATGAAAGTGATAACGGACTGCAGTTTTCATATGTTATTTTGCCAATCCGTATCAATGAATTTCTACAAAAATCCTTTTATCACGTTTGTAACAAATGTTTATTTTCCTTCCCCTTTTCCGTTTCCGTTTAGCTTGAAAACCTGATGTACTACACAGAAAACAATCACCACAGAGTAGTTCTGCGAGACTTTTACCTCTCCAGGTTTGAGAACGGACCGATTACAGAGCCCTGCGGAACACCTGAATACTTAGGTGCGTTACACTTCATATGTGGGCTTTTGGTTTTTGTTCATTTAGCATTTCTCATAGTTTCTTGGATTTTACTAATACTTTTACTTTATGTTGTGCATCTAAGCTCAGGGCAATATTTGTGCCTTTTTTGATATCTGTACTTTTTGTGCTCTTGAAGATAATAATCTGACAGAAACTCTTACAGTGAAACATAAAACCCTGAAAAACATAAATAGGATTGAAAGCGTTCAGCACTTGCCCTGCGCCTCCTGTTTATCCTCTCTTTTCATCTGCTCTTTGATTCTGTGCATTGCCTCAGTCCTCTCTGTCTTTCTGAGGTTTATGTGAGGGCAATATGAAGCGCAGAGCTGTGTTTTGGCGATGGTTCTCTGCAGTTTAAGACCAGTGCAATCATTCATAATGCGGGGCTAGGTAATGAAATCAGTAAATAATGAAAAGGAATAGAGTCACTGATGGGAAGAGGGAGGAGAAGCTAAAATGAGAGCTTCAGATGAAAGTTGTCCGAGTAGTTTTATATTCTATGCTGTGCAAATGCCTAGAGTAAAACCAAGAATTTATTTGCATTTAGGTGCATTTCACATTTACAGGGTGGCTGTGGCTGAGTGGTTAGAGCAGCCAGCCTCCAATACAAGAGTTGGGGGGTTTGATTCCACCAGCAGTCACGTGCTGAAGTGTCCCTGGGCAAGAAGCCGAACCCCTCACTGCCTCCGATGTGTGTCCCATCGGTGTAGGGGAGTGGTGGCGCAGAGGTTAGAGAAGATGGACCTGTGATAGGAAAGTCACAGGTTCAACTCCCCGGACTGACAATATCAGAATGTGGGTGGTATAGGTGAAGCACCCACACCTGCCTCCACCCTCATTTGCCCCACTGTGGGCCCTTGAGCAAGGCCCTTAGCACCACCATTTGTTTCCAAAAACCGGTTTCTCTTGAAAATGAGTTCTCGTAAGAGAACGTATTTTAACTGCACTACTCCATTTGCACATTTATTCTGAATATTGTATTGTATTGTATTGGTTGGCGTGTACATATGTTTGCTTTTATCTTTTATATTTTATTTGCACCTTTATGCCGAAGCAAGTTCCTAGTCTGTGAATCCTGTTCACTGACAATGGCAATAATAAACTGACTCTTGACTCTTGTAACTCATTGAGGCCACCTGCATAAATAAAGGGTAAATTAAAAAAAGAAGGTGATAAAACACTGATTAGTCTTTGTACAGAAATAGTAGAGTCCTCCTGTCTGAATGGGTAAATGAGGGCACAGATTGTGTTGTAAAGCCCTTTGAGTATCTTGATGAGATAAAAAAGCACTATATAAGTACAGTCCATTATATATTTATTTTTATTACATTGACTGAACTCTTTGTCATCAGCTCCAGAAGTGGTGGCTCGACACCGATACGGTCGTCCTGTGGACTGCTGGGCTGTGGGTGTGATCATGTACATACTGTGAGTGTCCAAACTTAATTTCAAAAACTACATTTCAGCTAACAGTACAATATGTTCTAAGCTGCTTAAAACTTAACAACACAACAGATTCATGCATACAAAGCACATCATTTCTAGAACGTGTGTGCTTTGTGTTAATGCAGTCACCCTTTTGTTTTTTTGTGCTTCATTTTTTCTTTGCAGCTTATCGGGTAATCCTCCTTTTTATGACGAAACTGAAGAAGAGAACACAGATCTACATAATCGCATCATCTTTTGTCGCATTGTTGCTGGAGACTTTGAGTTTGACTCTCCTTACTGGGATGACATTTCCCCTGCAGGTGTTTCTCTCCACCACTCGATGGCACTAAACACCCACTGCTACTTTCTGACAGGCTTGTTCACCTTAGCTTGAAGGAGCAGCTAAATAAAATGTGGAGTCACTTCATTAAAATTTCATTTCACTGCCTGATACATTGTGTTTATATAATAGCTCTCTTATTTTTAATTCATTAAAAATTAAATGTCTATTTAATGATCACCATAAATGACATCTTTTTGTGCTCTTTGTCTTTCAGCTAAGGAGCTTGTGTGTCGACTTATGGAAGTGGACCAGATGCTGAGAGTCACAGCACAAGATGCACTTCAACATGAATGGTAATTGTGTGTATATCTTCACAACTTGTTGCACGCACCTGGGCTTTTCTTTACTGTCCCGCTCTCTTTGACCAGGATTGCAGGGAACGGTGCATCAGAGAAGAACTTAAAGGACGGTGTGTGTGCCCAATTTGAAAAGAACTTTGCCAAGGCCAAATGGCGGGTATGAGCTCTTTTCATTTCTTGCAGCACAATGAAATTTGGTAAAATACTGTACACTGAAATGAGCAGCAAAGTAAATGGAAATAGCAAGTTCTTTGCTTGGACATTAATGTAATTGAAACTGATTGCACAGCTCTGCAGAGGTATGATTTTAATTAGTAAGCGATGCAATTAAATGCATAAAGGGCTAGAGTATACTGACAATTAGGAAGAAAAAATATGCTGATCTTCAGCGAGAGTAACAGATATAAACCTCTTCTCTCTTTCTCCATGTGATCCCAGGAGTTGAAGGTATTGTTGTTTTGTTATAAGTGAAAATGGAAGGACAGAGCATGAGATTAAAAACTCTCACTCAGTCTGGCATGGTTAAACCACACATTTGTTTTAAAGAAGGAACAATATAACATTTTTTAAGTAAGGGTTCTTATTGGTAAAGTTAATAAATCAGAATCGCTGACAACTTTGAGGTGCATTAATCATGTCGAGGCTGTTGAGGTTCTTCTCAAGCTCTGCTCCAGCTCATTGTTACTCTGTCTGTCTCAAACAGAGATCCATCTACTCCGTCCCACTTTTCTTCATTGGATTAGATCCAGATGATCAACGTGGCCTGCTCTGCACCTTTCTTTCTCCTCATCTGCACTAGTTTCTGTAACTCGACTAATAGAAAACAGATAACAATTAGCAAGAGGATCCAAGTGCTGTTCTGTATTTGCATCTGTGTAGATAAGGAGAAGGAGAAACGGAAAGGAAATTAAGGCTGTTGGCCACTGTTGACTGTTGAACTGTAGTGATCTGGACTGTAAGGCCCTCTAGCATTCCTCTTACACAAATCCTGGCTCATTGTCCCATAACTGTTGTTGCATTCAGCTCACACAAATAGAAGCTCTTCAGTTAAGCCATTGTGTATTTAGTGGGTTTCATTTTCAGTGAATTCAAGGGAATTCAACTCACTGGTTTAGAAACAATTGCCAAGCTCACACATCTCTGTAACTCCTCCCGTGCTTGTAGACTAAAAGTAATCAGATTACTATAACTCAAACAGGACATCCACATGTACTGTAAATGTGTATCTTTTACAGTCAGCAAGCAGTCATGGAGTTTCTGGAGAACAGTGAGACTTGAGATTGATTTAAACCAGGGTATATAATATATTATACCCTCCTAATGGTAAACAAATGACACTAATATTTCTTTGCTCCACAGAAATTACACCTCAGTGCTTGTGGTGTTAAACCATGGTGCTTGAACATGCAATCTGTCAAACGCTTGTCTCTAAAGTTTGTTCATTATGTATACTGCATTAACTCTGTTGTCTTTATCTTGTTTTTGCTTTATCTCCTAATTACAGAAGGCAATCCGCGTAACCACCTTCATGCAACGACTGAAGAACTCTGAGGCACTAAATGACAGCTCAGCTGAAGTTCAGGGCATTGAAGGACGCATTTCACAGGGGACAAGTGATGAGGGAGAAAAAGGCACAACTGATGAGGGGGTCACATCGAGCAGTGTGTCTTTAGAGGTTACTGTTGAAAGTGCACAAGCAGGTACCTACCAGGATGAGAGCGCCATTAAAGTAGAGGAAATACCGGAAGAAGTAAACAAGGCTGCAGGCCCATCTGTAGGGATTTCTCCATCAGATATTCAGGAGCCTCTCAGCCAATCAAATTCAGCGCCTAGACCTGCACAAGAGGAGCTCAGTAAGTCAAGTGTAAAAAAGGGAGCAGGGGATGGAACCAGAAGAATGGCTGCCAATTTGGGTCAAAATAAAGTAGTGCCAGAGGCCAAACATACCCCTGAACACTCAAAGCTGTTAGAAAGCTCTTCAGGTACAGATGTAAATAAAAAACATACATTCCCTTCTCCTGAGCCCAAAAGCAAACAGAAGATGGCGGCAACCCTTCACAGTCCTTCCTCTGCATCGTCTGTTATTGCATCATCCTCACCAGAGAAAAGACCAGCTGCCCAAAGTCTACAAAAGGATGAAACCGATGGAAGCTGGTGTCAGACACAAGTGCCTGAAGAAGTGGCAGAAAGGTCAGTGGGAGCTCCAATTACTTCAGCAGCGGAGCAGGAGACTGGGGCGGAAACAGGAATGGGAGTTAGGTTAAGAGGTGATGCTAGCCCTGTAAGTAGAAGAGACAGGAATGTCAAAAGAACAGACAGACACAGTGCTGAGGTAAGCATGACGAGAACAGCTGTTTCTCCAGGACCAGGGTGTTATACAGCAGGCAGCTCTGCTAGTTTGGGTCGTCACGCCACACCGTACAATCCAGAATCAGTGACTGTGGGGATGGGGATGGCAGGGAGCTATGGGAGTCCGTATAGTTCTTTGTATACAAGCGGAGGAGGGATAGGGATGTATGGGACAGGTCTACATCACGGAGGAGGTGGGAGCAGTGCTGCAAGTGACTGGCAAATGGACAGTGTGATTGAACAGATTGAAAAGCAAATGGTTGCAGTGCTTGAGAAGATAGAAGGAGACATGCCATCGCTGCTTGAGCAAATAAGTGATTGTCCTGCTGAACCAATGCATGCCAGGAGTGCACATGCCTCTCCTGCCACCTCTCGCGCACGTCCAACTCAACACTCCTCTACTTCGACGACACCTCCACCACTCCCCACTTCTCCAAGGCCTGTTCTGCCATCTCTCCCTCACCTTGGCATACCTCCTCCGTCCTATCCCCCACCGTCTCCCCCCTCACAGGCCTCACCTCAGACCCTCAGAAGGAGGGAAGACAAGGATGGACAGAGAGGTGCTGCTCATTCAGGGCAGTCACCAAAAGCTGGAATGGGCAAGGGGTTATAAGGTTGGTGTGCATGAGGCAATAAACAAATGCAAAACACATAAACTCTGGCTTTATCAGCTAAAGTCAAGAGTTTATTGACAATGTTACTAATACCTATACTTTACTTGATAACCCAAATGGAAAATTATACATTTAATTTGAGTCAGATTTCATATCAAATAAATGAGAACTCTAGACAAGTAAATTAGAGCGCTATCTCTGAGTGACAACAGCAAATATATTTAAACCTTGTTAAATTGTCAAACCCAGATCGTGTGCCTCAGTATCAGCCACACAACCAAGCCATTTTGACACATCCAAGCACTCAGCAGATGTTGCAATCAGCCAACACAAGTAAGAATAGTAGGATAAAGTAACAGCTAATCACAACTGTTAACAATTCATAAAAATATGTTTGCATTATTGCCTACAAACTGTAAATACATACAAAAAAACTAGTTTCCTAATGAATATTTTGATCCCAATATGTTCTTCATGTTTTGATCACCTGTTTTTAGGAAGCTTATTCCATTTTGGTCATTTTAGTTTCCTTTATTTATGTAGCTGTTTTGTTTCCAAGGGTCAGAATCATGCAGCTGTCTTGATGTATGTGAAACTGAACTGGCTGAGTACTGGTTGCTGGAAGTTTGTTTCATGTGATATAGATAAAATTAAAATGTCAAAGTTTTTGGGAAATCCTTTGCAACTGTTGAAAAGCTGGAGAAAACTGGTTTAGATGCTAGATGTTATATAAAGGCATTTAAATAATTCACAAACTTTTTCTTTTAAAATTTTCCAAAGATCTAAGCATTATTTTTCCTCCACTGTACATACATAAGTAATGCTAATTAAAAAGTACTCTCTATTTGCTCCTATTTATTATGTAAAAAGTTTGATTCAGTTTCATTGTTTTTGATGTGAGTGCTATTCCAGGTTTTGTGTTCCCCCCACCCCCCCTACCCCCACTAAGAAATCATATTCACCATCTATGTAAAATGTGCTCTGTTTGCAAAGACTTCAATAAAAGTATTTAAATTTAAAAAGTGTTGAGGTTATTTTTCTTTTCCATAGCAGTCACCACAGGTACGTTCTCATAAAAGTACTACAAGTCCCAGAAAGCTTTGCGTCAGTTTTGGCTTAGTCCATCATTGTTGGTGGACTGTCTTAAACTGCTTACATTTAAAGAAATACCGTAGAGTAGGAAACTAAATACAAATTGTCTTTGCGGCATTGTTAGTGAACGTCAAAAAAATAATTTAATCTCTTACGAATAAAAAAAATTCATCGTAGACATCTTTTTCTTCGACCCCTCTGTTTCTGAGACTTGGTTCCGCTTGTAACGTGCACATGTTGCTGCTTTGCTTTGCTTTTTCACTGAAATAGAGTGAGGGGGGAAACGATCTGGGAACAGCCGGGCAGGGAGACGTCCAGTGGAAAAAACTCACACAGAGAGCCCGCCAGCTCAGCCCGACACACTTTTCTGTTCGCCGCCAGCGGCTTTGTAGACTTGTCACTTTGTTTCCTTGATTTCTCGTTGAAACAGATTTTTAATATTACAAATCAGGCCGAGTAATATCGGATGTGGTAAGTTCTGCATACTTGTGTTGTGTAAGCTCTCGTCTTGATAACGTTAGCCCCGGCTAGTCGGCTAATGTTAGCCGGGTAGCTAGCGTAGCGGCACAAGAAGGGGGGAAAAGTCGTTGAGTGGTTGGTTAGCATGAGAGCTAACTGGACACATGCTAACAACTACGCAGTGTTTCAATCTACGTTTATGGTACACGTAAACGTCTTATGCGGTTAGTGAACTGAACCTTTTCAGCTACCAGCTCTGTTAACCGACGCTATCAAGGCACTGTCACGTAACTGTTAAATTAGCATTTACATGTTTTGTGGGCACGAAACTGTTGTTTTTTAAACACCGTGTGACAAATGGCAGCCGGAACGCTATGGTTGCTGCCAAGATTAGATGCTTTCCGTTTTAGCGAACGTACTGGCCTCCTAGAACACGATATTTATTATGTTTTGTACGGATCACATTACGATAGCGCGATTTATCGGTGTTAACCATAGTGTGGTCAGTTTAGCGCGTCAGGCTAGGCAGCCTGTTATCCTGACCTCATTGTTTCAGGGCTAGCGGAATAACGGAAAATAGCTTTTGTCTCGTCATTTTGTATTAAGAGCATGAAATTTGGGGATCCCCTCGACACGTGTACCCAAGATTATGCGGCCCAGTCTTTTCCTGGGCCTTTGTCATTTTTGCTGGGCACCCCCTCCCCCAATACTCATCTGTAAGGAATGCTCACCCCTACCCTCAACCTCAGTGCCCAGAGGCGCAGCATCCATTCATTTTTCCACTAGTCCACCTAATGTACCTGTTTAATCCACAGCTGCACCTCTATAACGCTTAATAGTAATTGCTCAATTCAATATGAGGATGGCACATTGCATATTCGAAACTCAAGCTATGTTAAAATAGGGTTTTGTATCAGTTTAATATATATTAATAGCATTTTGGAGTCTAGGAAGATTGTTGTGCAGTCTTGCTCAACAACAGGGTGACATCTCTTTAGAGTGGTAGTTAAATATGTTTTTTGTTGGATTCTGTTTGGCATCGGTAGAGTAAGCCTTTTAACTTTATGTGGAAGGATCCTAAATTTGTTTTTCATGCACTTGTGTGACAGATATTTGTATGTGTGTTTGTGTATATTCATTTGTAAGCTATTTCTTACACTGTCGGATGCACAGCAGTTCATTGTACATAGCGTATATGCGTCCCCTGGAATCGGGGGCGGGTCGATTCGCTTTAGTAACCAATCAGATGAGAGCATGGCAGATCAGGGCACTAACACTTATGGAAAGTGGGTTTATCATATAATAATCAAACGATTTGCATTATTCATACCTCAGTGCATGTTTATCAAGATTATTTCATTCGTCCAGACAACATTCTTGATGTTCATAATCAACATTTTTAGTTTCTGAAAATGTAATCTTAGAAGTAAATACATTACTGTATATTATAAGTTCATGTGTATTGGTCATTCAGCTTGCGGCTGTGGCTGAGTGGTTAGAGCAGTCATCCTCCAATGTGAGAGTGGTTGTGTCATTTCTGTCTGTGTCCCTCTGATGGACTTGAGACCTGTCCAGGGTGTACTCTGTCTCTCGGTGACTGCTGGATATGCGCACCAGTAACCCTAAAAGGCAGAAGTGGGTAACTTGCATTCATTCAACCTTTATTTAGGCAGGTTAATCTCATTGAGCCTCGAGGACTCATTTACAAGAGAGACCTGGCTACA
>JARVGQ010000116.1:18724505-18735666 GCA_031762355.1 Hypsolebias martinsi | reverse complement strand
ATATATCAACTACATTTCTTTCATAAACACATATTTAATGTTCTTTGTCTCAGTGGTTTTCCTCTTTGTTCTGCAGGATGACTGAAATTGTGACTAAGGTGTCCAAAAAGAAGTTGGGCAAACATGTAAGAGCCCTGGTGTTCGAGCTTTGCTGTAACGACTTGTCGGATGAAGACGTGGAAGTGCCCTATGTCAGATACACCATACGCTGAGCTCCGCACTGAGCCCACCCACAGCAGGGTGGGAGGCAAGGGAAGGGGGTGTTTAAAGTGGGTCGCTGGGCTCTACTGGATCAATCAGTTTCTTTTTATGTTTTTTTAGGCCTGTGGTTTTGTGTAAACCTGTGCCTGATGTACATAGCCCCAGTAAGCTGACTAAAGATACCTGTATGTGCGCAGAGGGATCCAGGTGGTGCTTTGTAAGAACAAGGGTGTCATTGGAGGAAAGGAGCATGTTTTCTGGACATTCTGATGTTTCTCATTTGTAGAATATCTAAACCTAAACAAGCCTTCCGTGTTTTTTTTTTTTTTGGATTATCAAAGCCCAAATGAAGTCTCTGTGTAAAGTTAACATCCTCTTTAGCAGTAAGCTGTGGGTTTCTTAAATCCAGCTCAGCGCCTATATGGGCTCATCACTCCTCGTCTGGACCTGGTTCCACATGACTTCAGTTTTTGTTTTCCCTTTGTTTCTTTTGAAGATGTACCACATTCATTAAACCAGTCTGACTCAGAAAACTCATAACTTGTCCACCTTCTTCTCTGAATAAAAACACAAAAAAATGCCCTTTCCACTGTTAGACACCCCCTCACTTTAAGTGTTCTGTGGCTTCTGAGGGCTTCTTGCACATGACATGTTTTGTTCTCTTTTTATTTAGTTTTTGTTATATTCTATTTTATTTCTTGGGGGGGCGGGGGGCGAGCAAGTTTGACACACATGCTAGATCATAAATCATCTTTTTACTTCAACTTAAAATGACATAACAGCTTAAGAGCAAGGCAACAGGGATGTATCTTGAAATGGGAGCACTTAGTGTGATAGTGAATAAACATGTAAAAGATGCACGGCTGTGAGTGATTATTTGATTATTGCGCAAGGTGTGTTGTATCAATGTGTTCGTGTAAATGACTGAACATGAAAATTGTTTGACGGTGTCTCAGACTCGTGTTTTTCCTGTTTGAACCGATCAGATTTCATTACAGAGCACATCTGGAACGCTCTGCCTCTCATCTAAACACCAACTTAATTCAGTGGAAAATCACGTATTGCATTCTAGTTTTATATATACTGTACTTCAATCAATAGGTATATTTTAACTACCTGTAGGAAATGGACTTGCAGTACAGTAGCACATTTATTCACTTCCTCATGTGTCTGCTGTTTAATGTCAGTTCAGTTTTTTTTTTTTTTTTTAATCCCATCAAGAGTTTCTTAAAGCTTAGAAAATCCAAAATGACGGGTTTTGATGAGACGTTTCACCTCGAGTTTAAAACACTCCTCTAGAAGAACGGATACGCGATTATGTGCAACCGTAAAGGATGTGGTCTGCTGCAAGATGAGGAAGAGCGCGAGGAGGAAGAAGAGCACTGATCTTTTAAAAGGGCTCCATGCAAACAGCTCGCCGCCTGAGCTCATATCGTTTAAAGCGTGGCTCGAATTTGGATTATTTCTCCTTTTGAGAAACTACCTTTATGATTTTGTGAAGATGCATTGAAGAGGGAGAAGATGGAAGTGGAGGAGACTGGTGAAACGAGGAGTTCCTGGTATGATGGCTCGTGCATTCTGCTTTCTTGCTTTAATGGTCTTGCTGATGAGTGGGGACAATCAGAAAAGAAGACATGGATGCTTTGAATATGTCTTACTTTGGGTGAAAAACAGTTAATGCATCCTAATGCAGAACAGCTATTTTACCCACAATGCTGTGTCTTAATGTATTCTTGTGAATGATTTGTACCTGAAAAAGATTTGCCCTTTTTAGGTCAGGAGAGACGCACTCTGTCCTCTGTGATCATGCTGGGGTAAGCTATTTGGATTATTTTATTCATGCACTTGAATAATAATGCAAGAAACTAACTTTTACATAAATTCCTTCATTTAGAAGAAGAGAAAACAAGACCCGGCTCCTGAACCTGTGATAAGAATCATAGAGGTGAGTAATCTGAAATGTGCCAGAGTCATATCTGCTGTTTTTCTCAGCAACTAGCGGAAGTTAGTCAACCTTACCTTTGTGACCACAGTGCTGAGAACAGAAGTAATGAGAAATGAGCGTTATGCTTTAATGTATTCTAGCTGACGGGATGTTCTAATTCTAATTTTTACAGATTGTTGCCATCTTGTCACATTAAATTAACAGATGTGTTTAGTGGAGGTAAAACCAGGCCGACATCTTGTATTTAGCTGCCGAGCCACAGTTTCAACCTTCTTCCTCTTTGAAACACTCGCGCAGGAAATGAGAGATCTGCACCATGCAACATGTCTCACACCCCTCTCAACCTCTCTCGCTGTCTTTGCAATTTTTTCCCCCGCAAAACTTTTCCATTTCAAGTTGGCTTACAGTTGTGTCTGACCTTCAGGATGAAGAGGAAGAAGAGGAGGATGAAATGATGCCTGGACATGTGAAGGATTCGGAGGTCAGGTGTTTGGTAACTTGACGACCCTGATGAGCTTGTGAAGCATCTTGATTATTAAATGTCACTGTTCTTTTTTTTTATCTTAGGAGCCCAGTAACAAACGAGTTAAGCCTGTATTGAAGTCCAACAGCCTAACGGGGGTCATAACCCCAGTGAAGACCCCCACCCTGAAACGCATAGGCCAGTCTATTTCGGTACTGCACCTTAAAGCGCTGTGCTTGGTGACACAAAACCTAATGCCTCTTTGTTTGCAGATGATCAACCCCTCCTCTCTTTTCCACAGCGGTCTATAAGCTTTCGCACAGATGCTCGACCTTTGCCCCCTGCTCCTCTGCGCAACCGCGGCAAGGCCTCATCGTTTCCACGTAGACGCAACAGCCAGTGTTGGAGTGACACGGTGGAGAGTCACGACCTCACCGCCAAGGAAATCAAACGACAAGAGGTGGGATGGACAGTGCCCAAAACACACCTTAAAATGTTACTATTTAAAAAACTATATATTTAAACTAGTGGGGCCTGTGTGGGGTTGAAATGTGCATGGGATGACTGGCTCGGTGTTTCTCTGAAGCTGCGCTGCACGGGTATTATGAAAGAGGATGTGAGCTGGCACCAGATGCTCAACTTCCTTTATTGAACAATCAGCTGTGAAAGCTGGCCCCTGCACTCTTTCTGTGCACTCAGTGTGCAAAAGAAATGCATTTATTTATTTCAAACAGACTAAAGTAAAATCGGAAAGAAAAATGATGATAAAACAAATGGTCATGCCAGTTGGCATGCAATCTTACACAATTTGTTCGAAACGGAGCAGGTAGAAGATAAAGATCTTGTGATTTCCTGCCCCTGTCGTACACATCATTATACAATCATTTTAGTCTCCCCCACACCAAATGCACCTTATAACACATTAAATGATGCTGTACACACATTTTAGATAATTTACACATTAATATCAACAATCACATTTTTGTTCTTTGAGACACCCATCCTACGCAACATGTTTCAATAAGCTCATTTTTATACAGATTTTTTAAAGCTGGTTTATATTTGTACTTTATTTGAGCTCATCATTTACCGGTAATCCATTCCATAGATGTGTTCACACACTTTTACAAAAAGTCTTTGGTTGTTCTGATACATGTTTTTATTTTTTTCCCTACTTAAATTATAACCCCCCTCCCTCTCTGTCACCAAACGTTTTTTGAATATTGTGTGTAAGTTGACGGTTTCTTACTTTAAACATAAATTGTATCGTTTTGAATTTTACAAGGTCCCAGAAATTCAGTATATTTGATTTAAAAAAAAAAAAAAGGATTTGTATTTTCCCAGTATCCCACTTTATGTAATATTCTGATTGCCTTTTTTTGTATTGTGTACAGCGACTGTAAGTTTGTTTTGTATGCATTACCCCAACCTTCCACACAATAACTTAAATATGGTACAATGAGAGTATTATATAAAATAAACAGATTTGTAGTCCTGAACAAATCTTACTCTCCTCAAAACAGCAACACTTTTAGCTAATTTAAATTTTACTTTGCAGGTCTGTGGTTTCCAGCAACATTTATCATCCAGTATGACACTTAGGAATTTGATTTCATGGACTCTTTCTAAATCAACACTGTCAATAGTTATTTTGATCGCACTGTTTTCATGTTTATTCCTGTTTCCAAATATGAATTTTGTTTTATCTAAATTTAGTGATAATTTATTATTTCTGAACCCATGTTGTATTTTTTCATTTCTGTTGTGGTTACCTCAGAGAGTTGTTGGATGTTTTCTGCAGTGCAGAAAATGCTAGTATCATCTGTAAATAGAATATATTTAGCGGGTTTGATTTTGAGTTTTGAAATCGTCTTTATTTTCATGAAAACATCTGAGCAGCTGTGTTGAACCTTTCTGCAGGTCATCTATGAGCTCACTCAGGGAGAGAAACAACTTATAGAAGACCTCAGTTTGGTCAAGAAGGTACCTGCTCGCCTGGATGCAGCATGTTTGTCTGTTGCATCGCGTTGTTTGTTTGAAACGCTCGTGTTCCTTCCCTCTCCCGCCAGGTGTACTACGAGCCCATGTTAAAGTTGGACATAATGACGGAGAGCGAGCTCGGACAAATCTTCGGTACTTTGGACTCACTCATTCCTCTGCATGAAGGTAAATTTTTTAAACTTTCTTTTCTCCACCTCTTAACTCTGTCTAATTATATTTCAACATGCCTCTTCATTTCCTGATCAAGTCCGTGCAATAAATAATGTATTAAACAACATATCTGAAGACTTGAGTACAAACAGGAGAGTTGAAATGTATTTGACCAATAAAACGTGTTAAATGTATTTATTTGTGAATATAATGGTGTATGGCGTACATCATGCATTTAACAGTGGCATTTAGGTTGCTGTTAACTACATGTTAAAGTATATAAAGCTAGAGATGACCTACTACAGCTTCTAATTAATTTTTCTAGGCAAATATCTAACTGTTAACGTAACACAAAAATACTAAGGTTCAAGGGTCTTTATTGTTATATGCATCACATGTTGTACGAACAAAATTGTGTACTCAGGGTCCCAGTTACACCCAAAAATAGCAAAAATAGAAAGTATAAAAGGAAACAGTATGCAAGGATCTAAGATATACACTAAACAATAATAATGTCAAATAATACAGTATATTAAACAGCAGCCCGAACATGAGTCTGTAGTGAGCAGATGGGTATAAAGTGTCCAGTTTATGTTTCAAACCAGATCTGCTGGATCGTCTCGAGCGGCTGAGGGGATCGGAGAAGACGGTTGGAGAGGTGGGGCCTACTCTCTTGAACTGGGTGAGCATCTCCATGGAAACCGAGGACCGAACATCGTTTTCATCCTGAGAGAATCTCTGCTCTGCCTCCAGCTCTGCGTTTCTCTTAAAGCTCCTGTTCGTTCCTCCTCGCAGTTCCCGTGCTTGGGAGCCTACATCACGTATTGCTGCAACCAGGTGGGGGCCAAAGCCCTCCTGGACCAGAAGAAGCAGGAGAAACGAGTGGAGCACTTCCTGCGCCTGTGCCAGGAGTCTTCCTTTAGCAGGAAGTTGGACTTGTGGAACTTTCTGGACCTCCCTCGGAGCCGTCTGGTCAAATACCCTCTGTTGTTGAAGGAGATACAGAAGTGCACACCCCCGGAGCACCCGGATGAGGACACGATTCCTGAAGCTGTGAGTTGTTACTCTGTTTACATCAACAGTTTGTACGCACACATGTTCAAAAACTCGACCGCTAAATTTCAGGCTTTGAGCTTGTATTTTGGTGCATCTATACGCTCATTTTCACTATAATCACGCTCAAAGTTCACTCATCACCACATCAGAAATAATAATTGTTTAAGTGAGCCACTATTTTTATTATTAGCTGCAAATCTTTAGTTTAATGATTTTTATGTCTGTTTCATTGGTACAAGGTCAGACGGAGGCTCGTTTTGTTCTAGAAACAACCAGAAGACTCCTGAGTTTCTTTCAAACTGTATAAGAACTACAAAAACACTGCAGGGCTGCATGATATTAGGAAGGTTTAATACTGCAATATTGTCGTTGAGTGTTATCATTTGCAGCTAATTCACATTTCCGTCACTCTTTCTCTTCCGTCGTCATACTTCCAACACTCAGGGTGGTTTAGCATATCATCAGCTATAATCTAAATCAAGTGAAATTTAACAGCCTGAAAAAAAAAAAGGTGTTATTGTCTAAAATAACTGTGCATACCACATAGATCAAAATATAATCGTGACCTAAAAAGGTTATTGAAAATGTCTGATAGCTTGAAGGCACTGGGCCTAAACAGATGTTCTGTTTGTGCTGCTATTTGTTTTCTGCTGTGGATATTTGTCAGTCTTAAAGTGAGTGGGGATGTCTTTGTTGTCTTAAGCTGGACATGCTTCATGCCATCGTGGCCGAAGTGAACAAGAAGACGGGGGAGGCAGAGTGCCAGTTCTACCGGCGAGGCCTCATCTACCTCGAGGAGAGTCAGAGACTATCAGAGATCCAGCAGTCTCGCTTCCTGTACTGCCACGGAGAGCTCAAGAACAATAAGGGACAGGTGGGTTTAGCACCACTAACCTGACGCTGGTGACTCTTTCACAGAGCCATCCGTACGTTTTAGACTATGTCCCATTGAAACATTAGTTTTGTCTGCAACGTCCTCTGTTTTTATTTATTGGGGACTGCCTAGTAAGAGGCAGCATCTATTATTAACCACTTGACTCGGGGTTTATTCTTCCGTAAACTTCAAAGCAGCCCGAACAGCAACGTGTACCCCCACAAATGTTATATCAAAACGACCGACTCGACATTGTGATGTGCGCTATTACTTTGGCTTTTCGAGTGACCATGGTGATGTAATTTGCAGACAAAGATGCCATTTTTCCCAGACAAAACGCCTGACTGTGCAGTGGTTCCCAGCCCTGGTCCCTGAGGAACACCATCCTGCATGTTTTAGTTGTTTCTCTGTTCCAACTAGGGCTGTTGATCGATTAATAAAAATTAACTACATAATTAATTGCAAATCTGTTTAAAAATTAATCACAATTAATTGTGATTAAACACTTTTCAAGGCTCCTTAAACCAGGTCTCTCTTGAAAATGAGTTCTCGTGGCTCAGTGAGACTACCTGTATAAATAAAGGGTAAATAAAATAAACAAAAAAAAGGTCATTATCACGGTACTTTTATTGTTTTGTTTTTACTTTGACACAATGTTTTAAAGCTTTGAAATAAATTGTGCAAAGAAACTGCAGCACATAACTAAAGTGTACTGCAAACATTCATTTTTGTGGTTCAAAACATTTACTGTTTAATAAACAGTATGAATTAGTGTGAACTGCAATTTAGAAACATACATTTCCAACACAGCTGATTTGAATGAACAGGTGATTAACAGGCTTCTGCAGAACTTAAGGAAGTAATTAAACCACTGAATCGAGTGTGATGGAGCAGAGAAACAACTAAAATATGCAGGATGGTGTTCCTCAAGGACCAAGGTTGGGAACCACTGACTTGTGCACAGCTCCCTGGGAAAACTTTTTTTTTAAAAGTCACTTTTTGGATTTTTTTGACTCACAAAAAGTACTCATCAAATGTTTCTCTAGAACTGATGAACGTTTGGAGCCATTTTGATTCAAGATGGCTGCCACACCTACCTCAGCAAACACAAAATTGATTATAACTCAGTCATTCTTTGAGATGTTGAGCTGAAATGTGTGTTGGTCGTTGCTGACAGCGAGTTGTTATACATTCCTAATGCAAATCAAATATCCAAGATGGCCGCCTTAGCTAAAAGGGAAAAAATATGATAACTCAGCCATTTTAGAGCCATTCAGCAAAAATTTGGTGTGTTGGCACAATGCCCATTAAATACTGAATTCAAATCTAAAAATTTGAGGTGGCCATCGAAGTTACATTTAAATAGCTTTACCTCAGCTATTTTTACACCTATAGAGCTGAAATTTGGTGAGGTTATAGCTGAGAAGGTTCCCCATTGCATACTGGATCCAAATCAAAAATCCAAAATGGCCACTTTAGCTAAAAGGGGGAAACAAATACAATAACAGCCATTTTTTGAGCTATTCAGCTGAAATGTGGTGTGCTGAACCCAACACGTAGGTACTGTCAAATCAAAATGTTAAATTGGCAGCAGCGTGGCAGTGCCCTTCAAAGTTTCTCCAGGGACTTTCTAGTTTCTTTTTTAAAAATCGATCTCTTGTGTGTGCCTCTTTGTCAGCGGCTGCACGTGTTCCTGTTTGAGCTGGCTCTGGTCCTCACCAGACCGGGGGAGGACAGAGAGCTCGGGCAGGTGTTTCATGTGTACCGACAGCCGCTGCGCAACGCTTTGATAAATCTGGAGGAGATCCCGGACGGTGAGGCTGCGGGGGGAGGAACCTTCAGAGGAGCCTTCACCGGGGGAAATGATAAAGGTAGCACATCGCAAAACTTACTTACTCAAATGTGAATATATTTATGTTGTCAAACTTGTCATATTGTATTCTTCAGCCCACATGCAATGTGCAGCAACAAAAGCAATGCCACTCTTGTTTGTTTTTTTTTTTTCTCCTTTTGTTGAACTGAAACCTACAATTCTGCTTTCACTCAACTTCCTTCCTCTTTCTGTCATCTGGTAGTGAAGAACTGTTTCCGCGTGAGCAGCAGAGGACGCTCCAAGGTCAACCCTTACTGCCTGCAGGCCAACGACTCCTTCAGCAAGCAGCAGTGGATCACCTGCCTGCGCCAGGCCATCGTGCAGTCCCGGGACAGGACGTCCCAGACCAGCCAGTCGCAGCTCCCTCTGCCCCCCGATCCCGCCCTGTGTCACATAGCCGACCTGAGTCTGAGCTCGGACACTGACATGGCGGATCACAGCAGCTGCTGACCACTGGACTGATCGCCAGGTGGAGAAACTAAACGGAACTGCTTGTGGGAAAAGAAGGCGCATATTATTTTTATACCTTTTTATTATTATTAATATTGTTATTGCTTTTTGTGAACGATGTGACTGTACATACTGGGAAACAGTATTCTTGAATGTGAATTTGAAGTGAAAAAAACTTTGACGTTCTGTTTTCTTTTTTTTTAATAAACTGACAGTTGAAATATTTGTTGGGCTGCTTGGACACCATGACACGTCTGTTAGTCAACACAATCCACAAAGAAAAGATTAGAGATGATTATCCTCCCTCCCCGCTCTCTGTCACTCTCGCCGCCTCTCGGTCTTTCTTTCCCTCCCTCTCTCTTTGACACTAGTGACAGGACGGACGGAGAGAGGTAGACTTTCACTTCTAGCACACAAACACGCAGTGAAACCGTAGACGTCCCCTTATGCATTTTTAACAGCTCAGCAGACGATGGGAACAGTTGGGTTCGGACACTTTGTTCGCAGATAGAGAGGCGCTCAGGTGAGTCCAAATCACTCTGATCTCTTAATGCTGCGGATTTGTCAGAAATAGTTTGTAAAATAATATGCATTGCTTAAAGGTTCATTTTACCTGCTGAAACAATGGACATTAGTTGGGTTAATGGGTGCGTGGTGCTTTCTAGCATCAAGGTTACATAACGATAAGTATGTTTAAGTGTTCAGCTAAATCGATGACCGCTGAGTGTGAGATCACCAAGGATTTTCTGTTTTCAGTGGCAGGTGTTAATGTTTTGATTTGTCGAGGTCAATCCCTTTTAAACTCAACATTACACTTAATAAAGGTGAGGTGAATTTATCTCGGTTTAGTCAAAAGGATTTGTTCTTTTCCTTGCAGCGGTGATTGTCACCTCTTTGACTTTCACCTGGAAGAGTATGAGAAAGCTGAGCAAAGGAAGCGTTTCGCTGCAGTTCATGCACGGCCTCTGCGTCCTGCTCACCTTTCACCTTGCAAGTGAAAACAATTAGGAGATACAGCTCAGCCAATGTAAGGCTTTTTTATTTTATTATTTTTTTTTTTTTGAAGACTTTGCGTCAGGGGCTGCTTTGATTACCTCTTCAGAGGTTAGCGGGTAATACAGGATGCCTGGCTCCAGTGCCGTCAACGTGGAGGGTTCCTGTGAGGCCCTGTGCCGAACCCTGGTGTCTCAGAACGGCCTACAGAGAGAGACCACCGACATCTCCCAGTCTGTGCTCTACACGTCGCTGATGGGCCTGCTTCTGGTCGCTGACGACGAGGTGGGGACACGCAAAACTTCGGTTTGTGGGTTGAAATGGAAATCATTGAGATGGGAGAAATCATGTAACGGCATTTAGACATGGGTTCACATGTGTTTACTCACCTGTCGGTACTCCTTGTGTTGTCTAATTGGATGGACTCTTCAGACTGACCTCGTTTGAGCCGCTCCTGTTGTGCTAATGAGATAAGAAGGCTAAATCTGTCCTGCCAAAGTTAAACACAGGCCAACATGGCAGGGTTAAAAAAAGACCGTGTCACATGAAGCACAGGCACAACCAGGGGTCAAGTAGGAGGCGCAGCATACCAATTACACAACACGATGCAGTTGTTTGGATCTAGTTTTACTTTGTGTTTCTTGAAATTATCTATTTTTTTTAGAAAGAGCCACTTGCTTTTGGAAGTGGAAGGCGTGGCCTCAGAAACATCGGAAACACAGTAGGTGTTCAGATGAAGCCGTTAAAAATATTTATTTGCAAAGAAAGAATGCAGATGTTTTTTTGCTTCAGCTCATCGCTCTGTTTCTGCTGTATTAGTGTTTCCTGAACGCTGTGGTCCAATGTTTGTCTCACACACGTGTCCTGCGAAACTATTGTCTCCTCAAGTCTTACAAGCATGAGAAATACTCCAAAGAGGAGGCCAAGCTCATGGACGGTGTGCTTCTTTCTCTTCTTTTGCTATTCATGAATCCATTATAAAACTTTCACTCCCTCGTATTGATTTTAGTTAATTTCTTCTTCCATACAAGCTTTTACTCAGGTGCTGTCAGGCCTTTGGGACGTCACTGAAGGCGACACGGTTGTAAATCCTCGACAGTTTTACAGTATTTTCAAAGAAGCAGTGCCTTACTTCAACAGTTACAGGTAACACTA
>JARVGQ010000116.1:18699572-18718063 GCA_031762355.1 Hypsolebias martinsi | reverse complement strand
GCTGTTATTGCTAGTATCACTCAGCCCTCTGTGAATAGCAAACAACCATCAGGGTGCTAATGATCCATCGTTAGGCTAATGGTCCTCCTTGATCATGTGAGCAGCTGGTTTTGGCTGTCAGCAGCAAACTGGTTGGGTTGATGCACTGTGAGAAGGTGCTATTTATAAGATTGAGATGAATACAGCTCCTCAGACTGATGAAGTCTTTCAGAGGAAAAATGAAACGTTTCTACAATTTTTCCCCTTATCCTGTTTGGGAACAAAAAAAAATTCTTAATGATGACCACACCAGATGAGAACTTGTAATAACTTGTACTAAATAAAGCAGTAACTTGTAATAAAAAGCAGGTATAAATAGTGCACCCCCTCCCCTCTTTTAATTTGTTCAAAAATTTTCTAAATTTGTGCTCTGCCAAAACCAAAGATGGTGTAAGGGAACTCTGACATGGCAACTAGGGAACACTGAATGTCAACAAAAGGAAAAAACACTGTTATAGACCCAAGACTCTGGAACGAGTTACCTCTGCTTGTCAGACAGGCTCCCTCCCTCTCGGTTTTCAAATCCCATTTCAAGACTCACTACTATTCCGTTGCTTTCAACACCAGATGGTCTGTGTTTGGTCGTTATATTTATTTCTGCGATGTTCTTATAGCTATTTTTTGTACTTCATTGTGTATGTTGCCTATGTGTTGCCTGTTGTTTTTTGTACAGCACTTTGGTTGGCCTTGTCACTGTTTTAAGTGCTCTATAAATAAAATGGTATGGTATGGTATAGGCTCCATCAAAGGATATCTGCAAGTTGAGGCTGTTTATTTGTATAATTATGTCCAATAACATGTCAAATACTGTATGTTACTGACCTAATGCCTTTGTTTTAGCTTGCCTTATGAGGCAACGCATTGAATATCAATGTCATCATTATAATTGATAACTTTTTATATTTGGTATCTAAGGAGGTTAAGTATTTTTCATTTAAGGTAACAATTCGGTGTATTTTCCAACTACTAATGGAAGTGTGCTGGATTGGAAGGTTTTGGGGTCTAGTATAGTAAATATCTTTTTGTTTGACTTTTATACAGAAAGTTGGTGTTACATGTTTTTTTCTTTTTCTTGACAAATTATTTTCTTACAAAAGAAAAAGCTATTTTTTGGCATTATTGTTTACCTTTTCCCTCTAAATAGGAAAGTGCAGTCATTATACAAATATCTGTATTTATGGTTTAATGTTTACCTAAAAATATTGTCAGCGAGAAGGTTGTCGGTTCAAATCCAGGTCAGGTGGCCTTTCTGGGTGGAGTTTGCATGTTCTCTCCGTGCACGCATGGGTTTTCTCCGGCTACTCCAATTTCCATCCACAGACCAAAAAACATGCAAGTTAGGCTGATTAGACACTCTAAATTGTCTCTAGATGTGAGTGAGAGTGAATGGTTGTGTATCTTTATGTGTTCCTGTGATGGACCTGTCCAGGGTGTCCCAGTCTCTCATACAGTGACTGCCATGACCCGGAAAGGAAGAAGCAGGTAAAGATGATGGATGGATGGATGAATTATCCTATTCCTCTAATTACCGACATTAAAAACAATGTAAATAGTCTGACATGATTTATTGAGTGCACTGGATTAAAACCCAAGCAATTAGGCCACACCAGTTAGAAGCTACTGCATGTATGAAATGAACACATGTGCACATTTTCCAAGTATTTTACGTATTCAAGTTTAAAACGCATAAAAACTGATACAAAAAATGTCATCGAGGATATAAGATCAAACCTCATCAGAACATCCTGGTTTAACTGCTTTCACACATGCCAGGCTAGGATGAGGAGATTATATCTAAAATCACAGTGAGCAGCAGTCTTTATGTAACATTGTACTGCTTTGAGTGTCACTGTGACTTTACAAGTTAATTTAATTAGGAAAAATATGATCCCAGTTAAATTACAAATTTTAATTTGTGGGTGTTATCAATACTAAATTATCACAAAGCAAAGTTGTCTGCATCGAAACAGATTGTGTCCAAAATGTATTTCTGTTTCTTCATTCAACCTTTATTTAGGCAGGTTAATCCCATTGAGTCTCGAGGACTCATTTACAAGAGAGACCTGTTTAGAGTAGGGACCGTCCTGGCTGGGCAATTAAAAAAAAAAAAAAAAAAAAACTAAGCATGGTTAAACTGGACCAAGCTAACTGAACAAAATTAATTCCCAAAAAAAATTGGAAACCATAACGCTCACAACTTAAAATTTATACAAAAAAAAAAAAAAAAAAATCCAGGTTCGACCTTTTGAACTCACGTATTTGTTTTGTCCAATCATCATCTACGTTTCAGCTGCCAACCAATCAGTCTTAAGAGCTTCGTGTTTTGGCCCCGCCTACTGGTATGTTTCACTGTGGCCATTTTACGCTAATTTTACACAAAATTAAACGCTTCGCTCACCTGGGTTTTAACGTGACATTTCTGGAAGGATTGTCGGTTTCACGAGTTGCTGGTAAGTGTTGCTCCAATTCTGCTAAAGGCCTTTATTGTATTTTTAACAATGACAGCTGTTTGCGTATTGTTGCGGATCTAGCCAGGCTTGCTAGCTAGCCGCAGGCTAAAAGAGATAGCTTGGCAGCTAACAGAGAGATGACCGCCATGCGACAGAGTTAAAAACTCACAGAGAGTAAAAAAATACGTATGCATTGCGTACGCATCCTGTTGATTATTTATAATCAATATAAATAACGCTACGGCACTTTTTGCTAAGGTTTGTTTAGTACTGTATTTAGTTAGCATCGATAGTTGCAGAAGTCTGCGTCGTGCAGCGTTTATTTATACAATGCATCTTATTTTTAGGAGGTTCGTTTTAAAAAATATTGTTTCTCATCTAACAGTGTGAACAGAAAAAGAACAGAATCTTGAAGCTGAATTACTGGGTCGATATGGACTATGAGCTGAGGTAAACAATTGTTTTTATTTTAATTTTAAATTGTCTTATTTAGTTGCAGAAAAGGACCTTGCAATATCTTTGTTTTATCAACAGGGGCGGGCGAGGTGATCGCATAGGTCGCTATGGCAACATTATAAATGACCACAACTTTCGAGACATAGACTATCGAGATTATGAAGAGGATGAGGAGGCAAGAGCAGAGGATGATGGAGTATACGGCCACCACGAGAGGCCACCAGGTGTACATGAGTTCTCAGGTGGTTTTCCCCAAGATGGCGCACGATTTCACCATCGAGGGAATGGAAGAGACAACATCGGGAGGGATGGGAAAGGCCACGTGTGGCCCCCTTTTGCTCATTCACACCCTGCTATGGCCCATCTCATCCACCAGAGAGAGAGCGGACTGAGGTCTGAGCCACCACATGGTTTTTTTCGTGAAAGGGGTCGACAAAAAGGTGGAAGAGGTTTTTTGGAAAAAAGTGCTTCACACTCAGAAGGTAGGATGGGCAACTGGGATCCCGCTGGCACCCATCCTGAACAGATGGAGTTTGGCACAGGGAGACGGAGGGAGGAGGACAGGTTCTTACGTGGAGCTGGACGGAGGAGGGTAAGGCAGATGCATGGTCTACAGTTTTTTTTTTTACTGTTATAGTTGTATCATTAATAGTTACACAACCAATTAATAGGCTTTTCCAGTGACGGCAGAGGAGCATGGATGTGGACATACGATCCAAGACCTGCCAGCTGAGGAGCTGGATCCAAGGGACCAGGACTACCGTATAGATTTGGATCACAACGAGAGGCCCAGTAACATTATCATGCTTCGCATGCTGCCACACAGTGCTACAGCCAATGAGGTGCATTTCATTTAAACACGACTGTGCTGATGCTTGGATTTTCTTCTTTTTTATTGTTGTTGATTTTAAATCTAAACTTTTTTTTGTTCCTATTTAAAGATCCGAACACAACTCCAGGAGCAGGGAATCCAGCCAAGAGAAGTTCGCCTTATGAGGAATAAATCTTCAGGTGAGGACATGTCCACAGGTGGAGAGTTTTACTCCGTTTCTTTCCTCCTTGTGTCAGTGTCATTGACTACCAGCCTTGTCAGTTTTACAGCGCTTTTTGTTGACTTTGCCCTGCCTCTTGCATCTACGTTGTGTTAGGAGTGAGCCTCTTTACTTTCCAATTTTTATTCTTATTCTTGCTGTTACAGTCTTTCACAAAACTTGAGCTTCTGGCTTAATGGCTTGTGCAAAGCAAGAAAACTTACAGGTTTACGCTCATATATAGATCAGACCTTTGCTTAGTTTCCTGTTTTATTATTTTGGTTTTCTGGTTTCTGTACCTGTGCTACAGTTACCAGGGCAACATCCATGCAGTCTTAAAGAAGTGTCCTAATAATTTAGGTTTTCACGTTAGAATGCAGGCATATAACAAAGTTCATTTCATAGCTTCAATTTATCTTCCTTTGTTGCTCACATTGTCTTTACCCTTTTGTGATTTTGCTTACCATCCTGAAGTTATGTATGAGGAGTTACTGTAAATGTTGTTCACAAACTAAATGTGTCAGATCAGAAGTTAGCGTTTCAAGCTAAGTGTGTTTGTGTCATTGTAGTTGCGTTTGGGTGTGTGAGCAGCTGAATTTAAACATCGCAGCTAATGCTTGGCTACACGGGTGTCATTACTATTCAATTTCTTTTTTCTTTAATATTTTTTCAATTAAGGTAACTATACAGTAATACTGGTCTCTCACAATGCTAACTTCCTGGTTGTCTATAAGTTGTGCTTCTCTGACGCTGGCACTCTTACACTCCCCAACATTACACTCCTTTTTTCTACATTAGTCATTCTCTGTTTTTAAGCCTCAGAAGCGCGGTTGTATAGGTTTTAATTTTTGAATTTTGTTTTTATATATAGATTACTGTTTTTACTGTAAAATGCTAGCTAAATATGTTGTACAATGTTATCAGTCATGTATATTCATTCATCACAGCTGTAGACTGGCAGACGGATTTTTCAGAAAAGCAGAAATATATGTATGTGTGTGTTTGTTTGTGTATTTTGTTCGTGCCTGAGTGCTTCATCATTCAAATCCAAAGAGCTCAGACCCAAATTGATGAGTGGGTAGGCTTCTCCTTCGCATTCCTTGAGCCTAATGAGTAACTTGACGTTGCATCCTCCCACCTTGTGCGGACTACTTGAGGGAGAGGAGATGTAATGATGAATTTTATTAGAGCTGATATAGGGTCTCTCTTTTTCTCTCTCTATCTCCTCTGTACATGAAGCACTAACCCAAACACTGCGTTGTTGTTATGTTGTTGTTCGGTTGCTGTGGCGCTGGGCGGTGTCCAGGTCAGAGCCGAGGATTCGCCTTCGTCGAGTTTAATCTCATACAGGAGGCCACGCGCTGGATGGAGACCAACCAGGTCACTCTCTCCAACACAGACACAAATACACACTCAGTAGATTAATTCTGAGGGACAGTAGTTATTATGATACACAAGCCACAACACGCTATAAAGTTTTCCAGTGAAATGTAGAAACTCACTGGAAAATAACTGCCTGAGGTAGGTTGGATTTCATATAGAGTATATATTTTATTTTATTTTTTCATTTATTTTTTTTACATTTATACAACTTCCACAAACAGGCAAATTTATGCATGCATTGTGCTTAAGCTTGTCTGTCAGTTTATGAAGCCCTTGCCACATTTGTTCAGGATAACCTCTTTTAACAGAGGACCTCACTTTCTTTGACTTTTTTATGTCTGTCCTGATTTTACAATACCACCTCTGGAATAGTGTGCCATTTTTTCACAAGGTATTTTA
The DNA here is from genome assembly GCA_031762355.1 of Hypsolebias martinsi. Lineage (NCBI taxonomy): Eukaryota > Metazoa > Chordata > Actinopteri > Cyprinodontiformes > Rivulidae > Hypsolebias > Hypsolebias martinsi. The sequence goes on along the minus strand of JARVGQ010000116.1, from coordinate 18,712,305 downwards.
TATATACAGTATATATAAACAAACAGTGATTCATTTTCTTTTCTTACTTTTTTTTTTTTTTTACTGTTTTTTGTTGGTTTTTTCCAGTTAAAACATTAGGTCAAAGCTACTGTCTCTGAGGGGTGAAGGTGATGACACTTGTATGACATGTTGTAAACTGTGGAAGGTTTCCCCTTAAGGGGGGAGGGATAACACAATTGATCAAAAACACGGGTGTCCCTAAAAATGGATGTCCACATCACTACACGTACACCATCTCAGTCCGTCCGAATTTTCTAAAGCTGAAGGTTGCAGTTCTCTTGTTCTTTCTTTCAACCTCGGCTATCCCCTCTTCCTCTGTTTCTCTCCATCTCCTGCCTTTATCTCCTCCCCTTTCTTTCATTTTCTTTCTCATCTCTTGTGAGATGAGGCCTCTCTGTGGCATGTGTGGCCAGATTATGGCTGATATTCATTCTTTGTCCTTCCTGCTTCTCTTTATTTTCCATTCAGGGAATGCTGCTGATCCTAGGACAGAGAGTGTCGATGCACTACAGCGACCCCAAACCACGGGCCAACGAGGACTGGCTCTGCAACAAGGTTCTGTGTGTTAAGTTAAGCCTGTTAGACCCGGGCCTGATGTAAAATTTCTTCTGGTACTGCTTATGCAGCTCTCACTCTGACTCATTCAGGAAGTTTTCTAACAATAGCTCATTTGACATTTTAACAGTGTGGTGTGCAAAACTTTAAAAGAAGAGAGAAGTGCTTCAAGTGTGGTGTGCCTAAATCAGGTAGTTAATTGGAGCTGTTGTAAATTGCTGAGATAATCCTATTTTTATACAGTAATTACATAATTGCATAACTGTGATGTTCCCTTTCTGTAGAGGCTGAGCTGAAGTTGCCACAGGTGCAGAGGGATTTGCCTGTCAGTCATCAGAAGGAAGGAGCCCAAGGTTTACTGCCTCTACCAGCATCCTACCACACAACTGGTCCCAGTGTCCCGCCGGGCCATGCTGCCCAGCAGGCTGATGTTGCTAATGACAGTAAGCCTGTCAGCTTATTGTTCTTGTCACATCAGTTTTTCTTGTTAAACCTGGGAGGAGCAGCTTTTCTTTATAACATATGTTTTTGTTGCACGAGTAACATTTTGTGTAGTGTTTAATGTTATTTTGTAAAAAACAAACAAAAAAAATGTTTACTGTTTATTACAAAATCAGTAGCAGAAATAATTTGTTGCATGGTTTAACACATTATTATTGTTTACTTTTTCAAATATATAATTTCCACACTTCTCTTTTAACAGCTCTGATTCTAAGAAACCTTGGTCCTCATACTTCAGTGGAAGCCATTTTATCTGCTTTGACTCCATTTGCCACTCTCTCCCCTTCCAATATTCGTCTAATCAAAGACAAGCACACACACCTCAACAGAGGCTTTGCCTTTCTGCAGCTCTCTACAATAGTGGTAAGAATTTGAAAGACTCACATAGTCTGCAAATGAAGTTGCATCTTAAAGGCTTGGCATACATACTAAATTACAATAAGTAACTTGTCAAATGCTGATTTATTTTTAAGAATAATGCCTTCAGATTTGATGAACTTGTGTTCATAACCTTCTTGCAGATATTTTGTAGATATAGTTTGAAAAAAAATAAATGCACTGACCGTTGCTTATGTGAAAGCTCTCTGTGTGATTTATGAACAGGAGGCTTCTCAGCTGCTCCAGATCCTGCAGGCTCTCCAGCCACCTCTGTCTGTCGATGGCAAAGTTGTTGTGGTGGAATATGCCAAAGGCTCCAAGCGGTAAACCCTCACTCAGATTTAGCTGCAGCAGAAACATTGTTGTTCAAATTTGGATGTTATTAAATGAAACTCGGCTTCCATAAAATCTTTTTTTTTTTTATGTTTGTTTGTTTTTTTGTTAGTGATGTCTTTGCCACAGACAGTAGCAGAGTGAGTGCTGCTACAGTGGCCAGCACAGCTATAGCTGCTGCACAGTGGGCCGTCACTCAGGTAGCCTATCTGACCCAACCTCACGTTACTGCGAAACAGAGACTTCACTAAATAAATAAATATGTTTGTAGTTTCTTGTGGTTTTGTTGTATCTTTTTATGAAACATACATTTTTCTCCCAATTCTCAGAACGCATCAGGTGTAGGGCAGGATGTAGATGCAGCGGTCTGTCAGCAGGGGGCAGCAGTAACCTACAGTCAGGAAGGACACAAGTATTCTGGACCAGACAGCATGACAGACTCCAGGGTTGCTGCCTTGTCGATTGCAGGAGCGTCTTTAAATGGGGCATACCCGGGAGGAGGGACCACAGGTTCTAATCAATACCAGATCAATATTATTTTATGATCTACACAACTGAACACAATGGTTTTTGATTGAGTTTTATTTGCTTGTTGACAGCTGTCACTTCACTGGAGGCATTAAAATCTGGTTCAGCAGCTGTGCAGCACTCTCTCACTCACCCGCAGGAGGCTCTTGTCACCCCAGCCACCACACAGGTACAACAGTACTGTTTGCTTTACCTTTTGGATTTTCATTTTGCGTAATTGCATGTACATGTACACATGTGGTGAGAATGACAAATAAAGAAACTTTGACTTTGATATGCCCAATTGAATGCTGTTATTATGTTTTAAAAGCTCCGTCTGATTACAGGTTGAGATAGTGGGAAAACCACAACCAGCTACTTCTAGCCACCCTGCCACTCCGGGTACTGAACATGAGCTAAAGCAGTACCGTAAGTTTCATCTCATGTTTCTAATGACTGCAAATAAATAAACTATGAAACAGTATAAGGTTGGCCGAAGCCGAAATTATTTTATTCCCCAGTAAGACTTGAAAAATCTAAAAATAGTCACACTGATGTGAATTTTGCTTTTCAGCTGTTCCAGATGTGTCTACATACCAGTATGATGAAAGCTCTGGTTATTATTATGACCCATTGACTGGACTTTACTATGACGCAAATTCTCAGGTAATTATTATGTTAAACAGATATTTGTTTATGCTGATATTAAACTGGTATCCTTCCTCAAGTTTAACTTTCTGATTCTGTGTATTTCTTCCCTGGGCAGTATTACTACAACTCTCACTCTCAGCAGTACATGTACTGGGATGGAGAGAAGCACACTTATATTCCTGCTTCCAACCAGTCAGACTGTGAACGTGCTCAAACAAAAGATGGAGCAGCCTCTTCAGACTCTGCTCCGTCTGCCTCAGGAAGCAAGGAGAAAAAGGACAAACCAAAGAGTAAAACTGCTCAACAGGTACTGTTCAAAGACAGCCACTCACAGAAAGCCGACTGTAATTTTTGCAAATAAATATGCACCCAGTCTTTCTTTTTTAATTTTAATGTCTTGTATTCATTTAGATTGCCAAAGATATGGAGCGTTGGGCTAAGAGTCTCAATAGACATAAGGAAAACATGCGTTCTGTCTCTTCGTCCCCGGCCTCTGGCTCTTCTGCTAACACACGAGCTCCTGGCCACAGTTTCTTGGATGACTACAGAGAATCTGCCAGCGCTGATGCAGGCTATGCAGTTCTGGAGAAAAAGGCGAGTGACCCTAAGACAATTGATTTAAAGTGTTACGATGTCAAAGTCAATTGTAAGACTGATTAAGAATCTTGTGCAGATTTTATTAACCGAATGTTCTTTTGTCAACTTTTTTTTTTCTCTGTTCTGCAGGGCGCACTGTCTGAAAGGCCACCGAGCTTCCTAGACCAGATCCGACTAAGTACAGAAGTAAGGATTTGTAGTTTTTCTAAAGTTTCTATTATTAACAGGTGTAGATATGTTGTTTTCCGACCTATAGCATATTGTCAGTGTCACTCTTTAATTTTTTTTATGTAATTGCCACAGTCGCCTCCTCGGCAGTCTGGTCTCGTCCCGGCGTACAGTGCAGAAAGTGACAGTGAAGATGAAGGAGGTGACAAAGATGAGAAGGACGGCAAAATGACGGACTGGGTTAAACTGGCTTGTCTGCTGTGCAGAAGGCAGTTCCCAAGCAAAGAAGCTCTTATCAGGCACCAGCAGCTCTCTGAACTACATAAGGTAAATCACATCACATACACAGAATGGATAGCCTGTTTACAGATTTTGAGGGTACACTTATGTAAGAGCAGCAAAACAGAATTATAACCGTTTGAAACGAAGCATTAATAATAATTTTCAGTGCTTGTCTGTTCAAGCAACACGCATTCTGACAGCAACCACAGAAAATAATAGTCACTATGCTTTATTAGAACACAGCAGTTGTCCTAATCTGTTATTTGGTATTTGTACAAGTGGATTTATGAGTAGCTCAGTCTATTCTGCATGGACGCTGTGTATGAAACACCGTAAGACAATTATTTAGTTACTAAATGTTTTTTTTTTTTTTGTCTTATTGTTTCTTTCCCCTCTTTATCTGTTCTCTCAGCAAAACTTGGAGCAGAGAAAAAGTCAGCTGGAAGCTCTTGGCATAGAGGTTAGTCAAGTGTCAAAGGCTGGTTTGAACTGCTCACTTTAGATTTACTGTTCACTATACTGTAGTGTAAATGCACTTTTTCAAATCTTGTCTTTCTTATTTTTGATGCAGAGACGAGCCGATGGATCTCCTGAAACTAAGAAGAGAAAGTTTAGCCCCGTGTAAGCAGTAGTGATGTCAAAGATGCTTATCAAATTATCAAGTCTTAATTTGATTTATATATATTTTTTTATTTTAACGTTTATCTTTTTTATAGGGTTGTTACTTTTTGTTATTTGCTTGCATGTGTCTTCATCTTGTTTTTCTGTCCTTTTTTTCTGTAGTGATGGAATCACAGGCACTAGTCTTGGTGAAAGGATGCTGCAAGGAGGCATTAAAAAAGGACTTTTGTTGCGCAACAAACAAGTGGAGTGACCACATCCTTTAAACTTCCTGACCCAGAAAACACCGTAACCCACATACAATTCTTTACTGTTGACATTTTTAATAAAACCTAATTTTGGGTAGACATTATAATTACCTCAACAGTGGTAATGCTCGGTGGTGGTAATCCCATGGACGTATCCTCCTGTAGCAGTAGATATTGGAATATTGCACAAATTGCACAATTTTGCTTGCTTTCTGGTTGATGCAGTTTTCATCTAACAAGCTCTTGTGTATTATTCAGATTTTATGTGGTTTGGAAAAACACTCTTTTTTTTTAAATAAAAGATTGATAATGGCAGCAAATGAGAATTTCTAATATTACTCTCTATGCACCATATGATTTTAAGTTAAAGTCGTATTCCTTGCCATTCAGTGAATGGTTGTTCTGGGCATAAACTGTGTATATTTTAGAATGAGCACTTTTCTACAGCAGTTAAGGCAAAAGCGAGTGTAACCTTTGGAAATAGACACGGTCACATTCACTGTCACTGTGAGATGAGAAGTGTTTCATTATCAAACAGACTGGAATTAACATTGTAATAGATACCCATGTTTGGACATTATTTTTCATTTATGTATTTGTATAATAATGTGACTGTCTCATCAAGCTAATGTAAGTGAATTAAAAACACTTTCATCTACTGTGATGTCTTGAATGAAAATGCCTGTAAACGGCAATTTTTTCAGCCTGTATTATATTTTACATGAAAAACTATATTAATGTTATATTTCTGGCATTAGGTTTAAAATACTGTACAATGCTTCATCCAATAAGTGATTTAATTGTAGAAAAGTAGATTAGTTTCTTCTTGGCATCCTTCATTGATGGCAGTGGTTTCCATGGTAACGACAGTAAACACTTGGGTTAGTTCCTGGACACCGTGAAACAAAATTTAAACAATTAAAAACCATGCACACTTGATTTATTTAAGCTTATTCGAGACTTAATCGTTTGGATTTTGGTAAGTTTGGAGTTATTGTTGGAACGAGAGTCTACTTAGCTACTGGTCCACAGTTAGCCGCTTTAGCTCAGAAGGCTAGTTGGTAACCAGGATGTTTGATGAGGATGGAGACCTGTCGGATGTGGAAGAAGCAGGTAGTTCAAAGGAAGTCGAAGACAGCGAGAAGGTAAAGTACTGATAATGTGGCTAATAAAAATGGCGACTAAATGTTGGCGTAAGTGATCCCCCCCCCCCCCCCAAGCAAAATTTGTTTATAGCACGAAATTAGCTGCCATGCCCATGCATTGTGTGGCACATAATTTACCAATGACTGTGTGTGTGTGTGTGTGTGTGTGTGTGTGTGTGTGTGTGTGTGTGTGTGTGTGTGTGTGTGTGTGTGTGTGTGTGTGATTGGTGAAGTTAAAGAAATAATAATTGTTAATCTACTGTAGTTAACGTAAATAGATACTATATTGATGGGTTAAATATAGATTTAGTAGTTATATGTATGGATTATACATGTAATAAATGTAAGATTATATAAGTGGTTAAGGCATGGGAATTTTGATAAGTTTATTCTTCTAGCCACTCCCTTGAATATGTAAAACAAAAAGTTTTGATATTACACTTCATGCTGTATTTTTTACGTGTTTTTTTTTTTTTTTACATATTCAAAAAATAATAAATTAACTAAACTAACTAATGTTGTCCGAATACTGATGACCCCAAGATTCAAACAGGACTAAAAACTTGAATATAAAAAAAAAATGTATTAAATTTATACATTAGGGCTCCACGACTGGAAGCTCATTTAAAGTGGGGGGGAGGCATGGCCTGAGGGTGGGAGTGCAGAGGTCAGATGGCCATGGGCCACAGAGGAAGAGGTCAGGTAAACAGATCCCTGCTTTTCATGCTGCAGAGGAGCAGAGATGTAGAAGAAGAGAGAAAAACTAAACTACCATTCAGATTGTCGTCGGTGCTCGTGGTTTTTTTCAGCAGCAGTTTTCAACGTGCAGATGAACGTTGAGGCGTCCTATAGAAGAGGAAGGCTGCTGTGCCAAAAACCACTCGTGATCTTCCTTCCTCCGTGTTTGACAGTAACACTCTCCTCCTCCTCCTCCTCCTCCTCCTCCTCCTTCCTCTCTCTCCCCCTCCTCTGTTACAAAACAAAGAGCGTAGAAATGTTTACTGTCACCTCACCTGTCTGCTTTTCCCGTCTTGCCTCATTGTCATATTTATGTTTAATTATAACAGTTCTAGGAAGAAAAAAAAAAAAAAAAACGGTTTGGAAATGTCACTGGCTTTATTTCCATGTAATGTATTTCATGAAAACCGTCAGGTGTTGTGTTTTGTGATGATAAAACTCACAAAGCTCATCTTCGGCAAAATTTTTTCCACATTTCACTGAAATTATACCATTAAATATATGAATAAATATGTGAATATGTATATATAAACACATTGATTGCATCATAGCCTTAGCAAAAATTTATTGTTTAAAAAAAAAAGTCAGCAAACTAAATTTGCATTTCTCTGGAAAAAAAAAATATATCTTATAATTTAAATATGATCAAAATAATTTTGTTTATGTTTCCACTTGTGCATAAATATGCTTATGAATTTAGATAGTTATTTTAAACTAATACCTTTATTACGTGAACTAAAAATGTGTTGCACATGTAATTTAATTTTCCAAATGACAAAATGCTGTCGTTTCGAGCATTTAATGATAAAGGTGAACGTTTTAGGTAGAATGTGCCAGATGTTTGCTCATTTTTGTTGCTTTTTATTATTTTTTTTTTAATAAAAAAAAATGTAATGTTATATAAAAGCAGTTTCCACTGCAGTGATGTGTAGTAGATTCTGCACAGCAACAGAGCAGAAGGTGGCTCACTCTTTGCACTTGCTCTATAATAAGATTTGATGACAGGTATATTCATAAAATTTAGATGCCACTTGGCCGTATGAGCGAGATCGGCGTGTCCAGCTGGATGAACTGGATGAGGGCGGCTGCAGTCGTCATGGATTGGCTTGTTTTTTTGTTTTTTTTTTGGTTTGGAGGTGTGTGTGCATGGGGCATCACACAGAAAGGGGGAGACGGCGCCTCTGGCTGTCATAACCCCTTCTCCTCCCCTCTCTGTGCATCTCATTCTTTCTATCTCATTCAGTGCATCTTTGCATGTTTCTTTTTTTACGCCCTCCTCTCTGTGCTCAGGCGCTGGCACGACGTGGGGGACTCACTGCCACGTCCTTTGTCGAAGGGAGCCCTCTTTGGGTGGTTAGCATCATATGAGAGATTTAACTCAGATTCAAAACAAATAACATTTATGCTCTTTAAAAAAATGCAACACTGAGGCATTTTATTATTATTTTTGCACCTTTATTCGTTCCATTTCAGTTAATCTTCTGCACATTTTCTAAAAAACATTAGAAGCAGACCTTCATTAAATGCCTTTGTGTGTATTCTCTGATCTCTGAAAACAACGTGACGCTTCTGTCTCCACCGTCATTGTGTACAGATGTTCAGATGTTTGCAGCTGACAGGCGCGCTTGATGGCTTTTCATCTGATGAAGTTTTTCAGTACGATGCTGCACCGAAGGCCGAGCCTTCGAGTCACGCTGCAGCCGAGTCCAGCATACGTGTCACGTTATCGTGAGAGGAGCAAGCTGCTGGGGGGCGGTCGAGGCTCGGCCATGGGCAGCGAGGGAATGGGAAGGGAGCGTAGAAGAAGTGCAATGATCAGGTGTGTGTGTGTGTGTGTGTGAGAGAGAGAGGGAGTGTGTGTGTAGGTGTGCTTACAGCATGAATGAACGGTAAACCTGATCCTTACTTAATCCCTAGTAGTCCATAATGTCGTCTTTATCCAAAGAACGCACCCTCTTGTTTAAAACTCCCCTTCTTGCTTCCTCCTCCTCCTCCTCGCCGTCGTCCTCGTGTCTTCTTGAAGTGAACTTGGCGAGCGTTTCTGTGGTTTGCTCTCTCACAATATGTTATCGTGTTAACAATCTTGGTTGAATCATTGCGGTAGACGAGATTTATGACTGAGAAGATGCGCATGTGTCGCAGCACGTGTGTGTGTGTGTGTGTGTGTGTGTGTGTGTGTGTGTGTGTGTGCAGCAGCAGCACCAAGATTTGTGGGTAGCTATACACACATTTTGAAAAATCTAATGTGCTTCGAATGTGCAACATTAAAATCTTGCCATGGAGCCGGTTTGAATTTGAAGAGAAATCACTGCAGAACGGAAGCAGAAACATTTCATTCGCTCTTCTTCCATCACGATGTCGTGGATTAGTTTAGTAGCGTTTGGAACATTTATGGGACTTTGCTTTCATTTCCAACAGTGGATTAGTCAAAGAGACATATCTGGATGTTTGGTGTCGTCGAGCAGACGTTCCACGCTGCTTCTGTAATACATTTATTGCATCAACCCAGTGGCCACCAGAGCTGTGTGCTGCAACCCCTGTTGTGTTTCTGTGAGTGTAGGACCTGTGTGATGCATGGCTGTCCAGGACTGGTGGTGGAGGTGGGGAGGGGGGCAGACTGTGCCTGTCTGAGGCAGCAGCTACAGCCCTGTGCACAGGGATGGGAGAAACAGCAGTTTTGTGTCTAAATACAGGCGTGGCAGGGATGACAGTGAACACTCGGAGGGCTGAAAAAATCAAACTGAGCACACCCCCCCCCCCCCCTCTTCTGGACACTGGAGGCCAACATTCCACCCTCCGTACTGGCGCTTATCATTACAAAGGACAGAATGCATAAAACATGGAGGACGCTTAAACAGAGGCGGCCCTGGTCGCCTTTTCCTCCCTACGCTGAAGCTGCCGAACAATACTCGGGCCCCTCCGGCCTGCGACTCTGACGACACGCACGCCATCTTTTTTTTTTTGTTGTTGTTGTCCTCCCTCGTTTCTTTGTCGAGCTCTTCCTCTTCCTCTGTGTTACTGTGCTCCGTGGAGTGATAACTGCCCTCGCATTGTTTATCTGTGTCTGTGAAATCTCCATTGTGCTGCCAGAATGTAAGTGTGCACGTGTGTGTGTGTGTGTTTGAGGGAGAAGAGTGGCAGGTCTAACATGTTGACAGCGCCTCGGCTGCACAGCTCCATTTCATACTTAGAACATGTATTTCTTTTAAGTTATTTATTAAAAAAAAAATAAAACATGGTTTACTCAAAATCACAGACGTTAGGGCACAAACAATTTTTAAATTAATTTGTTAAATTGAAGAAATTAAGAATTTAATAGCTGATTTACTGTCTTTCTGACTTATAATAGATGTATCCATACGTGTGTGTGTGTGTGAGCATGTGTGTGTCTATTTGACCAGTTTTAATTTGACAGAACAGCTAAAAACTAAATGAAAGTAGTGGGGAAATTGTGTTTGCTCTAATAATAACCTGCCACTAGGATCTGAAAATGCTGAATCATATATAATCAGATAAAACAGTGTGTTTTGAATTTTCATGTCATTCGTTCAACGTTCTTTTCATTGAGCCTCGGTTGTCATGACATGCTGATTCACTTTTCATCGTTTCCCTATATAATTATATTTTCTGTTTCTGAATTTAGTTCTTTTTAATGACAAACAGCAACATGCAGGCCTGCCGTAGTGATCCACTGTCTGTATGTGTGTGTGATGTGGCCGGGCTGCTGGAATGCACTGCTGGGATGTGCTGGTCCCCAGCAGGTCTGTGGCACTTCCTCTCTGTGTACCTCGCAGCTTATCCTTCTCAGGATTATGGACAGAAGAAAAGAAAAGAGCGATGGCTGGAGCACTCTCTCCCTCTCACACCCTCTTCCTAGTTTTTTAACACACAGAAATCTGAACAAAAAGAGTAATTCACTTGCAAATGTGTCGTAGCCTGTCCATGTTCCCGGTGAGGGAAGAGAGGAGGAAGGGGAGGGGCAGGGATGGATTGACGTAGAGCGAAGGCTGCCGTGTGTTTTCAGTGTGAGGTGGCTAAGGTGTAGCTGTTTTGTGCAGGTCTAAAATAAATATGACCACGTCTGCCGATTGATGGATTCTTTTTAAAATTGTTTTAAAAATCTAAATCATTCATTATGAATGTGTAGCAGCTGTTGTCGTAAAGTAGGCATATACAGTAGGTTGTAGCTTCTCCTGGCGTGACCTGCTGTTTGTTCAGTGTCCTAGGCGACTGATCTGCCAGTAGTGAAGGGGTTAAGAAGCAAGGATAGCCCTCTTTTGTCTCTGTGGCCCTCTTTACCATTGTTGTGGTGGAATTGAGCTTGGTGCACCTCACTTGACCACAGCAAATCAATAAAATGGCCTCTAAGTGCTGTAGCCTCCGTAGTCCTCTGAAGTGAACTCTTTCAGCTTCTGCTGCTTTCTTTACACACACACACACACACACACACACACACACACACACACACACACACACACACCACCACCACCACCCCAACCCTCGCTGTGTGTGTGTGCAATGTGCAGTACATGCCTTTATATACTGTACACTCTTGTTTTTCTTATAACAATTCGCTGTAATCACTCATGCATGGCTAGTTTTGCAGAATAAGCTAGCACGCCGGAGCTTTTTTTCCTCCCTGTTAAAAAGTGTGAGCATCTGAAGAGTGTGTCAGTTCATTTGACTTGATCACATGCACATATGCACGCACACATGCAGACTACACGCAATCAGAAAGCATTATATAGAAGGTAGACGTGGAGGCTGTTAGCTCCTGCTGGGCTAAAACGACTAATTGCTAACTTTTTGAAAATGCACATACATTATGTTTTTATGATCCATGGGGAGAATAAAAGGGATTGGAGCTTTACATTTGGCAGAATGATAAAGCGCATTTATTTTCTATCTTTTCTTTTAATATTCAGTGAAGTGTGTCTGGCTTCGTGAATGCCAGTAAATATCTCTGCTGATCTGACCACCACCACCTGAGCAGCGTTATAAAATTGAAAAAGGCGGACCTGCTGTTTGTAGCTGCAAAATGAATGATAGCCCGCAGATTTGGAAACCTTGGCTACTAAGCTATTCACTTTTTTTATGTTATGTTTTTCAGATGTGGCACAAAGAACATCCATCCATCCAAGAACAATCTGACAAATATTTTCCATAATGATTTTATATTTTTCATTTTAAAGATGTATCATCATAATGCAGTGTGTTGGCGCTATTGTGTTTGATTGCACAGATGATTGTTTATAGCGGAGTACCACCTCTGCAGACATTGTAATTAAAAAGAAGATATACAGCATGAGCGTCTGTTGCCATCCCATCTCATCTCATCAAATAAGCATCTAGCTCTCACAGTGCGCATGTTGGTAGATTTATGAAAGATTACCCATTGGCTGAATTATAATTGGCACAGTCCTGTGTATAAACCTTTTTTTGCCAGGTGTCGTATAGGCCACATTAAATGTTACACCAGACTGCAATTACAGCAATATTTCCTCAAAGCCACATTATTACGCCTTTATTTTATTCTGAGGGGTGTCTCCTCCTCATGTGCCTTTGCCTCCCCCCTTGTCCTCTCTTGCTTTCCTTCCTATGAAAAACCTGCATGTTTTTTTTTTTTTTTTTTTTTTTTTTTACTCTGGGTCTCACTTTACCAATAACAAATGTTGTTTATCATTTTCTCTGTGTTAAATGAACAAACATGAGGACTTCTGTGCTTCATAATAAATTGATTAGAGAGAGAGGCTTCCACACAGCAATACCAAAAAAATGGAGATTTGTGTCTGCTCCCGTGTATTTGTAGCCTGAGGAGGAGGAGGAGGGAGGAGGAGGAGGAGGAGGAGGAGGAGGAGGGATGAGGAGGTGTACTATCTTCTGAGCCATACAGATATAAATACAGTGGACACAATGAAAACTCATACAAAACACATAAATGTATGTATGTATATGTGTGTATGTATAAATTTGTATGTATGTGTGAAT
>JARVGQ010000116.1:18442134-18456219 GCA_031762355.1 Hypsolebias martinsi | reverse complement strand
CAGCCCCCCCCCCCCCCCCCTGCACACACACACACACACAAAGTGCAATATCAGAGTCCAAAACAGAACTAGATGATTCCACGACAAACTGTAAAAAAGTAGTTGTGTCCTGGGCTGCTAGTAAACATGTCTCGTTGTGTGATATACTGCACGTACTCTGAGAGGAAGCCATAATGCAAAGATGCGATGACAGTGGACGTGGATGTAACCTGTGCAGACTCGACAAGGGAGCCGTGAGAGCAGAGCAGTGACATGAAGAAACACATGTGTTCACAAACAGCAGATCAAATGTCAGCTTGGAATACAGGAGAGAGAGCTTTTGCCTTTCTTAAGAACATTCTGTAAAACCAATCGGGGTGCTTTTGTAATGTAAATACCTTAAAGTGGTTAAATTAAACACTGTTTAGAACAGGCATTCTTAACCATCAGTAACGGTAAATGCGCTTCTGCATCAGTGAGGAATGAGCTTGAGCTGAAATGTTGACTTTTTCCATTGAAATTATCCAAAGGGATATTTGTTATTACTCTTTTATGCAACTATTCATGATCCCATGGACGTAAAAATGACTGACTATATGGGACGAAAATCCATCCAAGCAGAGTAACCTTGCCAAGCCAACTGATATCCTCACTTCTAATATAAATGATAACACTTACAGGGTAATTTAGAGCTGGCAGACAGTTATTCAGGCAGCCTTTCTTTCACTGCTAACATCTCTCTCTCTCGCTCTCTCTTTCTCTCTCTTTCGCCCACAAACACACACCTCAGCCATGCATGTAGAGAAATTTTGACCCTGATGTATAACTTTTCTATTTTCGTTCAGAGCTCTGAAACCAACTGCATCAACTTGTGGTGAGAAAACCTGAGACAGAACTGGAAACAACAGAAATAGAAACCGGTAACTCTGAGGCATGGACACCTCTTCCTGATCCAGTCCAGACTCGTTGTGACGACATTGTGCGGTGCCTTGCCCACCTTCTCTAAAACATGCAACCGCACTCCTAAATAGCCCTAAATGCATTCCTGTTGAGCGTCCAGTTTTTTTTTTTTTTTTTTTTTTTTTTTTTTTTTTTTTTTTTTTTTTTTTACAGTAAAAATCGGGAAATGGAACATTCATTGGCTTGGAGAGATGAGTTTTACCAGATAGCTGATCTGACAGCTCACTTTCACTTTGGAAAATTTTAATTTATGGTTTTATCTGTATGTGTGTGGGGGAGGGGGGTTACCTTCCCAAATAGAAGATGTTTTCTGCATTAACAGTTTTTTTTTTTTTATTCTTTGTCATCTAGTGACACATAATTTCACTTGGTGAAAAATGGAGTCTGTAGTTCAATCTGAGGTTTTATTTCACAGATGGTAAATGTGGTTAAAATGGATTACATTAATATACAGTACTGTATGGTATAGTGGGGTGTAGAGGGCCAGCGTTTTTCTACAGCAGGCTTCAACATAACAGGCTGCTTTTGAATTTACAAACTTCATGGTCAGCAGGTCTGGATTTAGCAGAGCTGCTGCTTACTTGCATTATTTAAGGTAAATATGCAAAGTAACTTAACACATACTGTATATGTAACTGTCCTAAAAGATGTTCTAGTGTGTCAGTGCAAAACGTGGAAGAAAAATGAACAAGCTGTACGCTGATGCACCGCATTGCTGAGGGCTTTAATTTGTGAATGTTTGTAGTTTTTCTGGTCAGTGGCACAGTGGCTCAGTTGGTAAAGCTTTTGCCTCTCAGCGAGATGGTCACGAATCCTGGCCTTTCTGGGTGCAGTTTGCATGTTCTCTCTGTGCACGCGTGGGTTTTCTCCAGGCACTCTGGCTTCCTCCCACAAAGAAAAACATGCATGTTGGACTGATTGGTAACTCTAAATTGTCCCTAGGTGTGAGTGAGAGAGTGAATGTTTGTTTGTCTTGTTTGTTTTTGTGTGGCCCTGTGATGGACTTGGACCTATCCATGGTGTACCCCACCTCACAGTGTCTGCTGGGTATGGGCACCAGTGATCCATGACCTTAAAAGGAAGAAGCAGATAAAGATAATGGATAGATGTTTTTCAAGTCTATGAACTGGGAATTCATGTAAACCTTAATATTTTTTGTTGAAATATATTTAAGTGGAATGGAGTTACACTGTGTTTAAGGGAAGGTACCGGTAGGATTTCTTTTGTTTTGTCCTTCTCTGAGGCAGCGTGCCAGACCTTGACAAGTGAAGGGAACAATTTTATTTACCATCAAATGCAATGGCAGAGTCAGGAGGTAGCCATTGATGGTCTTGGCCATAATCTTGAGCCCCACAAGGGCAGAGGGTGGAAGTGTATCATGACAGGAACAAAGGAGATTTCTGAGGACCTCAGAGAAAAAGTTGTTGATGCTCATCAGGCTGGAAAAGGTTTAAAAATAAACATCTCTGAAGAATTTGGACTCCACCAATCCACAGTCAGACAGACTGTGAACAAATGGAGGAAATTCAAGACCATTGTTACCCTCTCCAGGAGTGGTTGACCAAAAAAGATCACACCAAGAGCAAGGTATGGAATTGTCGGCAAGATCACAAAGGATCCCAGGGTAACTTCTTAGCAACCGAAGACCTCTCTCACATTGACTAATGTTAATGTTCATGAGTCCACCATCAGGAGAACACTGAACAACAATGGTGTGCATGGCAGGGTTGAAGGAGAAAGCCACTGCTTTCCCAAAAGAACATGGCTGCTCATCTGCAGTTTGCTAAATATCATGTGGACAAGCCAGAAGGTTATTGGAAGAAAATTTTGTGGACAAAAGAGGCCAAACTAAAACTTTTGGTTTAAATGAAAAGTGTTATGTTTAGAGAAAGGAAAACACTGTATTCCTGCATAATAACCTTAATCCATCTGTGAAACATGGAGGTGGTAGTATCATGTTTTGAGCCTGTTTTTCTGTTTCTGGGCCAGGTTGGCTTTCCATCATTGATGAAACAATGAATTCTGAATTAAATCAGAGAATTCTAAAGGAACATGTCAGAACATCTGTCCAAAAACTGAATCTCAAGAGAAGGTGGATCATTGACCCTATAACCACACAAATTGTTCTACCAAAGAATGATTAAAGAAGAATAAAGTCCATGTTCTGGAATGGTCAAGTCAAAGTCCTGACCTTAATCCAATCCAGATGCTGTGGAAGGACCTCAAGCAACAGTTAATGTGAGGAAACCACCAACATCCAGAGTTGAAGCTGTTCTGTTTGGAGGACCATACATTGAAAGCAAAGGTTCACATACTTTTGCTACTCACAACTACGCAAAATTGGATCATTTTCTTAATAAATAAATGACCAAGTATAATATTGTTGGCTCATTTGTTTAAGTGTTTATCTACTTTCAGAATTTGTGTGAAAATCTGATGATCTTTTAGGACCTATTTATGAAGAGATATAGACGATTCTAAAGAAAATCTAAAAATAAATTCTAAACAAACTTTCAAGCACCACTGTAAAAAATGAGATTTTTTTTTTTTCAAATCCCATTTCAAATTTAAAACTGATAAATTTCTTTGTAAGAAAATTGTACCCATCAACAACAAGGATACTGAAAAAAACTTAGTGTTCTGACATTGCATGTGTGTTCACATTTTTTTAAAGTACCGCTCTATTAAGGTTAGAAATTGATTTCACAATTACTGCTTCAGCATGTGCACCAGCCTCAAACTATATAGCTTGTTACCATGTGAACAAAGTCAAGAAACTGAAAAGCATGTGTTGTAAGACAGATGTATAAACATTTATGCAATCACCAACAGCAGCTGTCAAACTTGCATCAATAGGGGGCAGGCTTTGAAAGAACAGCCAAGTTCAGACATTGAAATACTCCGAACATCTGAAAGTACCCATGCTTTCTTGAGAATGTGACTTTTTCTGTACCTGTGGGTTTGGTGTTCCGCTTCACTCCTACAGTTATCGACCAGCTGCACAGCTGGAGTTGTGGTCATGCTGCAGCTTGAACTGTCCTGCTGGGATGCAGTCAATCATTCATTCTGAAGGTGCTTCGTCCAGCACAATTCTTCAACTCAACCTTGGTGTGCAAAAGCAATTAAAACCAATGCTGTGACTTCATACATCTATAAATCCAGCTGTTGACAGGTTTAAACATAAAAATAATACTTTGAAACTGACTCCTTTAAACCTTCTTTCATAAAATGTTATACCCGCATCATTCTTTTATCCAACTTATTGTTTTATTGGATTTAGAAACCAATCAGAAATGTTAACACCACTCAGTTTGCACAAAACAGCTGCATCCCCACCCCCCTTCCACACACACACACACACAGAGAGAGAGAGAGAGAACTGACAGGATCAAACATGGGGTGTGCTCTTAAAGTCTATGACTGCACCAGTGTAAATACAGTATTAGTCACTGTCAGAAGCATTTACACTGTAATGAAGTCCTTAAACTCTACTTTTCTCAAAGCAGATCTCTCATTGGTCTCGTCTGTCCTCAGCTTGTTATGCTTGTCTCATGCTTTCTGCATCTTTACATCACCAACAGCTTCTCGCCACTCATCCAAACATCTCACTTACTCCCACACTGAAAAAATATCCCCTCTCATTCTCTGACGCACAGTGAACAATCATCTCATTAACCAATCTACTGTCACTGGAACCTTGAGGATCACGTATAAAACATCTTCAACCCGTCTTCAGGGAGACATCTATCATCCAGGCCAAACAAAATCTTGTCTTTGTGCATGGCAGACTGGAAATAACTTGTCAATCCTTGAGTAGTTCAGATCTGTGTATGAAGAGACTTAAAAAAATGCTGAATAGAAGGAAAACCGTTTGATGAATTTATTAAATGCACACCAAATAATATTTTATTTGAGGATGTTTTTCCACTGGGCTTTTACTGCTGGCAGATATCTTCAAGATGTCTGGTGTCATTTGCAGCCTTCTTAGTTTTCTTGTTGAATTGTAGAGGCTTTTTAAAATTTATTTATTTATTTATTTATTTATTTATTTATTTATTTATTTATTTATTTATTTATTTATTTAGCTTGTTTTGTACTCAAAGCTTTTTTGCCACAAATTTTCTTATAGAGTTATGATGAGCAGCTTAAGCAAATCTAAGTTTTGTCACGGGCATCACTTTTTGGACACCTGGACAGAAGTTTTCCTTTGACAGAAAACATGTTTAAGTCTAAAAATCATGTTATTAGGTCCAAATCTGGTTAAACAAGTGCACTCCTGTACTTTATATCCTAAACATGGGAGCAGCTGGGTGCAAAAGTGTTGCTGGAGGTGGGCAAGGCTTGCATAAAAATCAAGCTGCTATGATAAAAATAAATAACATTGGCTGCTTAAAATGGGGCAGAACATCTCACTGCTCACTTAATTCAAGACACAGACTGTGTAACAAATTTAGCATATTTTCTTTCAATACAGAGTCAAATTTATGTCGACCAATCTCAACAGTTGCAGGTCAGAAAGATACTATTAGCAGTAGTGACAATGACAATTTCAGACACAGTGCAAAGTATGGCAAGGAAAAAAAAAAACATTGATAATTTTATATTTGGTATTTATTGAAAGAAAAGTAGAGCACTGAGCCAATCTGTAAAAAGTAACAAAATATCAAGTATAACAACTATGTTTACCAAACCTTAAACTTATAGAGAAGCTTATAAATCCACACGGTTGATCTGGCTGAAATAGTTCTCACTGAGAATCATCACAGGGATAGTGGGAAGTTAACAGAGTGGTGGCGACGCTAACATCTGAACATCTGCGACAGAAAACTAAAGGTACCGGCAAAGCTGAACAAACGTGAGAGGATTTTGTTTCAGGACATTAAGGTGCATTTCCCTTTTACAAAAAAAAAAAAAACAGTGAAGACCTGCAGCAGTGAGAATTAAAAATCTGAAAAGTGACCTTAAAAATGTATCATCGTTAGACTAAATATTCACCTGTTAAGAAAACAATACTTTTCTTTCTTTAAACTGAAAGGAAGATTTAGTTTAAAATAATAAATACAGTTTATTGATTGACTGAATAAACTATGCTATAATATATACACAGAGCGCCTATGAGTTCACCACTGTCACCACAACATTGCCCGTACATATCTGAACCGCAATAAGTACTGTAGAATAATGCTATATGGATACTGTGAATTAATATGGGGAAAGGAATGAGACTAAAGTATGGATGATGGGTAAGAGCTGAGGGACAGTCAGACAGGTGTATCAAAGTGCAGAATGAAGGAGGGCTTGTTGCAGCACCAGAGGAACAATTCTGGGTCAGAAATGGGCCAGTACACCCCTCACCCCACCCCCCACAAAGTAGCCATCTCATAGTAGGACTTGCGCAAACCAGAGTGTCCTTTACAGTACATGCGGTGAGAGGTGGTGAGTAAAGATAGTCACACAAGCATTCTTCTCTCAACAGAATTTCCAACGTCTTATTTGAACCAACTATAAAAACTCTAAAACCTCCATCCTGATAAAAAAATAATAATAATAATAAAAAAAGAGTAGGAGGCACAATCCATTTTTTTTCCTAGTTGGTATTTATCAGCATGAGCTGTTCGGTTTAAAAAAAAAAAAAAACTTTTTTTAAGGTTCAAGAGGAAACGGGGGCAGGTTTTGAGCCAGTGTGGGGCAATTGCTAGATTTAGAAAATTATCTGAGGACAACCGGGTCAGAATTAAAACATACCGATCTTGAAATAAATATTTCACAAAACTCTGAGTTCCTACAAACGTTTTTGTTGTTTTTTTTAGAGTTTTTTTTTTTTCAAAGACATAATTGTTTAACTCTATAAATATAATTTATATAGTTTCTTTCTTCCATTCGCTCTCCTGCTCGCCCCTCTCTGTTCCACCGCCGAAGAACTCACACAAGTGAACGCACGTCATCCGCAAGTCGACGCGTCTCTTCTCACTTGCAGACAAACTGGTCTACAATTCTGGTGCAGCGCTTGCACTTGACGTAGCAGCACCAGTGGAACTTGCAGTGGCAGCGCTCCACTATCTGGGCCTTGTACTGGTCGTAACCCCTGCCGCAGCACATCAGCTCGCACCCATCCATGCCCTCGGAGGTTTTGTTGCAGAGGCGCCCCACCGTGCCCAGGGAGCCTGTGCTTTGGTTCTTCAAGCAGTAGTCTGGACTGGATTCGATGTACACCAGATCGTGATTCGTGGGGGGGTTGAACTTGCTGTGCATCTGCGCCAGTTTCCCACGCGGGTTGAGTTTCATGGCAGCGGCGCTGTCATACTTCTCCTTGAGCGCATCTCCCACCTTACGGAAGTCGGCCAACTGCAGCCAGCAGGTCTTGAGGCTGCAGGAGCCAGACACGCCGTGGCACTTGCATTGAGCATCGGCAAGGTCTGACACCATCTTGAAGAAAAAAGGAGAAAAGTGGACTTTGAATCAATAAAACACAGGACAAACATGTTTTTTGTTTTGTTTATTAGGAAACTACTCAAGTTGCATGTATGTTGCAGTTGTGATGCTTACACCCTCGTAAGGACGCACTTTTCTGTTGTGAAAAAACGATCCTGTTTGTCTCCAATCAAACAATAAAAGGCTGACCACTCGTTTGGTCTACTTGAGAACAAATGAGGCCAGGAAGAAAGCAGCCTAGACATAGATATAGTGTTCTGTTTTCTTGAAGTGGATTCAAGATGTTTGGAAAAGAAATACCCCAGTTCTGTTTCCAACAACTCAACTTCCCCACAGATCAAAGCTACAGAAGAAGTGAGCAAACGGAGCTGCTGGCCAGATGATCAACAGAGATCTGTCTGATGGATCATCTTTCAGTATCAGGCATCGGTTGGTATTTTAGAGTTTGAAGCTTCCATTGCTCTATTAGTTTCTTATCAGATCACAGAAAAACATGCGGGTCTTACCCTTCTTCCTGCCTCGTTGTTGTGAATGTTCATCAGCAGCCGTGCGCTCTCGTACGAGCCTTTCGGATAGCTCTTCTCCCTCTCGCTTGCATCCACGAACTCCTTGGAGAATCTGTAGCCATAGTTCAGGTTGTCTCCACAGCCACCCCACAGCCAGTCTCTGGGAAGATCTTTGGGGCGAGCTGCACGACTGCACCCACAGCTGGAGAGCTCGCCCTCTTTGCAGGCACGGCTCACTGCGTTCACCACCCCCGCCGCACTGATGGCGTAGGTGAACGCCGTTTCCCGGCTACCTGCAGATTCACAAAAGGAGGAATAAATGAGAAAGGTCCAATATTCTATTGTTGTTGTTTTTTTTATATTAAAACATATGCCTTTAATTCAAATGAGTGCACATCTGAGTCTCTTTACTTGTGTCGTTCAATGAAATGTGATGTCAGATGACAGCATTCACCTACACTTAAAGATTACAGAGCGCTTCAGCCAAGTGTGGTAGGCTCGTCATCAACAACATGCTGAAGTGTGTGATGACCATATGCTGCTGTTGGGCTTCAGCCAGAGAGAACAGAGCGCCCTCAAGTGACAGTGATTCCTTTCAACAGGCCACTGTCGTTTCCTCCAAATTGAAAGTGGCAGCCACTTTTTTTTTTTTACTTTATCCGTCATAAATGAGTGATCCTGGAGCCGCTGCTCATTAACTCCCGATGCTTTCTAAACCTCAACATTTCCTCTATAGAGACAAGAGTTTCGGAGACTTGCAGAAAAAGACACACAAAAATGCACGTAGGCAGTAGAAGCTGTCACTCCACCAAGCCGCAGACATGTACTAAAAGCTGAGATGAGGAGATAAGCAACTTAAGAAGAAACAGACGACAGAACTATGAGGCAGCATGGTGGGATGGAAGGCAAGGGCGGCTACACGATTTAAATACATAACTCATATATATACCTGCTGGGCCAGAGCTTTAAGAACTGTGCTGTAATGACAGTAACAGATGAGCAAATAAAATTAGAGACAGGTCGAGAAAAAGTACTGTATTTTTTTTTTTAATAAAGCAAAATGGAAAATAGGATTTGCATACATGTAAAAAAAATTGATAAGAAAGAAATGACTGAAGAATTCCTTTGGAAAAGTAAAAAAAAAATATCCAGATAAACTGGCAAGAGCACAAGTTACCAGGAAAAAGAAATAGAGGATTAATTATTGTGGGAAAAAAAAAATCCCATTTGATGATGTTGCCCTAATATTTGATTTGTGGACAGAAACCAATCTTCCACTGTGGTCACCTCTGATGTACTACGTTTGAGCAGAAACACCAAAAAAATAAAAAAAAAGCCACCACTCCAAGGGTTCTCATTTAAAGTTCTTAAGCTTTCACAAAGAGTAGCAGTGGGCATGTTCCTTGGGCTTAATGTGGATTAAAACAAGATTACTGGAGAAGTGAGGAAAAGACGACTGGCTGGTCAAAAGGTTTCTGAGGACCACAGACTAGCAGTCACCCAGAACGTTGTATAATATCTATGATGCATCCATCCATCCATCCATCCACAAAACAAATCTATTTTTCTGCTCTGCTTTTCTGATTTTCTCCACCGATCCTTATGAGTGTAATTATACATTTTGTTGTCCACAACATCAACTTCTCTTCCAGCACTCTATCACTGCTCATTATTTTCTGTGGGCCACATAAGAAACTGATCCAGATGACATGATTTAACCTTTTTTGTTTGGTCACACAGATTTTCAGCTGATGGAAGTAGGTTCTGTGGGCAAAGATGATCGAGGAGTTTTAGTAAGGCCGTTCAGTTACAACAGGGCTACCTGTTCATATGAATTTATAAACATATAATTTGTAGATAAAAATAGTAACAGCCATAATTTTATGCATGTTACTGATTTGCTAAAGAGTATTTTTACTTTGCTTATACAGTACTTACTGAAAACAGACAGAAAAAAGTTGACTGGTCAGTTGGTATTTATCACAGAAGAAAAGCTGAAGTTCATTTAGCTAAATTCTATTTTGGTTTATTCTGTTACATATATGAATGTTCAGCCATCACAGTAGAAAATCAAAGTGTATTCATTGGTAAATTACACATATTGTACATGCATACAAATTAAAAAAAGTATCTGCCAGTGTTACTCTCTTCCTTTCTGCCATTCATAATTCAAGTTTTATACGGAATAAATTTCAAAACATGTTAAGAACTTCCTTCTGGCACGTGTTTGTGTAGTTTGTGCAGCAGGGGGCAGTGTGTGTGTGTGTGGGGAGAGGAGGGTTAGGGTTGGGGTTAATCTCCCCTTCGATACAAACCTACAAAGCCCTCAACAACATAGCTCCATCTTATATTAGAGATCTTTTTGTTCCATATTTTCCTAACAGAGCACTTCACTCAGATTCCAGGTTTACTTGTGGTTCCTAGAGTTTCCAAGAGCAGAATGGGAGGAAGATCTTTCAGTTATCAGGATCCTCTCTTGTGGAACCAACTTCCACTTTCTGTCTGTGAGGCTGACACATTGTCCAGTTTTAAAACTGGGCTTAAGACTTTCCTTTTTGATAAATCCTATAGTTAGGGATGAAGTCGTATGCTGCCATAGGCTTATACTACCGGAGGACAAACTGACCTCATTTCCTTAAATGATTTGTTAAAATAGAATAGTTTTCATTTTATTGTCTATCTTAAAATGTGATTCTTGACCAGCCATTGTGTATCTGTTCCTCTCAAACCCAGCCAGTCAAAGCAGATGGCCATTTATCCTGAGCTTGGTTCTGGTTGAGCTGAAGGTTTCTTCCTCATGAGGGAGTTTCTCCTTTCCACTGTCGCCTTCATGCTTGCTCAAGATGAGAGTTCTGTGATGAAGTTAAACTCAAAGCATTTTGCTCCTCAGAAATAAATAATGTTATTAAATTACTTTATATATATGAATGTTTCTGTTCATTGTCCTGAAATGACTTCTGATGTGACTTGGCACTATATAAATAAACTGAATTAAATCGAATATGATGAGTGTTGCAAAACCTGGAATAACAAGGAAAACTGATAGCTAATATTTTGGGGATTGACAGTCGTGTTAAACTTTGTTACATTTCCTCCTGCATCATTAGGATCTGCAAACTTCTGTGTGGTTAGTCTCACCCCCCCCCCCCCATCTCCCCCAAAAACCCTAGTCATCAGGAAAACAGCTGGTTAAGAATAAGAGGAATATCATTTTCTGAAAGCCAGATTGTTAGGTGAATTAAATTACACTAGGCAGAGATACTTTTGATTAACATACATGTGTCATTGGGGTATGTTTTGGAGATAGAACACAATTTATCTGATTGGTTGAGAAAACAGTTTTTTTAATTGATTTTTGTAAACTTACTGCTCACACAGAATAATAAGAGTAACTTTGAAACATATGATAAATCCCCAAAACAAACCCCCCACCAACATTGACTGGAATCAAAGACAAAACAATATCCAGTCACATTTCGCCAGCAAGCAGACAGAACTGCTATTCTGCTTCAATCAAATGAATTATAAAAAAAAGTAAACCAGACTTTCAGTCAAGCGGACCAGCGAGTAGAACTCTTATTGTCCGGAGGGTGGTGACAAACACTGATGGAAACCAATCAGCAGAAATGTGACTCGGTTTAAGCAAAAGACTATAAACCTTACTAAAAGACATCTGAGCCGCTCTGAACCCACAGGTGCAGACACACACTGTGACAAACTGAGATACTGGAGCATACACTGCAGTTATTATGTTAAAATATACTTATTATTTAGAATGCAAATATGCTTGTAAAGTGCCTTGTCACCTTTGCCTTTGTGTCTGTGCTTCTGGGAATCAGTGCCAAAGTTTTCTTTCTTACCTATCTGCATGACGCGTCCAAAAACAGAGGAGTTGTCCACGGTGCTGCAGTTCCAGCGTCGATGTCTGAACTGGTACTGGCACTCTCTGATCCCCATCTTGGCACCTTCACCGATGTACTGCATGTGGTCCTGGTAGAGCTGGCACAGCTTCTTCTGGCCCGCAGACAGGCCCGGCAGCTGGCTGCACAGAGGCTGGGCGCCAATGATGTAGGCCTCTGGGATCAGTATAGGGTTCATGGCCAAAGACCTGGAAAGAGACGGGGGAGAAACAGAACGCAGTGTTTTCACTCAGGTGCCACTGAAAGCCATGCACGAAAGCTCTGCAGGCCAAGGTCATGATCTGTAGTTTATTTCACTTGATTAGTTTTGGAAATGCTGTGTTTATAATGACGTGCACTTTAATTAAGTGAGGTAAATCCCTGCAACAAGTGAGCTAAAAAAGGTCCAAAAAAATAGACTGCAATTATTCAAATATAAACAATGAGGAAATGGAATCATAAAAATTAAGGAAAATAAGAAATTGACATGGACTAAAATGCAAACTTAAGAAAAATACCCAATTTGTTTCATGGTTATAGAATGTAAGCCAATGAAGGGTTCAAGAAACAATTCAATATAAATCATTTAGAGGTCAGAGGGCAAAAAAAAACAACAACACAATTTTACCAAATGTCGAAGGTGTAACATCAGAATGGTTTAACATTTAGAAAAAAGAAAAGTGTTTTCTTCTTCCAAAACAATTCACATACTCTTCCAAGTTCTCTAATGACTTATTGGTGCGTTCAAAGTTTGGACTTGTTCTGAACGGCACAGTCCAATTGAAGCAAGCTTTCTACTCAAGAGAAAATAAGTTCTATGAAAAGTGGACTTGAAATGAGCATAAGCAGAACAAGCAAAGCTATACAGAAAGAACGAAAGAAAAGAAACCCAGTATGAGCATCTGGTTCCAGGCCACAGGACAATTAGAGCAGCCCATCTCTGAGACCCCAGAGAGACACAATTAGCCCCCAGTGTAACCTGATCGACTGAGGAAACTCAGCAGCCTGGGGACACTGAATGAATACACACACACACACACACACAGGCACATAGCAAGAGAGGAAAAAATCTACATACACGTTTTTGCACTCAAACACACATGAAGACTGATGCTCTGTCAACATCCACCATTAAATCATTCACACCTGTGTGTCCTCTGGAAAAGGAAACTGAAAGACACACACAGTCCGAGCTCCAGAGTGAACTTTCCGAAAGATCTTTACTAATGTGCGAGTCTTCTTCAGGGTTTGTAACTCGACTCGATATTTGAGTCTTTAAAGAATTTAAGAGTCTAAATGAGATGATTCCATTACATTCTTATTTTATCTGTATGCTTTTATTTATAAACTTTTCTATAAGTTTTGATCGTGTGATGTTAGGTGCAGAAACGTATCGCGGAAAAATAAGTAGTTTAAATTTAAATGTATGCTCAGAAACCGCATTTTGTGTTCTATAAAATTCATCATTTTGGTTTGTCATAGGAAAAAACGGGGAGGAAGATGATGTTTCAGAGAAAGCTTGTCCTGTTTCTAAATGCAAGTTAAAAAAGATGCAAACGTCTCAACTTCCATTAGACAAAAGCACAACGAAAAGCCCTCAGTCACCAAATTAAAAAATAAAAAAAACCTTGTATAAAGAGACAAATGAAGGCCTACCACCACGAGTTGGCCTCCACCACCACCTGCATGAGGAGCGTGACGAGCGTCAGGGCAAAGACACAGTTTCTGGAGTCCAACAAGCTGCCAAACGGCCAGCAGACTGGCTGACAGACACCGCTGAGCCTCAGGTTCATCCTGCCTCAGATCTGGGAAGAAACAGAGCAATCACGTTTGGATTATTGTTCTTTACTCATTGCTCATTTTATTTTATCCAAAACATCACTACAAATTTGACATGATGTCTCTACATGTCCCTGGGATGAACAAGTGACTACTCCGCCTCTCGCACAGTGCCCAATGGAGGCAGCTCCCACAATCAGAAAGAAAAAACAGGTTTAAAGAAAAAGGATGAATATGCAAAAAGTGCATAACTACAGGTTTTTTTTTTTTACATTAATAAGTATTCTGGCCTTCAGCACTCAAACCGCAGAAAGAGTCATTTGGCAAGAGGTTTGAAGGTGAATAATAAGAAAGTGAAAGATATGAGCCTGAAAGGACACGATGACCACAGAGCCCCAGACACATTCCTCACATTTTACTTTTAATCAGAGAAAAGAGACTGACAAGGTGAGGCCTGGAACATGCTTTTATTACAGCACTGGGATATTAGAGCAAGAAATAAAGAAATAAACTCAATGGTCTGGCTTTGT